>VDFB02281492.1:785499032-785552170 GCA_007258455.2 Sequoia sempervirens
TTGAAAATTAAACAATACTCTAAAAAAAATTAGTATACAAAATATTTACACACATCTTTCTTCCTTTCAAATCACTCCTAATCTAAAAAAATAGATTAAAAATATAAAAATATAAATAATTTAAAAAAATAAAATTAGAAATACTATACATAAAATGACTAGACATGAATGACTAGACATGAGAAGAGTCCTATATTTTGAAAAACTATTATAAAATTTCCATAAAAATGTCATTGGACAAAATGTATATACACACCCCACTTCCCAATTTTAACGAGGATTCTAAGTCCCCCTATCTATATAAGCAAATTTGTTCGCCAAAGATGGAAGGATAACCATGATTCCATGGAGGGTATATTTATAGTTGTAAACCAATGAACAAAATCCAGCCAAAATTAGTAAAGGGTAGCTAAAAGTAGTCTCCAAGCTTTTATATAGGTATAAAAGGATTTCATAGGTAGCATGTGCCATAGAGGTGTGCATTGAAAATTAATGTATCTTCATAAAAGAAAGGGATGTGAATTGACAAGTGAATGTACAAACATAATTACAAGAATTCATCCGCTAGTCTTTCACACACATCCAAAATTGAAACAATGCTCGAGAATGATTTCATCAAGTAGCCCCCACATGGGGAATCAACAATCTATACTAAATTACAAAAACCACCCTACTTTAATATTGACCATGTTTCTAGATGAAGCCTATCTTAAAAGAGGATAAATATTAAAGAATTTTATTTTTATAATAAAAATAACTAGTTTTAGAATTCTGGTAGTTCTTCTCATAAACTTAGTGTGTCTCGTAAACTTTTTTCACATGACTGGTGGCACTAGTGCGACATGCCCTTTAGTATCATGGGGACGGGGGAGACTAGACTTTGTGATCTTGTGACCTCTTGTGTGCAACATGATGCTTTAGTCAATTGAATTAGCCCCCTCGCCCCAATAAAAATAATTAATTTGAATAGATATTGATATTTTATTTTTTTAAATAGATTATAATATTATAAAAAATACTTAAATGAGAATTCATATTTAAATTAAATAATTATAAGTACGAAAATTTGATTTATTAAATTTATTAAAAAATTGATTTTAATTCAATCTCAGTTCTTAAAAAATATATTTTTTAATTATTATATACTAAAAATATATATTTACTAAAAAGTAAAGCTATTCAAATTTATATTTCAAAATGAATAATTTGTTTTCTGTTTTAAATTAAGCCCAAACACATTAAAGTCAGAGAGATCGGTTCTAGAAAAAATTGATAGAGGAAATTCATTGGCTTATAGTTGATGGAAGTTCCAATCATTGATAAGCTAGCCTTAGGAGTACTATAGTTGTAAGGAAAGTTGTTAAAATGCAAATGAATACACCATGTTAAGTAGAATTGTGATCACTCGTGTCCACATTTAGGTAGTTATATATTTTTTCTATTGGTAAGGTATATTTTGGATTTTTGTGGGGTAGGTACCATTTTCATTACTTTCCTCCCATCATAATGAAGCCAAGTTGAATGTGACATTTGTAGTAAAGTGTTTTGTTTGCCCCCTTGTAGTAAAGTGTTTTCAACGTAAGGGATCTCTCATAATTATGTGGGAAAATAATAACCATCTATAAGTGGGTTATATATATAGTACATAGAGGGATTCTATACATAATTTTTTAAAATTGAAAACATTTATATAAGTATTATTTTGTAAAATATTTTTTTAAAATTTAATTAAATATGTATGAATAAATTTAAACAAAATAATTGTAAGGAACATTAGAAAATTAAAATATTAAAATATGGAAAGTAAACATAAAAGTATTTCAATTTTATGATTCGAGATGAATTATTTAAATGAAGATTTAAGAACATGTGATGTTTGAGAATCAGGAATAAGATATGGTAGCTTGCTATTCATTCTAGTATCAAAAATATTATTTTTTTAAATAATAGGATTATGTTTGTAATTGTACAAATATTTTGCACATATAAACTTGATTTAGTAATGTTTAAAACTTTAATTTTCACTTTGTTTGATTTTTTGTGTTTCTTTTTCCTTTTCTAGCGATCCTTGATAACATAGTATTACTATTTGGACACTATAATTTAAATTTTATTACAAGAATAGATATAAGTGGAATTAGTTGGCAAGTTTTCTACTAATGAAGTTATGGGTGCTACCCCCATCAATTGAGAACACTACCTTTTAAAGTTTGGTGTAGCCAATGATTTGAGGTGTTTGGGGGGAGGAGAAGCCAACAAGAGCATGGATATAAATATGAACACAAGGAATGGATTCATATTCTATGGGACCCAACTCTTCATGTTTATTTGAAGATTCCTCAAAACCACTAGCTATACCTATAGAACCAATAGGATGTAAGCATTTCTCCCTACACATTTGACATTTTCCTCATTTTTTTTTGTCTTAATTGAAACATACCTCTTGGCCTTTTTCTCCACCATCCTCTCTAGAGAGATTATGAATCATGGAGGATTTAGTACCAATATCTATCTTATATTTTTGAGGTAGGAAGAGGAGGACCAAAATTTTTTTTTGCTATGATACAATTTTATCCTCAACAATCTTAGCTATGGAAAGAGCATTGCTATAGTTGGTTAGTTTAAACATGAGAACCTTTACTCAAAGATCATATTTAAAATTAAAAAAAAAAAACAAATTTTAAAAATCTTTTCATCAAGGCCAAATGTTTGGCTAGCCAACTTATCAAAATCTAGTTTGATAGGCATGTAATGATTTTTTTGGTGTAATTTAGTGAGGGCGTTAATAAAATCTCCATATGTAGTGGGAAAAAGTGGAAAAGGGCTTCCTTATGAAAATTTGTGCATGTGAGGAATGGGTGTCATATCTAACCATTGAAAATATTGAATGAATTATTTTTCCAAGTGAAAAGTATGTAATAAAGAGCTTTTGATCTTCGGGAATTTGATGTGTTACAATTTTTTTTCAACCTTATACAACCAATTTATAGGATCTATGCCATCAAAATTGGGAAAGTATAGTTTAGGGGAGTATGGGAACCAACCTAATTTGGGGAGTGAGATCCTTCAGTAATAGTAGAGGAATGGTCCCTATCTAAACTATACATGACTACCTTCAATTATGAATCCTCTAATAGATTGTTAAAATTTTCTTTGATATCCATTTCTACTTGATGGATATGGGCACTAAGCTCGAGTGCACAATAATGTTTTTTGGGTCTTGACAAAGACAATCTACAACCATAGTGACAATCTAGAGGTAGTAAAAGAGGTGATAGGAGTTATAGGGGAAAATGATCAATACATGAGACAATCACAACCGTGTAGATATATGAGCTCAAGCCAAAAAAAGGTTATCCAAAATTATATGCCAATTTGGTTAGCTCAAAAATATGGTCATAATATTTATGGCAACTACTATGCAAGGAGTGTAGATGAGTGGGTGGGTATCATTCCATACATGGTCAAGCACGATGAGATGCATATTTATGATATTGATAAAATAGATGGAAAGAGATCATGTGTATGTTCCAATTAGTTCACATCATTTTTTATCTTGTCATTTAACCTCATGTAGATTACTTAGGAGCTACAATAGACAGTAAGTGATCTTGATATAAATTAGGGTAGAACACAAAGGGAGCTAGCAGTGGCATGATTGAAGATAAAGATTCCCTCACCTTCAAATGATCATATAGTATTTTCCACTTTCATAAATGCATTATTTCATAGGAAAATATAGTTATCATGTGAGGAGATCATGAGATCTAAGAGAGACAATCCAATTGTCATGTGTCCCATAGTAGTTCTAGGAGGACATGCCCACTTGCTAAGATGAGATGCATTGGGAGTGTGAGGAGTGATATAGGAGAGAAGTCCTTAAGACCACCTCCTTAGTACATTTTTTCTATTATTTTATTTATTCTTGACACAAGATATATAGATATGGTTTTCTCTTTTTAACCAATTTTATGTGTTGTGTGTATGAAAATGTTGTCTTTAGAAATTGGCCTTACACACTAATGTGCTAATAATTAATTAACATTGCAAGTAATAAGGTTGAATATTTTATTTATTTTAGGTTCACAAAAATTTTAAAAAATAAAATATTCAATTTCTAACTATCTGTGTTAATCAATTAAGTAAACAATTAATACAACAACTAACTTAGATAAAGGTGGCGAGTCTCAAAATATTGAGCTCTAGGAATGATGAGGAAAACGTTATTGTAGACCGTGTTCTATGTCTTTCATCATGATTAGTAATTAGATGTACATCAATTGAGACCTAATATATTATTAAAGTGATTGTTCTATGTTCTAGTTTAATCCTACACATATGATTTTGATCCCTGCCTCTATAGTCTTGAACCCTATGTGTAACCTTGAACATGTAAATGTAGGTTTCAACTTGATGTCTTATTTCTTAAATGTTCACCTCTAATAATATAAGATAAGATGGTTTTAAAACATCATTGGAACTTGCTATGCTAGAATAATGAAGTTGACTAGCTTTCCACCTTGCATATTCGTCAAGTGCCTCAATTGATTCAATAATATGTACAAGTTTCTAGACACTTTAAACAAAATGTAATTATCTATATTTATCCTTATGAATGCAAATGATGTTAGGATTAAATTTCCATTTACCTTGTAATCCTATGTATTATTCATACATCTCCAACACTCTTGGAAAGTGTCCTTGGACACATAGAATGTATGCAAAGATTAATTTGCAATTTAGATTCTTGTAGAATCTTAATATTAGTTGTCATATGAATTCATGAAGGAGAGGGAGTTATGAAGCTATAGTTCGCAAATCTCTCAACTTGGGCATGAGAATTGAGTAGTGGAGCATCTTGAATATTATTGATGGGTCCCATATAATTTGGGTGATGATTTTGGATGCCTAGCTTGGATATGGGCCATTATGGAGGAGTTGAAAGTCAAATATTTTGTCTATTATTAATATGTAGGTTATTTTTACTATTCATGGCTTATTAGGAGTTATATTTACTATTCTCAAAAGTGCCTCTTCATTTTGGAAGTGAGTTTTTTTCATTTTTCCATGATTTGACGGTACATTATTTTGGAAAACCATTATTGGTATTCCTCTCCCATTTCTTTATAAATTGGAGGCACGAGATAATATTTTTATGAAATTATTTTTGTAGGTACACATGTGTTGTCATATTGATATTAGAGTTCAAAATGCTAGTGTGTGGATATATCTCTCCTTTGAAGATCAATACATACTTGTCCTCTTTGTCATGTGGACTTTTTTTTTAAAGAGTTCCTCCACATAAATCATGTCACTTGTAGCTTGTTGATTTATCTCTTATTGTTGATTTTGCAATCACGTAATATTTATCATATAGTAATCCTTGTTAATTAAACAAATTTTGAATTTGCATACACTTTTAGAATATTTTATTGTAGTAGTTTCACCTTATAATACACATATGTTGATGCTACATTACTTTAAGTGCTTTTGAGATGTTATTTCATAAATATGTGATATAGATGTGTTTTTATATGCACTTCAAATATGTTGGGTTCTTGTCTTTTTATACAACACCTTAGCATGCATATTTGAATATCTCATCCTTGAGCCAACAAATAATAGATAGTTGAAGGTATGTCAAGTTGGGCTGGAAATTATTCCTAGAGAATGGAGCGTTGTTGCGGATTGTTTGGCCAAGTGGGCCTCTGATCATATGCGAAATTGGAACATTGTGGATAGGGGTCAATTACCCCTGGATTTGTCTCATGAACTAGACATCTTAGTTGAGTTTGACAGGGCTGTGAAAAGCCTTGCTTTGTACTTCTTCTTATTTTAATAAATTTTTACCCCTCTTTTAGTATATTTACAAGTTGGGCTGGACATTAAATTTGATTTTAGAATTTGGAGTCAAGACTACACTTGTGCTATAAATTCAGTTCAAGTTTACAAATGCAAGATTGACTTAAGACAAGAAATAGGAAATGTGAAGTTTGGACTTGGATCCTTTAGGGATGGAGAATCAATTTCAATCAAGGCTTAAATAAAATGCTATTTTTTTGTAAAAAATATACCATTTCACTAAGAACAAAAACTCATATTGAATCTAAAACAAATAAGAAAAATGCTAGAAACACATTTCACCCTTACAAATAAACAATACATTTTTTTGATAACCTATATATTAATTTGTAGAAAGAAGTATATTACATCATAATTAAAAAAAACAAATGAACAAAAAAACATCATATCTTAAAATCCAAGCAAGAAAAAACCTTAAATGATACATGGCATAATAAAATAACAAGAACTATAGATCCAATAAAACTGAAGGCGAAACATAATTATTAAACTTATCCAACCATCCCAAAAAAATCTTAGCCATCAATTAAACTCCCATTCTTAATAACCCTTTTTTCTCTTAAAAGATGTTACAGACAAGTTTATTTAAAAAAAGTTTAAGAGTCCCCATCATCAAAAACAACATAAAAATATAGCTGGAAGCCTGTGTGTGAACATATAATCCTCCTCAGCCATCTTTTACAAATAGAAGCGTGCTGAATAACCTGCCAAAAGACACTCTGCCATTAGTGCTCTGTGGCATGCCTATAAAAAAATTCACACATGTTTTTTAATGTTAGATCTGTAATGAGTTAGCATGCATGCACCACACTCATTCCCTGTAAAACTGACACATATCATCAAAAGCTTAAATAGACAAAAAGTAGTCAAACCCTACAGTTCCAGTAGAGACAAGAAAACAGAGAACAACTTAAAAAACACTCTTTTCCAGATTCCCCAAGTCCACCATAATGTTGAAACAGCAGACCACCCGCTGGTCACATGAAATGATCTGGAGCCTCGATTGCTGTAATCCAATCAGATAAATATTAGCCATTCCACTGAAGTGGTTGGAAGACTAAACATTAAATAATTGTACACAAACTTTTTGCAGTTAAGTACTCTTTTTTCTTCTCAGGTTATTATGTGTTTAGGGAAATAAAGATCAGTAATACAGTAATTTGATCACTGAGTTGAGTTTAATACATAGACAAATAATAGTAAGTGCAATTGATATAAGAAGATTAAGGTATTTAAAGAATTATATGTGAAGTGGTTTATGATGGTTTTGGGCAAATATACTGTCAATAAATTTACTCTCAACAATTCATGGTTGTAACAAACTCATCTTATGGAAAATTCAGCGCAAACAATATGATATTAATTACTAGTGGTGAATTTTTCACCAGATGAATTTGTCATGGTGATGAATTGTTGGAAGTGAATTGTTGGCCGTGAATTTTCCTAGAGTCCGTTATGATTTATTAGAACTGTTTCTGTAATTGGATTTTATCTGTAAATTTTATATTTTATTGAATTGATGTGTTGTTATATTCTACAATTCAATTAAATAAAATCATCATGAGGAAAATTGTAATCTTATCTTTTTTCTATGATTCTATTTATGTTATTCTTTTTCTCTAGAATTCAATCCTCTAGTCTTTGAACTTGCGTTAACTCGCTTTCATAGTGTGTAATGATGAAAAAAAAATGCAGAAATAGAGATAGTTACTCTTAACTATTTTAGATGTTCATAGTGATTCAGATGATATGCAATTCATGGATTTATATAATGATTTCTTAGTAGTTGTCTTTAAATAGGCAATCTTAAATGGTCAATTTGATAAATTTTGCATTAAAATTGGCCAACAATTATATTTAGATTAGCTTGAGAATTGAAGAAATGAGTAATAATAAAGTAAATAAAACTACAGTAACAATTTTGTCTACGAGACAAAATCACAATAGTGATGACATTCAAGATTAAAAAACGCTAAAACTAGCACTTGCACCTAAAGGAGGTTGAAGGATTACGTTCATAGAAAACTATATGTTAATATGTTAGAGAGTACATGTTTGTGCATGAGTGCGTATGGATGTCATGTGCTACAAATTCTAGTTGTATGTGGTTGGATTAAATAATTAATAATAATTGTTAAATATTGGAATGAAATAAATTTAGACAAAGTTAGATTTTTTCCTTAAGAAATTAAGGATTATACTTAGAAATATTTGCATATAAATTTAAAACTAACAAAAAACATTGCAAATTGAAATAGAATGTTCCCATCCAACTAGAAAATCAATATTTATCTAGATTTTACGTGATAAGTGAGATTTTGGAGGCTTTCACTTGATATTTTGGAGGCTTTTACCATTAAACGACAGCTGGTTTACCATTAAACAGTAGCCAAAACTCGTTTTTCGCGGACTCAACAGTGGTTTTCAGATGTGAAACTTGTTTAGACTCAAATCTCACACTTAAATCTAAATTACATTTGATCAATTTATACATTACAACTCTCAAATCAAAACAAAATAAATATTTTTCTACTATATCATTTTGAATTTAAAAATTATAAATATAATAATTACATTCATTTCATAAATATATATAATGACCCAAACAACCTACTATTCAATTAAGTAATATACTCCAATAATAAATCATCACAATTTTTGTGATAAAAATGATCATATTATGTTTCCTCTGAGTCACTATCACCTTTATTTATCATCACCATTAAAATTATGATGAAGCTTCAAAGTCTTTTGTTTGTTCCCTCCCTTTGGTCCACCTCCTTCATTCATGAGGATCTCCTCTCATATCTATTTGGGATGATGCCAAGCACACAGTGACATATATATGTGGCTTCCACTTGATCATTGTCTAGCATTGTATGGCTTATTATTATATTTTCAACTACGTTCCAAACATCAAAATTGTCATTTTGAAGAGAGTTTTGGATTTTCAACCACATTCTATATTTAATTGGTTAGGGCATCTTCACAAATTGTTTTGGTTTAAATTTTTAAACTTATAACTTTTAGAACAAGCTTTCTGCTCATCATTTTTGAAAGGATGTTTAACTTTCAAATTTTATTATTGTTAAAAAAAATAAAATGGAAAGGGATGTTTAGCTTTTTAAATTTTATAGTTTTTAATGAAATATGGTTATATATAGAATATGGGTTTAAAATTATTAGCATGATAATTGTGAACAAATTTAAATAAGTAATTATATTTGTTTTTAATGTATTTTTAATGAATGTTATATATATTTTTTAAATTAATATTATACATAAGATTAGTCATATTTTTGGAATGGATGTTTAACTTTCAAATTTTGTTAATTTTTCTAATTAAAAGATTATTTTTAAAAAAATAAAAATTGAAAGGGATGTTTAACTTCTAAATTTTATAGTTTTAAATTATATATATAATATTAATATTATATATTATTTATGTTATATATTATATATATAATATTAATATTAATATTATAATATTATATATATATAATATTAATATTAATATTATAATATTATATAATATTTGTATATATAAAAAATTAATATTATAATGATTAGTCAAAAAATCACATCCTCGGGTCTAGAAAAAAGAAAATCTTAATTAATTGAGATGTAATAATATCTTGATTTAAGATTTATGAATAATTTTTTTTATTTTAGTAAAATATAATTTAATTTGTTCTTAAAGTGTTTTTTTGTAAGGGGTAAAAACTTTATTGAAAATCAGAGCAAAGCATTACATAATAACAAAGGGCCAAAGCCCCAGGAACCAACAAAAACCACAAGAAAAGCGAGGAACAAAATCACTCTTCCCCAATAGCACTCCCATCCTCTACAAGAATCCTCTCCAAATCCTGACATAACTCATGGGGAATCTGTTCCCACCCATCAATCTTCCCACCATCTATATTCTCTGACGCCCATTTGGCTAGACAATCAGCTACCCTATTCCATTCCCTTGGAATATGGACATAAGATACCGACTCCATCAAAGATCTAACCTGCAATATCTGCTGCACCAACATAGCCAACTGCCAACTAACATCAGAAATCTTCTTTCCATGAAGTAAATTGACCAAGACCTGAGAATCTGACTCACAAATAACCTTACGCCACCCTAAAGCATATGCCCATTTCAAGGCATAGAGAATAGCCAAGCCTTCCATCCTATTGACAGTCTGTATCCCTTCATTAGCAGAAAAAATAAAAACCACTGATATAGAAGAATCCCTACCAACCCCGCCAATCCCAACAGGTCCAGGATTTCCCCTAGATGAGCCATCTGTATTAATTTTCAAAAAGCCAGTAGGAGGGGGCAACCAACTCCCCACCCTTTGAACTTTTTGCTTCACACGCCTACCTCTCCTGACGCAAGCACAAGCTGAAGATAGCCCCTGAATACCCAGCCGATCAACCATCTCAACATCTCCTTTCTCTAACGGCAACATAATCTCACCTTTAGCTTCGACTGTCTCCTGGATCATTCCCACAATTCTAAACCAAACTTGTTGAATCCCCAAATTTTCACCTCAAAAGATTCTTCGATTCCTTTCCAACCAAACTTTCCAAAGCAGAAAGATGGGACCAACATACCAAACATCTTGTAAGAAAGAGGCCAAGGAGGGGGCCTCCCCAAACTAATCCAAAACTCAACCAAGGAGGAGGCATGAATGCATGGGCTTTTCCAAACACCCCACCAGAAATGCCATAGCTGTAAGGTGAAGGAACAACGAAAGAACAAGTGAGGAGAGTCCTCCTCCCCACACCCGCAGAGAACACACCTAGATGGGCCTGAAAAACCTCTCTTGCGGATATTATCCCAAGTCAAACACCTATTCCAAGCCAAATTCCAAATAAAGAAATTACACTTTGGCCAAGAAAACTTATTCCAAACTTTCTTCCACCAATGAACCTCCACCCCCTCAATCTGCTGGGAAAGCAACTCCTGATACCCAGAAGAAACAGTGTAAGCACCCTTGGGGTTAGGAGACCAAGCCAACACATCCTGATCCATGAGGGAGCTACAAATTCGACGAGAAAGAATGTAATGAAGCTCAGCGCACTCCTCCTCCATACCAACAATAGGCCATTCCTCAGGGTTCTTCCATCTTGCCTCCACCAACTGCCCCTAAAAGAAAAGAGACTTAAAGTCGCACACCCTCGACCATCCTGCTTCATAGAACCTTTGGCACAATGTAAGCAAATGAGTATACTGAGAAACAATGGGAGGGTGGCCATCCCAAGCGTCATGCCAAAAATGTGCCTCTGACCTGCTCTTGCATATCCAGAATAAGCCACCCTTAACGAGCGCAGCCCCTTTCTTGAGAGTATTCCAAATCACAGATCCCTTCCCTGTCAAGCTATAAGGAGGGATATCACTTTGAGGAATCCCAGGAAAGTACATTTGAGTCAAAATTTTGGCCCACACCGGGTCCTATTCCACACACCAATGCCAATACAATTTAGCAGCCAGAGCTATACCAAACAGCAATGACTGCCTTAACCCAAGACCACCAAACTATTTAGGGCTACAAACAACATCCCATCTAACAAGGCTCCACTTGGAAGATAATAAACTACCAGCCCATAAAAATTGTCTTGCTAAGGAATCAAGATCCCTAACAAAGCCTATCGGCGCCACCTGAATCATACACCTATAAAGAGGGAGAGCCTGAGCCATAGATTTCAACAACTGAACCCAACCAGCAAAAGAAAGCCAACGAAGTGTCCAATGAGTGACTTTGACATGAATTTTTTCTAGAATAGCCTGCCAAGAATCCCTAGACTGCCTACCAACAGAAATAGGAATCCCAAGGTAGGTCAGTGGGAGATCCCCAATCTAAAATATGAGAATATGAGCAATTCTCCTCTGAATGGAGTTCAGGGTATTGAAGAAAAAAATGGAAGACTTGCCCTCATTAATTGACTGGCCCGATGCAGCAAGATAAATATCCAACACCTTGCGCAAGTTTGAAGCCTCCCTAATAGTAGCCATGCCCATCAAAGCAGTGTCATCCACAAACTGTAAGTGAGATTGCACTAGTAAGCCACCTCCCCATTGCCATCCTTGAATGAAACCCCCCTCCACATTCCTTTTTATCAACCGTCCCAAACCTTCCACCAGAAGAAGAAACAAGGAGAGAGGGGATCACCTTGTCGTAAACCCCGTGAAGCACCAAAGAGTTCAAAGTGCTCCCCATTAATCAAAACAGAGAAAGAAACTGAATTCACACAACTCATAACCCAGCGAATCCACTCCTCCTCAAAACCAAAGGCCCCCAAAAATTTTTGGAGGAAGGACCATCGAACTCTGTCATAAGCCTTGGCCATGTCAAGCTTGATGAACATAGCCTTATCTTTGGAGTTGGCCATAGAATGAATAGTCTCTGTAGCAATAACCACCCCATCCAAAATTTGGCGGCCCACCACAAAACCACTCTATTCCTCAGAAATCAGTAGCGAAAGCCACTTTTTTAACCTATCAACAATCAACTTAGAGATAATTTTATATATAACATTGCAAAGAGAAATAGGGTGAAATTGACTTAACCGATCAGCCCCATCACCCTTGGGGATTAGAGCAAGGAAGGTAGAATTTAGGGCCTGAAGAATTTTCTTATTCTTTTGAGACTCTTGAACAACTGCCAATAAATCTAGCTTGATAATCTCCCAAAATTCCTGGAAGAACTCAATCGGGAAGCCATCTAGACTAGGAGCTTTACCCTTCTTCATCTGGAAAACAGTCTTCTCCAGCTCCTCCAGAGAAATATCACTCATAAGATGCTCCTTCATCTTCCAAGAGACCAAAGAAGGAATACAAGAGAGGACCTGAGCCTCTTCAACTGAGTCCCCCTGGGAGTCCTCCCTGAATAAAGAAGCAAAATACTGCATAGCTTCATTTGAGATATCCTGAGTAGAAGAAATAAACTCTCCCTTGTCAGTCACCAAAGCTGAGATAGAATTACCATGATGTCTGGCCTTCACCGAATTGAAGAAGAAGGCAGTATTCTTGTCTCCCTCCTGAAGCCACTCAATCCGAGCTTTTTGTTTCCAATAGATTTCCTCCCTTAGCTCCCACTCCTCTAGAGCTTTCAATGCCCTAGCCTTGTCCTGCAACAAATCCTCAGACACCCCATCCTCCCTAATCAACCTAGTAATACCATTCAGCTCAGCTTGTGCAGCAAGCTTCGCATGGTAAATGTTTCCAAAGCAATGTCGGTTCCATCGTTTAAGCTGATACTTAACATATTGAAGGAGCTTAGCAAAATTATACATTGCAGTACCATAAGCAGGTCTACCATATCTCCACCATTCAGCAACACATCCATAAAGGTCAGGGTCCCACAACCACATTAGCTAGAATTTGAAGGCTGGCATTCAAAGAATCCGAGCAGAAGAGATAACTAACTTTATAGGCCAGTGATCTGAACCTCTCCAGTCTAATATCTCAGAACTAGAAGACCACATTCCCCCAACCCAAAAGCAAGAGACCATGAAACGATCCAATCGTTCAGCAATGCAACTATCACCAACCCTTCTATTGTTCCAAGTAAATTGACCATTGCTAGGTTTGATATCAACAAGATTGAGAGCAAATATATTGTCCTGAAACAACAATGCAAAAGGCTCTAATCTTGCAATACCACCCCATTTCTCAGCTAATTCAGTAATAGCATTAAAGTCCCCTGCAATGATCCAAGGATGATAGGGAAATAGGCTATGAACAAAATGAATATGTGTCCATAAAAGAAGTTTACCCTATAACTCAACAGGTGCATAAACATTGGAGAAAAGAACAAACTCTCCCGACTTAGGACATGAGGTAACCATGGATAAAGAGGACTTGAAGGATAACCACCACAAAGGTTGAATCTTCTGAGGGTTCCAGAAACAAGCCACACCCCCCGAGAATCCCTGAGCCCCAATACACTGGCATTGACCATTCTTCCACAACTTAGGCACTAAACCCATCATACACTCAACAGATAACTTGGTCTCCTGAAGAAAAAGAACATCAGGAGAATGACTTCTTACCAACTCCCGAACAACTTTTTGTCTAGGGCCACTATTCAAGCCCCTTGCATTCCATGAAATAATGATCATTTCAAAGGAGTCAAAAAATGAGAATGTAGGGTCTTAACAGACCCTGACTCCACCAAAATCTCCCCCATCATCTTAATCTTTTCCAAATCTTTCTTCCTACCAAGTTTAACACTTTTCTCTGATCCCCCCTTCTTGCCATCCTTTTGCAAAATGCCTAGTTGAGGAGAAGGCTTGCTACTCTTAGCCACATTCGATCCAACGTTTCGTGCAGGAAAAGACGTGCTTCCATCCCCCTGCACCAACTCAACATTTGGACCTGACATCACCTAAGCCCCAACCTGCATATCAGTGACCATAGGTATGGCAGACTCCTCCTGTGGAGCAGGAGGAGTAATGGAAGTGTGATCCTCCAGGACAGAACCAACCACACCTGGATCCACACTTATTAACCCTGGATTAACTTCTTGCTGACCCAAATCATCCAGGACCTCAAACCTATTCAAAGTATCCTCCTCTTGTCTCTCCATCAAAGTCCTCTTTTGTCCTCTATTCTGGTTACGAGCCTTAACATGAACATAACCCTCAACATCTGCACCCTCAACAGAAATAGGATTCTTCCCCTTATCAACATTAGAATTGTTACGAGGAGGAGATGGAGGCTGAGGCACCACAGGTTTAGCCTTCGGGCATCTTCGCAACAGGTGACCATATTCATGGCAGAGGCGACATCGGAAAGGAAGGGTTTCATAATCCAATTATTGTACCCAAGAATGGGGACCCACACACATATCAAAAGCATCTGGAAAAGGCCTACTAAAATCAATTTCCACACAAATTCAAGCAAAAATCATTACTTTCTTACCTAGGGTTTGTGTTGAAGACCCCACCGGCTTCCCAAGCATCAAAGCAAGCATGTGCAGAACATCCTCACGACAACATTCAATTGGAAATCTGGGCAGTCGAAACCACACCAGAACACGATTCAGAAGCTCCTCCGAGGGATTAAAGCCTGCATGCCATGGCTTGACAAACAACACAACTTGGTTGTGAAAATAGGCCCCCCCCTCAAAAACCCTATTGCGATCAGCCAAGCAGATAAATGTGACCATGAAAAAATTATTTGCAAGCAGCGTGACCTCCATTTCACCCTCTGGCTCCCAAGTCCTTCGAGCCCAAGTTTCCAAAAATTGTAGAGACACTCTCATTCCCAAAAATTTGCAGTACAAAGAATGCTTTGAATAATATTCAATATCCTCAGCAATCATCTCAATTGGAATCACCAATTTAGGTCTCTCTTTGCAATGCTCAAGGCAGCCGTTAATCTTTGAGATCCGAGATCCACCAGACGAATTTGATTCCTTAGACCCTGTATTCAGAGAGAAGAGGGTGTTTTCAAAAACCCTCGCTCCTTGTCTTGGCGATTTCAAGCCCATCGCAAAACGAAAATCCATGTCGGGTGCAACCCTAGATGGCTCACCCTGAGACATAGCCGCCAAATGGCCTGGGACAAACATGCACAGGAAAGATCCGGCCCCAAACACAGCAAATCAGAGGAAATCCTCCTGCGCAAAAAAATGACCAAACACAACCAGGCCAGAGCTTCAAAGAATAGTCGCAGAAAAAGATTAACCCCCCACAGAACGAAACAGACGCCCACCCCAACCTTCACACAAATAGAGAAAGCAAACACGAGCTAGGGCTCAGATGCCCTAGCTTGACTCATTGCAGTTGCAGACCAAAACACCATCATTCATTTCCCCCTAATTTGTTCTTAAAGTTATTAGATAATATACTATTGGAATTATTTTAGTTGTTAATTTAACTTTTAACATTTTAGTTATTTTTTATTTTTTAATTTTTAAAAGTAAAATAATAATTTTTGCTATTATTTTTAATATTGTAATCTTTTGACTTTTTCAAATTATTCTTTTATCTCTTCATCATATAAAATAATAGTTACTCATATTGTAAGTTAGGATGTCTTGAAAACTAGTTAATTTTAAGACATTTTTCACATTATTAAATATAAAATAAAATACAAGTATATTCATCATTAACTTCATTAATGATTTTTTTTTTTTATACAACAGGGCCAACATTAGCCTCATTAATGTTAATGAATATTATTATTGTTTATCTAAGAAATAATAAGTTGCATTAATCTTTATTTTAAGAAAGATGTTATGTTTATCAAGATTATAATATTTTAAACAAGTATTGCAAATTAGATTAAAATTAATATAAATTTTATTACTTTAATTTCTTTTATCAAGTGCTTGATTCTTATTTCGTACAAACTTCAAATTTTGATATAATTAACATTTGAATCTTATTTGTTTATTCTAATCTTTGAACCATAATTTTTTTTTTCAAATTGCAATATTCATTACTTTCAATAAAAATAATAATATAAAATATATTATATATTTTAAGTATTAAATGTCACAAGTTTAAAGCCTATTCAAATAATTGTATACCATTGCAATATAGTAATTTATAGTCTAATTGATGATAAAATTATTGATGAACAATTACGCCTAACTAAAGACCTTATATTGTAATGTTATTAATAAAGAGGGAATTAGGATACATTTAGCTATTTCAATTATGTTTTTTTAATTTTTTCCTTGCATCAAATGATATGTTGTGATTAGAGTGATCAAATATAATATTGGAATGGTGCTTAGATAGTAGAAGTTAAGTAATATAGGCCTTCCTAGTAACTTGGATTAATGCACGTGCCTAGGTTTGGTCCTTCTAGCATAGTCACATCTTAAAAGCACAATTGTATCGCTTGCATAGGTATTGACTTCTAAAACTTGTTCACCTTTGACTATAATTATAGTTGACAAAAGGGTGGTGCTAAAAATAGCCTCATGGATGCTAATTATAGTGTCTTTTGATATAATGATTTATAATACTATTTAGTGAATATGATTATGGAGGTACACTCTAAGATTATCTCCATGATCCTTTTTTTATGATCACTCATGACCAAAGGATGGTATTTGAATACAATATCCCAAGTGCTTAATTTAAATATTTAGAAAATAAAATAATAGGTGAGTTAAATTATCTAAAAGGACTGACTAAAATAAGTGGAAAAGAAGGTTTAAATTATTAGAACATGACATACTATAGTCCTATTTGGTGAATAGATTAATAACTACAATCTACTCTAAGGAGGTAAAATATAAGGAGAAAGACCAATCTTCCTCCTAAGTTGATGGGTAATAGAAGTGGGTGATAGGTTCAATGTTGAGATCAAATTATGTGTAGAACAAGAGAAACTTAACATTAGTACACTATATTTAAATAATAAGACTAAATGTGAGTGTCAAAAAGAGGGAAAAAAGGAAAGGTGTGCATTTTTCTTACTGATGCAGTCAAGATCAGAGGGCATTGTCAGGCTATCCAATCACACAACCAAAACACAAACCACACACATATAGATTGACACACATAGGTCAAAACTCTCTTTTATTCATGAAAATAGATTACAGGATTACATTCAAAAATTACATCTATAGGATCTTCAACTTTTCTTGCTCTCGTTTGGGTCGACTCTCCCTTCTTACCAACATCCTTGTGAGCTAACACCTTGCTCTTTTCTAGCTTCTCTGCCATACCTCTTTGCTCTACTCGATTCTTTGCTAGTACCTCTCTTCTTGTTGGCTGCTCGCTGCCAACTCTCCTCTGCCTCTCCCAGTCTTGAGCTATCTCTTTATACTTTTATTCCTCTTTCAAGTCGATGTGGATGTTCTTCTTCCTTGTTGTTGTTGTACCACCATGTAGTTAGCTCGCTATTTGTAGCTTCATCAAGTCATCCAATAGTCATGTTTGCCTCCTCTAATGGTTCAATAACTAAGCCCTTAGAGCCGTGGCTTAGAGATTGGACATCTGCACTAAGTAGCTATCTTACTCATCATGAAGGTGAATTTCATTGTCAACCCAGGGATGTAAACTTGAAATGGGTCAGCACTATATGTGCACTAAGAATCCACTGTAGTCATCCATAAACTAGAAAAGAAACAGTATCGGAAATAAAATGCTAGAAAGAAATTAACATAAGCACTGAGCATGAATCAACAAATACACTAAGCATCAACAAATGGACTGGAAATGGATGATAGAAATGGAAATCTCAGCAAACAGACAGGAAACTACTCTATCTGCCTTGGTTGCAGGAACAACCATAGAACAAAATTCCAATGATTGTAGGAACAGACAATTATCGAAACTGAAACTAATTACTAAGAAAAAAAATAACTTTTAAACTAAATGGGTGGAATTCTCACCAAGTGGGACCCCTTGAGTGATTCTTCCTTAAGCTAGCTCAGATGCAACAAATCATAATATCATTTTATTCCTTGAAAACATGATTACAACATATCAACAATCTGATTGATATGGCCAAATTACTTAAACTAGAAATGCAAGTACAATCTCAGAACATCCAACCTCATGAAAAGGGGAATCTAACCATATTTATAGAGGGAAAAGCTTCTAATTAACCCTAACTACCTAGGAAGTTGACTCCAACAAAATAAGAGGATGCCATTTATTGAAAGCATAGAAAAGAGAGGGAGGAAGTTATGCATGTGCCAGATTTGGTCAAAGTAGACTTGCCCCAACCAAAATCCAACACAACACACTCTCTAGATTTTCTCAACTAACAAACATGACCATTAAAAGGTAGTTACAATCTTTCATTCAAACTAGAAATTTCCCTCCATTGAGAGTTTTCCCTCCTTTGACCTCTTAATGACCATCTTTTTGACTTTCTTAACAACCGACTAGCTAGCAAGAGTTTCTTCCATTTTGCAAGCTTCGTTAACATTAGCATCTTAATGTGAACCTGTAAATGAAATTAGCACAAACAAACAATTGCATATCCATAATTACCTTAAAGTAATAGGGTAAAAGCACAAAACTATGTCACACTTTCAACCAAAAAAGTAATTCCAAACGGATTACTTTTAGCTGACACATTTTCAGCTGAGAGGGTTTCAGTCGAAGCCATGGGGTAGTGACATGGCACCTACGTGTTGTCACTCTTTTGGTCGAGTGACTTTCAACCAAAACATTCTCGGCCGAAAAGGTGTTGACCAAAAATGTTGAAAATAAAATAAAATAAAATAGTCTGACCATTTTGAATGCTTGAGCGAAAGGGTTCAGGGCGAGAGCTCGTCAGCCGAGGTCAAGACCAAAAACACCCATATATACCTAGGTTCTATCCAAGGTCATTTGATGTATTCTTTGATTTCAGTTCTGTGTGCTCTATTTCATCTAAGAGATTTTTGTGATGTATTTGGAGTTAGGGTTTCATTGATTTGTTGAAAGAAATTCTACTCTTCCATTTTATTGGTTGAATGTTATGAAAAATTGTGTTGTTTGTGATATTGATGAAGGAAATACATAGATTTGGTTATGATTAATTCGAAACATTATCAGATTTCATTGTTTAAACCGTTTGCTCTAGTGGATTAGAAATTTGGGGTTTTGTGAGAAAAGTGAGATTGTACAGATCTAGTTCCTGGGTATTACTGATTTATCTTGCTTAAACTATTCTTTGGAAGAAAAAACTGAGTAAAAGTGAGGTTATTTTCTATTCTAGTCTTAAAAACTGAGTAAAGCAAAAAGAACATCCATGGATTTAAATGTGACCCATCAAATGGTAATTGTTTTCAATTCATAATGGGTTGTGAATCTTCTAAAAGTACTCACATTTCTTATATGTACTCTAGTTCAAAGGAATATGTGTAATCTCATACTTTCAATTTTCTAGTATATTAGAAACTGGGATTGGCCTTGGGTTATTAAGCTTAAAGTATTCTATTCACTGCAAGCAAATTCAAAGGTAAGACATACTACAAAACACATTACTAGTTATTGGGGCATATGAATGAACTTCTATTTGGATGCAACATTTTATGTTGTTTCAATCCTTCCATCTCTAAACATACATAAAAAAAATTTAAATAAAATTGAAACCAGAAAATGAATTATTAAATAGACCAAGCTTTGGGATAGAAATTCTTAGCCAGTCAGAACAAACCCTGAGAGTAATGCAGTCCCATGTAACTTGAATACCTAGGTAGAGCTCAAACAAAGCTCAGGATGCATATAAAGAGAATCAAGATATAAGATAAAACTCTCACAGCAAAATAGGATAATAAGATGAAACATGCATTATATCTACACCAGATTGCATTTGATGAATTCACATTTGATTATGAGAAAAAGGAATGTAACAATATTGCTGCTTACCCACATGTTTCTTGATTATCCTCTATTAGTATCATATCTAAATACCATATACAAAGTCCTTGTTTCTTCAACAATTCCCTATACCTGACAAGTTAATACATTTTCACACTAAATAATTCTTGTATTTATATAGAAAAAACAAAAAAAAGGAATGACCAAGCATAATTCCCCTCTTTGGACATTCTTTAAATATTTGATATTTGTGAATGGAAAATTGCTTTGCCAGTCTAATGAGTGTGTTAAGAATAGACATATCTTACTATATAATTTTTCTTCCTTCATTCCTGTTGTAACAATAGATTATTCATCAAGATTGATGTTATACTTAATTGATAGGTATGAGTAATAATAATGTGAATTCAGAGTGTATTGGATGCAAACCTCAACAAAATAAGTGCTAATATGACTATATGGTGGACTCTAGGGTTGTATGGTATTGGAAACATTAGGCATAGAGTAGGGTTGCACAACAACAATAAGGAAACTCATATCTAAACTATAGAGGTCATAGTTTGTACATCAATCCCTCAATGGTATGATGGTTTCAAAAATAGTAGTGAATTAGCCTTCTCCTTCTTGAAAGAGCTTAGTTTGAAAGCACAACTTGTTAGAAGGCTTACAAACAAACTTAATAACAATTTCTGCATATGCAATACACTGGAATCTAAATGTTTAAAAACATTGACTATAAAATGAAAGTTGTAAGAAGAAACACTTTATCAACAATCATCATGTTTGAGGCATATTGTTTGCAGGGATCATGGAATAGTGTCCACAATCTTCTCATCACCTCTATTTTATTTGTTCTCCTACTTTGTTCCACACCTTTATTGTCTAGTTTTTTGCTAGCTAATTGCCCACCCTGCAAACAACACAGTCATATATTCCTCTTGGTTAAAATGATGCACATATTTTACTCATAGATTTGACTAATCATGGATTATATTTGAACTATTTGAAATGCAAAATAGTATATGAATACACAAAATTAATTTTGAATACAAAAATATAGCAAACATAATATCATCTCACAATATACACATATACACATGTGTATATGTATGTATGTGTGGACATGTATGTGTATGTACTTGAGTGTACATACATGTACATGTGTACACAATATATGTAAATGCATGTGTATGTACATGCATACATTTTGCCTAAATTTACGTTTCTATAAATTCAAAATTGAAAACCCCAAATTTTTAGTTCACCATATGTACATCTACATGTATACATATATGTATGCACGTGTGTACATATATATGTGTATGTGTGTACATGTATACATTATGTACATAATGCACGTACATGTACATGTGTACATATATATTTACATGTGTACATGTATGTATGTATTATATATACATATGTGTATGCATGTATGTATGTATGTAAATTATGTATGTATGTGTATGTGTGTATGCATGTATGTATGCATATATATATATACATACATGTATGTGTGTATGTATGTACATGCACATATATGTGTATGTGTGTATGCATGTATGTCTACATATATGTATATACATATGTATGCGTGTGTGTATGTATGTACATGCATATATGTGTATGTGTGTATGTACATGTATGTACATACATATGTATGTATGTACATTTTTATGAATACATGTGTATGTATGTATGTACTTGAGTATGTATGTACATAAATATATGTATGTATATGTACACACGTGCATTTACATATATATATTTATGCATACATATTTATGTATATACATATGTCATGTACATGTGTGTACATGTATGTATATAGACATACATACATATACATACATGTATATACATGTGTAAATACACACATACACATATATGCATACATATGTACATACACACATACACACATTTATATACATGTATATACATGTACACATGCACTCCCACATACATACATGTGTACATATATACATACACATAAATGTATATATGTACATACACAAATGTATTGAAAGTCTCTTTGGAGTTGTCAAATTTCTTATGTTATCTAAGTTGTTACAAAAGGTGAACTATTAAGTTATGTTCATTGAAGAAGAAAATAAATTATATGATGAAATAAAGGCCATTCCATGCTTACAAGGCCAAGGTTTCTAATCAAACATAGCATTCCCGAGGCCTAAATTCATCTTTCATGAAAGAAAAAGATGATATCAAAGGAGATATTGTGCGTACAAAACATGTGTACAATGTTTATATTTTATTCCTAAGGAATTTATTTCAAAGAATTTTAGTTATTACTTTAATATGTTTTAAGTTATCAAAAAATTAAGGAAATATTTACCTTTTTATTTACTATTTGATATAAAAAATAATTGATTACAAAGAAAGGCTATATATGTGACCAATTGCAATGAAGAGTATTTTTTTATTTTGATCTAATTTTAGTATAGAGTGGTTGAAAGGATAAATATATTTTTTCCATATTTATTCTTAGTTGCATATTACATGCATCTATCATTTAATAGGTTCACATAGAGATAGATATAAAGTTTGAACTAGATCTCATTAGATACATTTAAATTTAAAAATGTTTTCTAGTTTTGAAACTTGAAAATTTTACATTTAATTTAAATATATATTTTTTTAGTTTTGAAAAATTTTCAATTTAAATTTGTTTAGTTCATCATGTAATTTTGTTTTAATGATATGCAGATCTCTATCTATTTATATATATCATGGTCGATGAGGGATCTCATCATTCCCCTCATTCTAAGTGAGAAGCTCAAACTAGATCAAATATATTTTAGGAAAGTATTGCTAGATTAGACAATGCTCTAAAATGTTTAGAGAAAACAATTCACAACTCCCCCAATTTGGCTAATCAAGATAGATTGGTCACTATTAGAAAGGAGATTATTAAGATGATTGAGACAATTCGATCATACAATCCTTATGATGAAATCAGCATTGAGTAGTTTTATTTTTCTCTTGCCAGGAGTGTTATTGGCACAGTGAAACATAGAGAAGTTTCCAAATTAGTTTCAGGTGAAAATGTGTTATCCATGTTCCCATTTTATAGAGGAAAAAATAAAATTAGAGGATATGTGGTTACAAGGTGTGAAGATCCTCTTGTTGCACCATTCATATACCCTAGATGGTTGGCAGCACATCATAGATGGCCTCACAATGACGAGCTGTCACTATATTTTGTTAAACAGTTATATGCAAAATTCCATTTACATATAGAGGTGGACTACACATCTTATCCTAAGCATGTTGGCCAGGGTAAAGGGCATTTTTTTGACAAACCATAGTTTAGACCTTCAAATTTACCACAGTCTGTGGACAAGAGGGCATTAGTTGGCCCAAACCTTTTGGTCTTACCAAAATGTTTGGAATTGGCAGCAGTAGGGGAGGCAACAACAAGCTCCACTTAGAGTCATATTTTTGATAACATTGCCTCTATTATGACATAGATTGATCAGATTTCATTTGATTGAGTTGGTAGATACTTATTATGCCCACGGATCAACCTTCCTCCCACTGAGGCTACATCTGCATCATATGATCCATTTATTAGTGTCGATCTACCTGCTCTTGTAGATGTCAAGCATATGACCCACACGACTCTGCGTAATATGTGTAGACTCAATTTTGGATTTACTAGCAGCATATCAGGTTATCAGTGAGGACCATGGGATTGCTCTTGATAGGGTACTAGACTTTATTAGACAACGATATCCTCATACACATATGAGCCATAGGGTGGCAAATACAACTCAAGATATTCCACATCAACCTACAAGATCCCATGCGCATCATATTTCTATTGATCCTTTAGCTTGTCCAGGTAGTCATCAAGATGTTATAGGTCACGTTAAGGTTTCTATTTGTAAATTTAAAAAGATGGACATGTACACAATTAATTTAAATAAATAGTTCAAATGAATTTTTCTTTAATAAATAGGTCAAGAAATAGAAAAAATTGAATGCAAATATGCTTGAGATTAATGCTATATTTTAAAGTAGAACATAAAAATGCAATTGGAAATAGATAATAGTTCTTGAATTCTTTAAAGCTCTAAATATTTATTTTTAAAGTCAGTCTAGGTTGAATACATTTAAATTGTGCATATATCATGCTATACATAAATTTAAGAATTCCATATAATTCAAAGAAAGCATGTAAGCTATAAGTGGAGTTGAATGTAAATGAAATCAAATTTCTAGTCTTGAAAGTTTAAGAATTCCATGTGGAACATTTATATATATGCAATTGGAAATTGATATATTTAAATCTTGAAAGTTATGCACATTTAATATAAGTATCTAGATTTTACTAGATGACAATTCTATATAAATTAAAAATTGATCAATCCATATTTAATTGTACTAGAAAGATGGACCATTACATACAAGGTCTCAAGCTATACATGGTAAACAAAGTTAAATTGATGCTAAAATGTAGCTATCTCAAGCACCCCAAACACCATCACTATGATTCACTACAATGTTCATATATTCCAATGCACCTTGAGGTGAACAAGGAAGACCAAACCAAGAGAACCTGGATACAATCTAACATTAACAAAATGGATTTAATAACTATACTTAAAATATAGGAGCTAATGTTCTTAAGCAAATTTGGATTAAAGATGAAATCAAATTATAAGGTCAAGTGATTTTTTATTAGGAGATTGGATTTGAAATGGATGATAGTCCAAATTAAGGATAAGGTCCCTAGATGTTGAAAGATTTGGGTGATGATGAAAGGACAATATGATGTATGGACTAGATTAAGACCAAGTAACCAAATTGATGTTCAAGTGATGATTTTTTATTAAGGATGGAGAATGGATGTATGGTTGAGATGGATCTAGATGGATAATTTTTAAATGATTCTAGGATGATTATGGTTAAATGGGTTATTACTTGATAAAGTGATCTTAACTTGATGATTAGGATGAGGGATGATTACCTAATGAAAATAATAAAATTAGGATGTGATGATTAGGCTACATGAAAATCTAGATAACCATTTAAAATTATTGAATGTCGTCAATTAGTAATGTATAAAAAATAAAGAAAACTAGAGACAACATTTATGTCTAGATTCTTCACCACTCAAACACCAAATCAACTAGATACTTATATAAGTTTTTGGAGTTGAATGTTCAAATGAACTGAAAGATTCATGTGAACTTAAGAATTCCATGGAACATTTAAATTTAAATGCAAAATTGGAACATAAACTAGGTTTTGTACAAATTGTGTATCTAGCTCATGTATATAAGTCGAGTTGAACAAATATTTAAATTCAAAGATTTGAAAGTGAAAGTTTAACAATTCCATGTCAAACATAAAAATACAATCAAGGAATCTAGAGATGATATAAAGGAATTTCTAGAGATTCTTGAGTGAACTTAAAAGAATGAACCATGTCCAACATGTAAAAATGCAATTGGAAATTTAGATGATTTAAAGGAATTTAGGAAAAATGTAAATGAAAACATTTTTAAAGTCACTAGGTTTTGTATCAAGCATATAAATGATCTAACATACATGTCACATTCTAAAAAAAACCCATTCTAAATCATGTCACATGTCTAATCAATAAAAATATATATTATAGATCTAGAGTCATAAATGTGTACATATATCCAAAAACAACTTAAAGCTCCTGGTACATAAAATTTGGATCCTCTCTATCTTTAATTATCTCTAAAATCTTTTTGTGATCTTCAATAGGCAACCTCCACTCTTTTTTGGCACGTCCTCTTTTCGGTAAAGTTTCTAAATTTATTTTTGTTGCCAAAACTAAGTGACTGTAATGTAGAACCTTTTGTCCTAGTGTATAATCAACAAGTATAATACCATTTTTATCTATCTTTATTTGTTGATAATATGTGCCTTCAATAACGATTGATCCAATGGGATACTCTTGTCCATCACCATCTGTCATCAATTTGACCAATTTTTTTTTGGTTTCGTACATCTTAGTAGATAGTAATCTACACCTTCCGCATTTTTAGGATCTACAACTACAACGAAAATATATTTTGTACACACACCACATATATACATATTTAAAGTAAATTATACATTTAAGTTGTAAAAATTTATATTTTATATTTGAAACTTACTTAAACATAGAATATATATATATATATTTAAATCTTGATTTTAACTAAATTAATCAATTTTTATACCTGTGACAACTAAATCAGATACATGTTTGTAATCAGCTGAATATAGTGGATTGTAGACATCAACATTGTCATCTTTAGCAAAAGGAGGCATTGATATTAATTGTTTCATATCCCATTGTGAAACATACCCATCTCTAATATTCTCACATTGATCAATATTTGTATTGTCCTCAATGCAATCAACACAAAAACATTTTTTTTCTCTCACATTAATTGCATTAGGCCTACTACTCCCTATTATCATGACTTGATGCAGATTTCTAATACCATGAATTGCTTGACAATTATAAGGATTTGATCGATCAATATCTATTTAAATTCAAACTTGAAAATTCAATTTGAAATCATGTATGTACTTGAACTTTGAAATTCAAATTTTTAACAAATTTTGACTAGACATGTACTTGTAACTTCCCAAAAATACCGTGTCGTATGTTGAGTCACGAGAAAAAAAATGAATTTTGCACCATTCAACAATTTTGTTTGCATTCCATATGGCATTACCTACAAGTTACACACAAGTTGGCACAATTTGTCACCTATTACTTTCAAGGAACTTAAAAGAATTTAATTTAGTTTTTAAATATATATATCTAATCTTTTAAAAAATATCAAGCTAAATTGGACATATATATATGGTGAAAACTTTGCATACCAGTAAGTTCATGTTGACCAAGTGCACACTTCACACATGCTCCTGCTCCATTGTGCTCTCCTTTCCATGTCCACTCTCATAAAAATTCCACAAAAAATTGGTGTTGTGTCTAGCATGTTGACTACCTAACCAAACAAAGGCTTTTACAGACTTAAATTGTCCTATGAAGTTACAGATAATTAAACACTTGAAAACAAAATTAGCTTCAAAAAAGTAATTTGTGCTCTCCTTTTCCATGTCCACTCTCATAAAAATTCCACAAAAAATTGGTGTTGCATCTAGCATGTTGACTACTTAACCAAACAAAGGCTTTTACAGACTTAAATTGTCCTATAAAGTTACAAATAATTAAACACTTGAAAACAAAATTACCTTCAAAAAACTAATTATATATATAGATTTAAGCAATCAAACAGTTTAAGTCTCAAAGTTAAAAGTAAATATAAATTAAAAATAATAATTTAAAAAACAATGTACTTACCAGCACATCCATTAGACCATATCCAGTATTGTTCTTGATTTATGCCACGTCGTCTTAGGTCTTCAAAAAACATTTTGAAACAATGAGCTACATAGCTTCTATCATGATTCGTATCATCACTGATATAAAAGTGAACCTCTTTGATGATAATTCTATCATCTTTGCTAATTTGTATTCCATCAAATACTAACTTTGCATGCCTGTAGCAAACTTGCATGAAGATTGCAACTTGCTCTGAATGATAATATTGACTTTGGATCTTAGTTTGAGGACTAAATGTATAGTTCTCATAGAAATCTACAATAGAGAGAATACAACCTAGTGGAAAACAATTCTTTGAATAACGAAATTGCTTTGCTTGCCATCTTGCACCATGACAATCCTGGGTATGTGGATATATGATATTGTTTAAATTTGATTACCTTTTCCTATTATCAACCCCAAACAACTCCAAAACAAGGGGTCATTTTTTTTCATCTAAATAACTTTGCAACTAACTGTGCTCTTCCAATTAGAGATTTCTCTTCAAAAAATTCATCCCATACTTTTTTAGAGTGTAATTTTAATGTGCTTTTAGATAACATATCTTTAGATGAAATATTATTGAAAAGAGAATCTTCATCCATCTCCATCAGATTTTCCATACCATAGTCCAAAAAAATTATATTAGTACTAGGTTCAGTTTGTTCTTGTACCTATACGTCACCTTGATCATCAATATTTTCCATGGGTTGTTGTTCAGTAGATGTTCCTTCATCCGCTTTTCTCTTTCGTTGTCTTACTCGTGTTCGATCATACTTTCTCGATCTAGTCCTTGGATTTTCCATCACAAATTACACTCAAGTTTGAATTCGTGCCTACATACAAATTTGTACACACATGAGCTTTCCATGAAACATGTACAAGTAATATAGCATAAATATTTTTAAAAGCTTGTAACTAGATGCAAAACATAAACATAAAATATTTAAACAAAAGTCTTTAATAAACATAAAAATGTAAAACATAAAAAGAAATTAATTGAATAATACATACACATGTATAAAATTCTATATAATTCTCAAATAAAATTCTATATAATTCTCAAATAAAATTATATATAATTCTCTTGAAATAATTCTTTATAAATATATAATTTTACATAAGAGACACTTAAAATTATATATAATTCTCAAATAAATAAATAAAAAATAAACTTCTTTATAATGATATGTTTGATGTTTTTCATATAAATTTACTAATTTCATAAGTATGCTAATTTTATGTATATATATTGGAAATAAAAGTAAAGGCAAAGGTAAATTTAATAAAACATAGGTATTTAAGGAGGACATGTAAGAACAAGAATGGAAGAATATAGAATTGGTGATCAATAATAATGAAATCTAAGAATTTAAATAGTGAAAACAACAAATGCATTCATATTCAAACAATTTTTAAATAAAAATAATAATTGTTCAATAAATAATGTAAATAAAATAAAATAATCTTCTTTCTATATATTTTTTTTTAAATATATTTTTACAAATATTTATTTGATGTTAATATTTTAAATAAAAAAATATTGAAAACAAACTTCAAATGCATTTTTCATAAAAACATAATCAATTAAATAAGTTGAAGATCAATACATACCTTAAAAATATCTCTCCTATTGTCCAAATGTCTTTTCTTTTGGTGAAATAAGTCTTTTAAATTTTTGAAATTTTAAACCTTCTAAAATGTCGAAATAAACCTTTTTTAAGCGAAAATAGTCGAATATTTTGAAATATTTGTTATTTTTGAATTTTCTTAATTTGAGAAATTAGAATTTTTATTTTTTTTAATTTCAGTCATTTTCGGCCAAGTTTTGATTGCTTGATAGGTTTTTGGCCGAGCCAGTACCAACCGAGAAGGTTTCAGCTGAAACCTTCTTGACCAAAACCCTCTTAGTCGAAAATGCCTAGTTGGGATCCTACATGGCAACCAACTCATCATTTCTCAAAATTTTCTAAAACATTCATCTTTGATAGAGTATTTCTCTAGTCAGATTAATCTTTCTGCAAAAAATAAAAATACCCTTTTGTAGAGCTCGAAGTGTAGAATCCAAATATATAATTTTTATAATATTTTGATTAGTTTTAATATATTTTATTTTTAAAATAATGCAAGTAGGTTTTGAAAATACAAAAGAGGCTAATTAGATATTAAAAAAAAAGATAGTAAAAATTATTAAAATGTTTTAAATCTTATATGGGGCACAAGAGGAGAGAGTCTACTTCACAAGGGTATGTTTTATTTTTTGAAAATGATTAAAAAAATTGAAATTAGTTTAAGGTCCGTGAAAACTATCAAATTCTAACATGTTTGACTTTAAAATGTTATTATGAGAAAAATATACATCAAAATGTGATTTTTTTTCCATGCACGAGATATTGAAATTACCTATTTGAAAAAAAAAGTAGAAATGAAGTTTTTTTCAATTTGTTTCTTAACGGCCCATGAAGTCATTCTTTTATAAAAATTTTAGCATTCCAAAATTTGTCTTTAAACTGATAAAAACATAATGAAAATATATTTTTTTAAAATTTTAAAAATTACAGGAATAAACTACACCAAAAGTTCTACATTTCATTAGTTTACACAATTTTGAAATTCAAAACATAAAGACCACTTTTATTTGGTCGAAGTTCAAAAAAAAATTTGCTGTTGGTCGATTCCTTTATAAAGTGTGACACAGGTTTGTGCTTTTACCCAACATCCATTCAACCACATGTAATATTAACATAGATAATTCACATAGCATGTTAATGTCATTAAAAGTCACAAGGATAAGTTTATGCCCAAGGTTTATGGATTTAAGGAAGTAACATGGAAAATGTCAACAACCAGGTGCCAAAGTCTATAATAACAACAAAAAATATATGATAGACCCTATCAAAATTGAGCCATTAATTGGACTCATCATCTCCCCCCAACCTAATGTTTTGCTGGTCCTTGTAGAGACAAACTATGGTTCCAATATTAAGAATAATTGATAAGATTTAATACCCAATTTAGCTTGCTCCTAATGTCAATCTGAGGTTGTAGACTGATGAAAGGTATAGTGGCTATCTGCTCAAGGGATGAAGATAGTAAGCCAAGTGGGGATGAATGCAACTAGAACACATAGAAATAAATCTACATGAAACCAAGATAGAACTGGCGACAGGAACTGTCACTTCCTGGCAACAGGATCTGCACACACAACAAACTCTAAAACATAAAGTTAACACTAGTTATTGAATTCATAATTAAATGTGAAACACATGAAAATCAATTAGAATTATGTATAGTTACATAAGTTACAATATCTAAGCCAATATGAACAATGCTAAGCATGTAATTAATTGAAATCATGACACAGTATATAAGACACATTTAATCTAAAATAAATCACCAAATATCCTGAGAAGTGGATCTTGCCTCCTCTATACATCTGGTGAGAGAAAATGAACTCCTTTATATGTTGCTTCAATCAAAATAACATTATTCTATTCATCCACAAATATTACACAATTTGTGCACTATTCTACTACCGAAATTTGAGTATAAATTTCCTATGATGCTCACCAATATCTATATTAAAATCCGTCATCCCTGTGTTTACAAAATACACATATATATAAGTATATGTTGAGTTTATAATAACTAATAAATAATGCTATATTAAATAGCTTGTTTCAACAAACTGGTGAGCAAAAGGCTCATGTAAATCCTTTGGGAATGGCCATGAATTAGGAACAAGTCTATTGTAACAATGAGTAGAAATAGAGATGGGAATGGTTGAAGTTTTCTTCAGATATCCAACCACCTACACCACGGGTTCCCTCCCATATTTCATTTGGTTGAGTCTTCTCTATTTCTATTGGTTGTGAATTTAAACTTTGTCTTGTTACAACAAATAGAAGATTTTTGGCTTTCTCCAAATAGCTAGCAAGTGCTTCCTCTGTCACACATTTATTTCCTCAATTTGATCTACTTTACCAAATAATGTGGCTATTGGGAGAAGTCATGAATTAAGATGGAAAAGAGATTAAATTTGTACAAATGAATTGACTATTGTATTGTAGGAAAACAACATGGTAGAAATAGAAATTTATTACTTGCAATTATGAAAGTCCATTGTGGTAGAGAGTTGCATGACAAGAAGTTTAGCATATAAAGTGGCAAGAAGATCTTCACGTTTAAATATGCATGCTAAAATATATATTTTCTTGATATGGAAGAAATATTAGTAAATACAAGCTAATATTATTCATTCACTATTTTATCTAAAAACTTGATTAAATATTACATATATATTTAAACCATATGCAACACAAAATGGTAAAGTTGTATGAAAATGGAATTTAGAAATGGATACAAAGGAATATTGGAAGGCATAAAATATGGCATAAAATAGAGCATATTTGGCTCTCATCAGTCCTCCAATAGAAGGAGCGCTATTCCTTTTCCTAGTCAGAGTTCTAAAGTCACCAACTATCAACTATCCCAGATCAATCTCTACATTATCTGATTTGGGATCCTAGTAGAGTCCTTGCTTGTTTTCCAATCTGCTCCATCTTTTCCTTTCTGTAGCTATGCCATACTGATAATATCTGTAATCTGGTACAGGCCATAATAGAGTAGGTGGCTGAAATGTTAATGGAAGCCAATACTATTGCCTCATCCTTATAATTTGTATGTACCTAGCACATTGTCTACATGCTACAACATAATTTTGTAAGGAGTGGGGTTCAACTTGTTTCAAATGATCTATCAAACTATTCCACCTCTGTGAAAAGTACCCCATTGCCGATTTCCCTATAGTATCAACTACCTACTCATATTCCTAATATACTTCTTCTCTAACAAGCATGATCCTGTTTTTGTAGCTTGGACGATAAATAATTCTATGTCATGTATAATCAATATATGAGGGGTTACTAGATTCAGCTCTGAGAAACAAGGGGGTTTGAAGTTCTATTTCCCTATAAGTTTTAAACTTCTACCCCCAACTAATTTCATTCTGGATCCATGACATAAATTCCCTTAAATGGATATCTACAATGTATAATAATGGATTCTAATCATGATCATTAGGCACAACATAATTATGCAAGTATAATTCACACAATAGACTTTTAACTTCAGGAGGGGAAGACTGGTAGGCTTGGAAAAACTCATGTGGAGTGTCAATAGAAGGGCTTAATCCTAAAATAGCCCTTGACAGCTTGAAGGAAACATGTTGCTCCTTCAAATGTATTGTATATACTCTGGGAGGAGTTCTGCATTCCATCATTTGGGGTACTAAGGCTACCACATTATTTACCTTATCCTTCAAGGCAACAATCTCTGCATTCTTTTCTTCAATTTCTGCATTTTTCTTTTTAACTTCTTCCTGTAGCTCGTGTTTTTCCTTTTTCCACTCCTCCTCTTTCCTTTTCATTTCACTCCATAAGTTCAGGGGAGGTTTATGTTTTCCTACCAAATATTTCCTCGCACCAATTCTTGTTGTTCAAATAGCACCAATTGAAATGATCCCGATTTTTCATCTTGCTCTTGTTGCAATGGTTCTTTATTTTCAACCTGCTCTGCAACAACAACAAGCTCTACTAAACTTATGTTTGCTTGTTCCTCAAAAATGTCTTTCACTTCAACATTTACCTGCCCCATAGGGGCTTCTGTCTCCTTCCTAGGTGTTCTTCTAAATCTAGGGCTTCTCTTTGGAGGCATATCAACAACTGGCCTAGCTAGTTTTGATTTCTTAGGAGGGATTTTATGTGTTTCTTTGGCTACAAGAAGACCAGCGTCATCAACCTTCCATTTCCTAGGGCTTGGTATTAATTTCTCTGGAATTTGCCTCTTGGCCTTCCCCTTCCTAATTTATGCCTCTATCATTTGTGCTTCCTCTTTCCTAAAGGAAGCCCTAGTTCGAATTGGATTTTTGGGAAGAACATTAACATCAGGGTTTGAGGATGAACTTTCTTCATTTGAATATTCTAACTCAAAGGAGCCAATTTCTATTGTTGCTTTAGTTGCAGGAGGGTTTGTGTTAGGGTTTGCACTAGAGGTTGAAGCTCCAAGAGTGGTTTTAACAACCCTCTCACCCCTACTAACCCTACGAGCTTGAGGTTGACCTCTAGGACACACATTTTCTAGTCTAAACTAATCAATATTTACAAATTCTTCCCATGTCATACCAAACACTTCTTATAAAGATTTTTCTACTAACAATTTTATCAAATAGTGGTGAGAAACATAATTGCCCCTAATTTTTGCATTTCAACTGCCATGATTGCAAGGAGGTTATACAACACATTGGGTAAGTTCATCCTTCTGCCATATCTCATATGGTTCAGGAGCTTAAAATGCACAGAATGGAGGCATGACTCACAACCCTCACAAGTAATATACTTGAAAATGTAGATGACTACTTGTTTCCACTTCTCTAGTAGAGAAGTTCTCCCCGTTCCTTGCTTATCTACAACTAGTGGAGGGTCGTTAGGTTTAGTGAATTTAGCCCTAGCTAACCTTGCATCCTTGGAAGTAGGGTATGGCTCTCCATTGGTAAGAAAACCCACTACCTCTACAATTCTCTCCTCAGTGGCTATCACTTATAACCCTTTTACCATTGCCTTCTTGTTAGAGAGTGTCTATGCAAATTCTAGAACAATGTCCTCATTGAAGCTGTCAAGTTTCAAGAAGTAGTCCAACCACCCACAATTCCTGAATTCAGCCAAAGAAAGTGCATCCTGCAGTATCATGTCATGAACTATAGGTTCATTCCTAATCAACTGAACACCCATTGTCTTTTCCCACAATCAAGCAAACACTTCTGCGAAATTTCCTTTCCTACAATCCTTCTCTGAAAACCCAATTTCTTCTCCTTTGTAGTGATAATGCCAATGTCATATGAAATTTACCTTTTTGGTGACATTTAAGATTATGAATAAGGAAATGAAGAAACATAAATGAAGGGCATCATCAAGAAAAATGGTGATTCAGTCTCATATCAAACATGCAAGCTACCATTTCAACTTTTTCATTCAAATTAGCTCATTTAAAATTTCTCGTTATGTATGACACATGGACATGTGGGTTGACACTCCCCCCAACCTAAATTATAGCATGTTTCTATATAGGCTAGGTGGTAATTATGATGTGACAGGGTAGAGTATAGATATGTGTTATGTGAAATATCAACATTAATTTGCAGTAATTAAATAAACGCATCTAAGATAATTAAGATATAATAAGTTGTTTTGCACACACCTAAAAATTTGGAGTGTCATTGAAAAAAATGTGGAAGGAACTATGGGTTTCTTTAAAAGTACAATTGAACTTATTAAATAAAGTGATGATGAAGTGAAGTGATAGTGGAGTTATAGAAGAGAGAGAAAAGATGGAGATGGATGGCAGATGGACTTATTGATGGAGAAGTGGATTCCCACAAAGGTGGAAATATTTATTATGATGTGATTGCATGCATACTTTGACTAGTCAAAAGGAGGGATAGTAGGTTCTTTTCCTTCAACTACATGAAGTTTGGAGGTTTGTTGTTGAATAAATTGTTGCATGAATTCTTCTTTGGAAGTTGACTTATGATATAACCTAAGATGGTGACCGTTGACCAAGATCTTGAATCTAACAGGGTCAATGGTGGTGATTTGAATAACACCATTGGAGAAGACTTCTACAACTTCATATAGTTCCAACCACCTAGTCTGCAGTTTGCCTGCATTATCTTGATATCTAGAGTCATAAAGCAGTTCCCAATCACTTGGTTAGAACTTCTTTTCCTTTATGTATTTGTCATGCCATTTGACGCTTTGATTTTGCACTATCTCAGTATGATGAAGGGTTGAATTTCTCATCTCATCTAAGGCATTCAACTACATGATTCTGTCCTTTTGTGCCTTAGATATTTCTATCCCAAGATCCAATGTAGTTCTAAGAGTTTTATGCTCAAAATCTATAGGCATCATGGTTGTTTTCCCATATAGTAATTCAAAAGGAGTGAAACCAATGGTTATCTTCCAAGTGGTTCTATAAGCCCAAACAACTTCTGGCAACCTATTTTCCCAATCTTTCCTATGAATAGCCACTATTTTTGTCAAGATAGCCTCTATTTCCCTATTGGTCACCTTAGACTAGCCATTGGCCTGAGGGTGATAGGGGGTAGATTTCCTATGCCTTACATTATATTCATTGACCAATGTTGTGACAAGGGTTGATATAAAATGAGCCCCTTGATCTATCACTATCTCTCTTGGAATCCCATAACGTGTGAATATTTCTTCATAGAGGAATTTTGCAACTTTATTGTCTCTAACATGTTTCATAGCTTTAACCTCAACCCACTTGGTCACATAGTCGATGCAAACTAAGATGTAGGATTTTCCATTTGATGGTGGATCAATGGGTCCTACAAAATCAAGTCCCCATTTATCAAATGGTGTGATGACTACTTGGGGGTATAGAAGCATCTCATTAGATTTGGTTGGCTAGCCCATCCTATGACATCTATCACACTTCCTAGTATACTTGCTTGCATCCTTATGAAGTGTGGGCCAACAATATCATTTATTAAGAATCTTCATTTTTGTCCTCTTAGCTGCAAAATTTCCTCCACAGGGCTCATTGTGACATGCATGTTGTATATCATATGTTTCATCCTCCCTCACACATCTCCTCATTACATGATCTAGTCCAATGTAAAATAAACATCATGTAATCCATGAGGAAGGAAAAGTTTTCTCAATGAGCACCCTTCTCTCTTTTGGAGAGAAATGAGGAGGAACTCTCCCTGTAACCAAATAATTGGCTATGTCTGCATGCCAAGGTGTGTGCACACTAATAGAAAACAAATGTTCATCAAGGAAAGAATCATCAATGACTTAAGTGTCCTTTGATGTAGTCAATCTGGAGAGAAAGTCTGCTACAACATTTTCTTTTCCTGGTTTGTCAACAATGGTGATGTCAAATTCCTTCATCAACAACAACCACCTTGCTAGCCTACCTAAAATCAAGGGCTTATTGATGAGGTATCTTATGGATGCATGGTATATATGGAAAAAGATCTGATATCTTGTTATGTAATGCCTGAACTCATTAAGGGCATAGATGACTACCAACATTTCCTTTTCTGTCACTGTGTAATTAAGTTTAGCTCCTTGCAGGTTTTTGCTGACAAAGTAGATTTCATTCTCCGTTTCTCCCTCTTTCTGTCCCAAGATAGCTCCTATAGCATACTCAGATGCATCTATATTAATATGAAAAGGGAGTTCCCAATTAGGGCCTTTGAGTATAGGAGCATGGGTTAAGGTTTCTTTCAAATCAAAGAATGCTTTGTCACACTCCTCTGTCCACTAGAACTCAACATCTTTAGTTATGAGATTGTACAGTGGTGTTTCCATCTTACTAAAATATTTGATGAAGTTCCCATAGTATCTTTTATGTCCTAGGAAGCTTCTAACATCTTTTTGCTTGGTAGGAATAGGAATATTGGTAATTACCTCAATCTTGGTTGGGTCCACTTGAATTCTTTTTTGAGAGATGTAGTGGCCAAGGACTACTCCTTGCATCATCATGAAGCATTTCTCATTGTTCAAGGAAAAATTATGGTCTTCACATCTCTATAAAACTTTCCTTATATTTTCTAATTCTTTTGTATAATCAAAACCATAGGTAGTAAAATCATCCATATAGATCTCCATACAATTATCTGAGATATCTGAAAATATACTAATGACTGCTCTTTGAAAGGCTGTAGGTGCATTACATAAACCAAATGGGAGTACTGAGTAGGCATAAGTTATCAAAGGATAGGTAAATGTTGTCTTATCTTGATCCTTAGGTGCAATCTATATCTGATTATAACCACTGAATCCATCTAGGAAAGAAAAATATTGTTTACCTACAAATGAATCTAGTACTTGGTCTATGAAAGGAAGGAGAAAATGATCCTTTTTGGTGGTAGATTTTAGCTATCTGTTGTAAAAAAAACTCTCCATTTACCTCCTTTTTTAGGCACAATTACCAATGGGGACACCCATTGGCTATCTAAACTAAGGTAAATAAATCATGCATTCAATAATTTCTATAATTCCCCTTTTACAATCTCCCTCCATGCAGGGTTGATTCTCCTTTATGGCTGCCTTACTAGTGTCTAGTCATCTCTGATATATATCCTATTGGTATAGAGCTTGGGTTCCAATCCTTCATCTCATGGTAATCCCATGCAAATGCATGCTAATGGGTCTTCAACAAGTTTGTCAGGGACAACTGTTTTTCTTGATTCAACTTGTTAATATTCAATTTTTTTCCTTCTAACACTTGCAGTTGTGTAGTTAACTCAATCATGGTTGTTTCACTAATGCTTGTGTGTTGTGTAATCTATTGTTAATCTAATTAAAACAAAACACTATTAACAGAACTTTAAATTGAAGAAAATTTGAAATAAACTTGGCTATAAAATAACAATTCTTCAAGAACGTTCCGTCTTTCTCTATCTCCAGAGATTGGTTTGAAGATTTCTGGCTCTCAGATTGTGTGAGCTTCTCCAAATGACTGCTGCAGAACGAGTATGCAAAGGAAAACTATCCTAAATGATGGTGAAGATGGACAGGGGCTGTAATTATGTACAGGGGCTGTAGATGAGATGAGTCATGATTCTATTGCTATGATTGCTATACTATTGCTATGATAATACTCTATGAATGCTAATGCTGCTTGTAATTTGGCTATAGTTTTCTTGCTTCAAATTCTATATCATTTTGGAGCTCCCGGCAGCTGTATTTATAGATTTTTGCAGGCTTCATCCCGGCTGGCAAGAATCTACGGCTGTGAATTGTCTGGTATGTTTGAATGGTGAGAGATTGAGAAGTTGAGAAGAAAATGGGGGAGGTTGAGAGGTTGGAGAGAAGAATGGAATCCTGTCTTCAACCCACGGGAACAAGCCTGCACAGAAACAGAGAAATTTAATTTTCTGTTTTGGCAGTTTATTTCCCGGGAGTTGAAGATAAATCCCAAATAAATAAATATTTAAATTTATTTAATTTTATTTATTGCTTTTTGATATTTGATATTTGATTTTTGAAAACTATAGAAGAATTAATTAAATATTTTTGGAAATATTTAATTGTGATATGACTTTAGAAGATTTTTGAAATATTTAGAAGAATTTAATTAAATATTTTTGGAAATATTTAATTATGAATAGATTTTTTTAATTGAATTGGAGGAATTTTGAAATGATTTAAAAATGAATATTGGATTAGAGGAAATAATCAAATATTTTAGAATATTTAATTATAAATGATATTTAGAAGAATTATAATATTTTAATCTTTATTTGAATAAAATATTCAAACTAAGATTATATGATAATTAATATAAATAAATTGTAACATTTATTTAATTAATTAAGAAATGAATATGAAAAGGTGATTAAATATCTAATCGAAATGAAATCATGAACAATATAAATAAATTATTTAAATTTATTTATACGTAGATAGAATCAAAAGATTTTAATTAAATATTAAAAATATTTAATTAATTACCAGACAATGTGATATGACCATTTTTAAGTGTATACATTTTGCCCCTCTTTGAAGTGATGTGTTTTACGCATTACTTCAAAGAATTTTGAAATTTTGCCCCAAATATTGATTTGAAATGTTGATAGATAATGATAGGTAATGCCCCCTCGAACGATGAATCGATCATATTTTGAATTTTTGATTTTATTTTATTTTTTTGAATTTTATTTTATATTTATGATTTTGAAGATGTCGATTCATCGTTTGAAACTAATGATATGAAGAAATTGATGTGGAAAAACGTGAAATGAAAAATTGATGACCTAAATTGCCCCTACTGTGATAAAATATGATAAAATGCCCCAATTTTGTGTATTGAGATGCCCTGATTTGATGATGTTTGTCTGATAAATTTGTTCCCAAGGTTGTTGGAAAACAAATAATAGCTGATAAATTTGCTTTTAAAGTTGTTAAAAACAAATAGTTGTTGATAAGTTTGCTTCTAAGGTTGTTAAAAACAAACATGATTTGATAAATTTGTTTTCATGATGATGAAAAACAAACAGTTGATATTCAGATTTGGTGATGAGTTTGTTTCTAAAGTTGTTAAAAATAAACAAAATTTGATAAATTCGTTTTCCATGATGATGAAAAACAAATTGTTTGTTGATATGTTTGCTTCTAAAGTTGTTAAAAACAAACAATATTGTGATAAATTTGCTTTCAAAGTTGTTAAAAACAAATAGTTGAATGATGTATTCTGATTGGATTGATTTGATTGATTTGATGATCCATTTTGATTTGAATAATGGTATGATATTCTGATGTTATTGACGATTTGATCTTCTGATGTAGGAACAGGTGATGTGAGACCAACAACATCTGGGGGTAGCACCTCATAGTGTTTTCATGTGATCAGCTTTGATTTTTTTATTGAGACATTGTATACTTTTCCAACTTTTGGGAAAATCTACAAATGCAAAATGCAAATTCTAATATGAATGCAATCTATACTAACCATGCAAGATATCCATACAATATTTCCATTTGGAGAGCTTATTTGTGCTTTTTTGTATCATCATAGAGCATTGAAATGTTGAAAGTTAATACAAGCATCAAAGGGTATGTTAGCACCAGTGATGACCTGAGTATTGCTTTCATGATTTTTAATATAGCAAGTTAATACAAGCATCAAGGTATAATTAAACCGAGATGACCTGAGTATTGCTTGCATAAACAGACAAAGACTAACCACCATCTGATGCAAGTTTGGAACTGTCATCAATGATAAATCATCACGTCTCGCGACATATTTGCAACCGATAAATGATTAACCTCCAGATAGCAGACAAAGAAAAATCATCCTCTTTCCTTGCCACTCTAGTTCAGTACATCATCGAGTGTGCTCCAGAGAAATGATATCGAAAAATTAAACAACCATTTTTTTAAAAATGAAATACTGTGATTCCAAACATTATTCAGATTTAGAGATCATCCAGATATGAGTCATGATAAGGTACGCAACTGAAAGCTACTGTGATATGGATCAATGGTTGGATGTTTTGGTTTAATTTGGTTGTTTTGTTTTGCGCGTGATTGGCTTCGATGTCATTGTTTTACTGTTGAAAGTTGATTGCCCCCAATATGCCCCACATTTTCCCTAGGTATTGACACAACTTGCTGAAATGAATGTGTACAATAATCAAACCATGGTAAGACATTATCGCTCAAGGAAAATGATGATAGCATAGTACTGGTGTGACCCTAAGATGATGGAAAAAGATGTATGAAAATGAAGGCCAAGAAGCCAAGTGCAGAACATGAACTAATAGATGGAGAGCTACAAATAGCATTTGTTTTTGATGTTTTCTGATGATTTTTTTTTTTGTTTTTTTGGATTTTGATTTTTTTTAATTTTTTTGGATTTTGATGTTTGGAGGTGTCAAAATTTGAGTAGCCTTTGTGCTAGATACCAATGACAAAGGGGAAAACCAAGTCTAGGTGCAAGGGTGGGTGATGGGATAAAGGATAAAATGCTCATGATAGATGGATGGATGATATGGATGTATACATCATAAGAGAGCAAGGATGTGATCTCCAAAGACTATGTCGCATAGGAATAACATGCCCCATTCTAGGTACAAGACTTAGGATTTTTCATGAAAAAAACTTATGACAATAAGATAATGATATGATTGTTTGGAAGGATGAGGTATGTCAAGAGATACCCAAGACATGTTTCAACATTTGGCCCTATATTTTCATCAAGATCAAAAGGAGAATGGTGGATAAGTGGACTCAATCTGATAAGTATGTATGAATAGACTCAATATGATGGTTAAAGATGGTAGGTAGGATGGAAATGATATGACATGAAAATGATAGGTTGGATAGATAAGACATTGTGCTCCCAAGTGTAAGTGACATAGAAGATCAACCTACACATGACGCCTTTTTGCTAGGTTTTCATCATGGTACTTATCCAAGGCGCCTGTTTACCAGGTTTTCACCATTGAACGAAGGGATTTTTCTTTACTTTTTTTTTTCTTCTTTTATTAATTTTTCTCTTGACTTTTTGACTTTTGGATAGAAGGGGAATATGGATAGGAGGGACTCAAGTTTCTAGTTGCATGAAAGTTGGTAGTCCCACTAGATAGATGTCATTGCATGGACCATGTCAAATGTCATTATGCTCATAGATGTTGGTAAGGAATTGCATGAGTGTGAGATGGATTAGGTAGATGGAAGATTATGAAAGTCTTATGTAAAAATGGATGGGGAATAGCATATTATGATGCAGATTATGTAGGGAAGATGACAGGGATTATATGGGACTTATGCAAAGGATGAGTGGGAAGGCTTAGCCAAAAGCATGGACCATAGGAAGATGGTGGGGGGGATATGTAGGATAATGCATGAAGGATGGGGAGATGGAGGTATGTGGAATTGTTGTGAAATGTAAGGGAACCATGACCAATGGTTGCACACATTGTGATAAACATTGAAGCTTTTGATGTGGATGGGGTGTAGGAAGCAATGAAGATGTTTGCTTAGGAGGTGGTGGATGAAGTGTTTTTGGTACCCACATAGGCTTAGTATTTTTATGATTTTTGTTTGGCTTATGAGACTTAGGAATTTGAGACTCTTTAATAGAGTGGGAATGTGAGGTGGAAGTGGATGGTTGGGATTTTTGTGATGTAGATGCCTCATTTGACTTGATTTCTTTTTGCTTAGGTACCCAAACCAATTTAGTTTTGGCCTTTTCTTTTGGAGGTATGGGCTTATATAACTTTTCAAATGTAGTTTGCTTTGAATTTTTGTATTGATGTCCTAAGGCATGAGAACCCTTAGAATTTTTTACTTTATAGGTAGAGGCATTGAAATTCTTGCTTTTGAATCCCATGGGTATGGTGGAATGGGTGGAAGCTTCATGTTTATACAATGTGTGCATTTGTTGGTCATGATTATGAATGTTAGGGTATTTATGGATAGATGGATAAGAGGATTGAATGGTGGGGATATTAGGTGTTGGGAGAAGTGGAGGTAGATTAGATGGAGGGATATTAGGAGTTGGAAGCAATGGTGGTAGAGTGGATGGTGGAAGGTTTATGGTCACATGCTTTTGACATTTGTAGGATGATGGAGGTGGAATGGCAACATATGTTTTAGGGATATGATAGGCTTTATGATGGAAAGTGGACTTAGGAGGCATGGAGGAAATACCAACATCTTTAGGTTGTTGTCCTTGGGGTGTAGGTCCAAGGCCATAAGAGCGTGGAGGGACTTTGACATGTATAGGCTCCAAAATATATTGTTCATGAAGGTCTAGACCTTTACCTTGGTGGTTCATGTTTTGGAGTGTGCAATGGACAATGGGACTAGGTGTAGGTGAAACATTTGACATGAGTTCTTTATTGAATGGAGAAGATAATGTTTGTTGTTGTTCTAAGGAAGAACATTCATGAATGAGGGTGGAAAGACCAATAGGATATGATGGAGGACTTGCAATGGGGTCGATAGTGGGCGACGGAGGATCATTAGGATCTTGATTAGCATTGTGTTCACATAGATCCAAGATATTTGTTTGATCTTCTATGTGTGCTTGGGAGGCATATTTCTCATCAAGGGAAGTGGATGTTGATGGATCATGTATGGGTGAGGTGGCAAGCTCTTGACCATGGAATGCATAAAGTTGGCTAAGAGGATCATCATGGTCTTCTTGATCATAAAAGGGGTCTTGATCAAAGATGGAAGATTGATCATGAATAGTATTAGGTATGTTATGAATGGAATCATTAGGAGGGTGTTGATCTTTATGTGGATGAGGGGGTAATGTTTCCTCATGTTTAGGATTGTTCTCTTGACATATCTCATGACTTATTTGAATGGAGGTGAAAGGGGATGACTCTTGAATTGGATCAAGTAGTTGTGGATGACATGATTGGCTTGAAGGACTTGGAATGATGTTTGTGGACTCTTTTGCATGTTCAAGTATATGTGTTGAATGGCATGGCAATGTTTGATTCCTTGCTAGTAGCCCTTGGGTCACATCCTTTGTAGGTGTATGGGTGGAAGGTGTTGGCTTAGGGTTTTGGTTTTGATTGGATGATGGTATGATAAAGTTATAGGGTGCATGAACTAGATTGGTGTTCCCCTTGTCAAAAGTGGCATTAGAACATGAGGAAGTTTGGCCTTGTTGCAAGGTAGAAATTAAGTTCACATGTGTTTGTTGTAATGTGGCTTGATAGGTTGATGTGGCATTGGTATGCGAAGAAGTGGATGGATTAGATTGGTATGAGGTGGAAGGGTGATAATGAATGGATAGGGGATGATGTTGTGGTTGTTGAATTTGACAAGTGGAAATGAATTGATTGGCTTGAGCTAGGAGGTGTTGGATTTGAGGTGATTTAATTTGTTGAAAGTTTTGGAAGAGGGTTTGAAGGCTTTGTATGGTTTGATGGTCTAGGGGTTTGGGTTTTTGGTGAAGTGTTTGAAGGAGGTTTCGAAGTTGGGATGCTAGGGATTTGTGTTCTAATGTGGGCATGGTGTCACACATGTGGGTAAGCTCTTGTACATCGATTTGTTCCTCAAAGTATGCAACATAGTTCATGTCATCATTAGAGGTGGTAGGAGAAGCCCCTCGAAGTCTGATTTTATGTTTTGGTTTTGTTTCATGATTTGAACTAGAGAAAGGGACTCCTTGAATGATGATCTCGGGCTTAGGTTTTGTCTCATGATTTGGCCTAGAGGGATAGCCCCCTTGGGTTATGATTTTGGGCTTATGATTAGGATTGGGCTTGTTTATGATTATGACCATTTTGACAAGTGGTGACTAGGAATAGGTTGGTGATGGTGATGATGTGGAATGATTAGATTAGATGACTTGGATTGATTAGGATGAAATGAATAGGATGTGACTAAGAAGAGTGATTAGGATGAATGTGATTGGATATGAATGTGTTGGAAGAATGTGTAGAGTGACTTGCATTTGGATTATTGATTGAAGATGATTTGATTGTTTTGATTAGATGAAATGGTTTTGATGATGATGATTGATTGATTGGATTTGAATGGCTGAATGATTGGATTGAGGTGAGGGATTGAATTGATGAAATTAGAAGAATTAATTGGATGGATTGATTTTATTGCTTGGATTTTTGTTGGATATTTGATTTTTTGGGAAATTTTGTTGAGTTCCAATCTCGTAACATGAGATTGATCAATATGATAATGAGTGCTTTGGATGATCTTTATCTAAATTAATGTAGTGAAAACACATCAAACAAATTGAAAAACAATTGTTTTTTAAGTCCTATGCTAAACATCAAGTGTGTAACCAAAATGTTTTTCAAAAATTGTTTTAACAAGTTTTACACATGACAAGCACTTCAAATAGACTCACTCTTAGTTCTCAAGTAGGTCATCATAGCAATCAACAACCCACATCTTAAAACTGCGTCGACTCACACAACCGTGTCACCCCCAAAAGGGCGCCCGTGTTTTTGTCTTTTCCAGGTGCGTACTCAGAGTGACGGAAGTGGATACCGGATCCCCTGAGCAAACAATCCTTGGCAGTTATATGGTGAGTATCTTGGGGGTAGATTCTTCCCTCCCCTACACTGTAATTGAAATGATGTTTGGATACTGACTCGGTTAGCTACTACACTAGGTTCGTAGTAAGGATTTCCGTTCGGTGCGGAAAATGATAAACTCCCTCGAGAGACCTCCCTACCTTTAGAACAAAGGCTTTGGGGATGGTTATCATGCACACTACCGTCAAAAGAGGGTTTCCCCAATTTTGCTTTAAATTTTATAGTGGGGTGGAATAGCCTGGCTTTGGCTTGAACCCACTTGAGTCGTTCCTCTTGGGTGAGTACTTTTTCCCACAAGAGCAGGCTCTCTACAAGGTTGTAATAAAACTTAAAGATGCATAAAAAGAAATAAGTGAGTTTGGCATTTTGATCACCCAGTTAAGGGGAGAGCATAGGCCTATCACGTGAGAACAAAGCAAACACTAGATTCAATTTTAAGCACCAAATTGAAATTTTCTAAACTAAGTGAAGATTTTGCTTCACATAAACAGAAAATTCATTTTAAGTTAAAATTGAAAAATGATGTGTCTATCCTAGGATTGGTTCATTTTTCTTTAAATGACTACCCTAGGATTGCTTCGTTTTATCCTTTAGATGACTACCCTAGGATTGGTTAATTTTATCCTTAAGATGACTACCCTAGGATTGGTTAATTTTATCCTTAGATTATTAACTGTCCGCGGCTGCGTCGGAATCAGTTAAAACTAAACTACGAGTACAGATTACAGATTACAGTGTTTTAAAAATTTGCGCTGCAAGAAATATTATGGGCGCTGAAAGAATCATTACGGGCGCTACAATACAATTTATGAGCGCTGAAACAGTCTTCACGGGCGCTAAAACAGACTTTACAGGCGCTGAAGGATTTTACGGGCGCTAAACAAATTTCACGGGCGCTGAAGGATTAGTCACGGGCGCTGAAATATTAGTCACGGGCGCTGAAAAATACTTCAAGGGCGCTGAAACAGACTTTATGGGTGCTGAAGGATTAGTCACAGACGCTGAAAGATTTATCACGGGCGCTAAACTGGAAATGTTTTTCCGAAAACGTGTCGTCTGCGCTATTCCGCTGTTTTTCCTGTAACCTATCAAAAAAAACTACAAACAAAACATTAAAAAGGGGGCAAAGGCCCCACGGTGGGCGCCAAAAATGTGTTGTGTATTCTATTGTTAATCTAATTAAAACAAAACACTATTAACAGAACTTTAAATTGAAGAAAATTTGAAATAAACTTGGCTATAAAATAACAATTCTTCAAGAACGTTCCGTCTTTCTCTATCTCCAGAGATTGGTTTGAAGCTTTCTGGCTCTCAGATTGTGTGAGCTTCTCCAAATGACTGCTGCAGAACGAGTATGCAAAGGAAAACTATCCTAAATGATGGTGAAGATGGACAGGGGCTGTAATTATGTACAGGGGCTGTAGATGAGATGAGTCATGATTCTATTGCTATGATTGCTATACTATTGCTATGATAATACTCTATGAATGCTAATGCTGCTTGTAATTTGGCTATAGTTTTCTTGCTTCAAATTCTATATCATTTTGGAGCTCCCGGCAGTTGTATTTATAGATTTTTTGCAGGCTCCATCCCGGCTGGCAAGAATCTACGGCTGTGAATTTGTCTGGTAAGTTTGAATGGTGAGAGATTGAGAGGTTGAGAAGAAAATGGGGGAGGTTGGGAGGTTGGAGAGAAGAATGGAATCCTGTCTTCAACCCACGGGAACAAGCCTGCAAAAGAGAGCTATTCTAGATGCTGATGAAAGTGAAAATACAGATGAATATGGACAGGGGCTGTGATTATGCACAGGGGCTGTGATTATGATGTATCATGATTCTATTGCTATGATTGCTATACTATTGCTATGATAATACTCTATGAATGCTAATGCTGCTTGTAATTTGGCTATAGTTTTCTTGCTTCAAATTCTATATCATTTTGGAGCTCCCGGCAGTTGTATTTATAGATTTTTTGCAGGCTCCATCCCGGCTGGCAAGAATCTACGGCTGTGAATTTGTCTGGTAAGTTTGAATGGTGAGAGATTGAGAGGTTGAGAAGAAAATGGGGGAGGTTGGGAGGTTGGAGAGAAGAATGGAATCCTGTCTTCAACCCACGGGAACAAGCCTGCACAGAAACAGAGAAATTTAATTTTCTGTTTTGGCAGTTTATTTCCCGGGAGTTGAAGATAAATCCCAAACTAAATAAATATTTAAATTTATTTAATTTTATTTATTGCTTTTTGATATTTGATATTTGATTTTTGAAAACTATAGAAGAATTAATTAAATATTTTTGGAAATATTTAATTGTGATATGACTTTAGAAGATTTTTGAAATATTTAGAAGAATTTAATTAAATATTTTTGGAAATATTTAATTATGAATAGATTTTTTTAATTGAATTGGAGGAATTTTGAAATGATTTAAAAATGAATATTGGATTAGAGGAAATAATCAAATATTTTAGAATATTTAATTATAAATGATATTTAGAAGAATTATAATATTTTAATCTTTATTTGAATAAAATATTCAAACTAAGATTATATGATAATTAATATAAATAAATTGTAATATTTATTTAATTAATTAAGAAATTAATATGAAAAGGTGATTAAATATCTAATCGAAATGAAATCATGAACAATATAAATAAATTATTTAAATTTATTTATACGTAGATAGAATCAAAAGATTTTAATTAAATATTAAAAATATTTAATTAATTACCAGACAATGTGATATGACCATTTTTAAGTGTATACAGCTTGAAATTTTTAACTCATGTGGAAACAATGTATGAAGCATATATGTTGATGTAGGAAGTTCACTTGCAAGAGGAGTGAACAAAAGTGTCTTCATTGGACCTACAAAACCATATTCATGAGTGGATGATTCTTCATGCACCTCATAATGGTTCTAAATTATGTGAGACAATACTTCATCTTCTTCCTGGAGTTGCATAGAAGGGCTTATGCCTATCATCATGAGTTGTGTCATTGAATTGAATTCCTCATCCTCTTCTCCAACATGTGGCCTCATAGGGTTATATTTATTATGGGATGGCTGAGTAAGAGTGTAGAGAACAAGCTTTTTGTTACTTCTTCCATCAAAAATAGTCATGTCCCCTAACCGAAATCCAATTTAAGCATTTGTTGTGGCTAACCACAACCTACCTAGAATAATGGGATACCCTCCTAGTGTAGCTTTAGGGGAGAGGATCATGAAATCTATTGGGTACTCCCAAGAGTCTAGAGCTACAACAAGGTCTTCTACTATACCATCTAGTTTGATAGTGGAACTATCAGCAAGCTGTTGGACAATAGGAGTAGGTCTCATATTTGCAACATTCAGTTGTTGCAAGATATCCTTAGTCATCACATTTATTGTGGCTCCCAAGTCAATTAGAGCATTCTTTATTTGGATTCCATTTATAACAACTCCTACCATAGGACTACCTAGGTTAGTGTATTTAGGAATAATAAATTTCCCAAGCATGATATCTACCATTTGTCCCATTGCATGAATGGTAGTGGGGTCTTTCTTTTTCCTCCCTGGATTTTTGAGGCATGCTTCCTTGATTGCTTTGCTATATGTGGGGACATCCTTTATGGCTTGAAACAAAGGTTTATTAACACATATGTGTTTCAACTGATCTAGAATTTCAAAGGTTGTTTCTTCTTTCTCTTCTTTGTGTTTAATAACTTCTAACCTTTGAGGAAATGGTGGGTCTTTATTAGACTGTTGAATTGGTTCAGGATTTTTAGGCACACTTGGCTGAATAGGGACATTCTAATGCTCCTATTATTCCACAAGAAGCTCGGTGATGATAGGAGTGGAAGGAGCTAGAAGGAGCATATGCATGTAATTGATAATTAGGATCTACAGAGTAGACTGGTTGCTACTGTGGTTTGTTATTTGGGTTAGGTGTAGGTTGAGCTAGTAAATGAGTAGGTCTAGGTGTGCTAGAACTTGAGCTAGTAGAAGGAATCATTATGGAAGACAATTGAGGCTATGGAGGTGGCTGCATGTAGCTAGTTACTTGGTTTGGCCATTGTTGTCCTCCCCTCCATTAGTATGTCTACTACCGGTTTCTTTAAGGTGGTTGCCAATTCCCCAAGAATTGTTAACACTGGGGTGGAGATTTTTGATGATTGGTCCAAGTTTTTGGAGGGTTGTTCCAAGGCTGCGGTGGATAAAATCTGTAGTTGGATGGGTATGGGGGTTGCTTTTGATTACCAGATGTATAAGAATTGAAATAAGGACCAGTAAAAGATAATGGATCTGGTGGCATACCTTGTCTTGGGGCCCATGGTATCCTTTGTGTAATATAGTAGACTTGATCATCATCACCCTAGATTGGCTTGAACTTAGATGGAATATGCTTGGTATCAATGTCGGCTACCATTTTCCATCTATAGTCCTTATTTTTTTTGCAATGAGGACAATATTCTACCAATATTGCCTCTACCTCGTCATGTTTCTTCTTTGCTTGAAGTGTATCTAGTTGAGTAGCCAGATTGTTTATAATGTCTTGCTTGAAATATTCCAACAAGTGAGTAATCTCCATCCTTGAAACTCCATTGGTGGATGATTTACTCATAGAGGATTGGTAACCTCTTCCTTTCTTTGAAGCTACCCTAGAGTAATTCTGACATATCTTATTAATATCATCCCAAGGAACTTGGGTGATATCTCCTCCTCCTATCAAGTCCAAAGCATCAATGTAGCTTTCATTAATCCCTCTAAGGAAGAGAAACTTTTGAGACTCTTCATTGAGTGTATGATGCAGATATTTCTACAGGAAAAACAAAAACCTTGAAATGTAGTCCTCTAAACTCTCATCTTCCTTCTGTTGCATCTTGAAAATATCATCTCCTCTCATATCACTACCCCTACAATATTCATTGTACTTTTCAATAAATTTTATTTTCATATCATCCCAGGTCTCCATATTATTCCTACCTAAGCTCATAAACCATCTTAATGCAACTTCTTTTAACATGGTAGGAAGCAACTTAAGCCTATGAGCATTAGTGGTATAGTCATAGCTTATGCAAAGGATATCAAACTCAAACAAGAAAGTGTCAGGGTCTTCTGTGACAAGTCCATAGAACTTAGGAAGGACTAAAGTAGGGATGTTTTTGAGGTTATCAACTTCATTTTGATGAATGATAGGAAATGGAAAAGATGGTTGGTTGGGTCTGTTTCAGTTTGCATCAACCATACCTAGTTGATAGATTTCCAAAGAAAATGGATTCTCAATTAGATTTTAGTCTTCAAAGGAAGTTTCAAAACTGGCCAAATTGGGAAATGCATCAACAAAAGGATGTGCCTCTTCTTCTTCTTCATGTCTTGGTATATTTTGAAACTCAACTAGCTGATTATCAGGATTAGGGTTATTAGGAAGGAACCTCCCATAAGCATCTCTTCTCCTACCTCTATGCATGGGGTATCAACTCAGTATCAACCAACTCACACAAAGAACTGGTGAAAGAATAGGATATCATTACTTTCCTAGATGAGGGGTATGCTAAGAACAAACTTCAAAGATACTAAAGCAAGAAAGAAACTATAAACGACTCTAAAGAACTTCCTAGTTTGACACCATCCCTGACAATAATGCCAAAAATGTTGGCCTCCTCTAATGGTTCAATAACTAAGCCCTTAGAGATGTGACTTAGAGATTGGACATCTACAGTAAGTAGTTATCTTACTCATCATGAAGGTGCATTTTATTTTCAACCCAGGGACATAAAATTGAAATGGGTTAGAACTATATGTGCACTAGGACTCCACTGTAGTCATCCATAAACTAGAAAAGAAATTATACTAGAAAAAAAATGCTAGAAATAAATTAACATAAGCATTGAGCATGAATCAACAACTACACTAAGAATCAACAACTAGACTGGAAATGGATGATAGAAATGGAAATATCAGCAAATAGACAAGAAACTACTCTTCTTTCCTTGGTTGCAGGAATAGTCACAAAACAAAATTTCAATGGTTGCAGGAATAGACAATTGCTGAAACCGAAACTATTTAGTAAACAAAAAAAATACTTTTAAACTAAATAGGTGGAATTCTCACCAAGTGGTCCCCCTTGAGTGAGTCTTCCTTAAGCTAACTCAAATGCAACAAATCAAAATATCATTTTATTCCTTGAAAACATGATTACAACATAACAACAATATGACTGAATTACTTCAACTAGAAATGCAAGTACAATCTCAGAACATCCAACCTCATGAATAGGGGAATTTGACCATTATTTATAGAGGGAAAAACTTCTAATTAAACCTAACTACCTAGGAAGTCGACTCCAACAAAATAGGAGGATGTCATTTATTGAAAGCATAGAAAAGAGAGGGAGGAAGTTATGCATGTGCCAAATTTGGTCAAAGCAGACTTTCCCCAATGAGAATCTAGCACAACAGACTCCCTAGATTTTCTCGACTAAAAAATGTTACCATTAAAAGGTAGTTACAATATTTCATTCGAGCTAGGAATTTCCCTCCATTGGAAGTCTCCCTCCATTGAAAGTTTTCCCTCCTTTGAACTATTAATGACCATCTTTTTTACTTTCTTAGCAACCAATTAGCTGGCAGGAGTTTCTTCTTCTTTGTAAGCTTTGTTGACATCGATATCTTAATGTGAACTTGCATAAAGATATTAGCATGCACAAACAACTGCATATCCATAATTACCTTAAAGTAACATCCATTCAACCACATGTAATATTAACATAGATAATTCACATAGCATGTTAATGTCATTAAAATTCACAAGGATAAGTTTATGCCCAAGGTTTATGGATTTAAGGAAGTAACATGGAAAATGTCAACAACCAAGTGCCAAATTCTATAATAACAACAACAAATATATGATAAACCCTATCAAAGTTGAGCCATTAATTGGACTCATCAATTCACTTAGTTCACCTTGATAGTTACATGGTTATCTATATCATTAGTTCTCATTCATCTATGCTAGGTAATCATCTCCATCCAATGGTGCATGTAGACGACCATTTGACCAATGGCGCCGTTCCACAACAATGATGTGGAAACAATGAGTAACCTCTCTCCACATTCCTCCACTACATTAGTCAACTGCCAACTCACTATTCAACCAACCCTTCATCATTGCCTCCTTATCGTTGTATCAAGGAGACCATCTCAAGAGTCTCGTTGATGAAATTTTATCACATGGATCACACATTATCATGATATGAGTCCACCTTGTTGCCACATAATTCACAACAAGGATGTGAATTGAATTGACATTCGTCAATCACAATCAATCAACACACATCATCGTCATGTCATTCAACCCTCCATCACCCCATTGATGATACACCTACTTCTTTCCAATGTTCACTTTACACTCTTGTTCATAGTTCCATTGCTAAGACATCCTAGAAGGTCTCACCGACAATCACTAATCACACTGATGTAAAGTACTCATGTGATCCTTTGACTTGTCAACATCATCACTCATACCCTAATCACCCTATCACCAATTGTTAATGGTCATATATTTCATTGAATTCCACCGTGTCAATCACCTTCCTGTTAGTTCCTACCACATGTCAGTTCTACACATCATCCTTACCCTACTGGGTCGCATAGTTGGCTTCACACTCCTATTGCCCTATCGTTGGGACTAACTCCATATACCGTCTCATCAATGAAGATCCTTGTCTACCTCATTTCCACATCACACATCGTAATCCAGAACAAGGATGTGGATTACCCAATCCCATCACGTCATGCATCTGCTCGTCTTCATCATATCCTACATCATCATGACTGGGTCCACCATGGTCATCGTCATATCATTGATACCTCAATACATCTCCTGCTGATCAACCATGTCTCACCAATCATCATTTGTTAGCCTGTCAGAGGGACTTCCTCCAAAGTCACACTAAAAAACTTCAGTCACACCAATATTGCCTTATCATTGGGACAAAGACTGATGTCTTGCCGAAGCTACACA
>VDFB02281492.1:785552270-785597377 GCA_007258455.2 Sequoia sempervirens
TCTGTTTCAATTTGCATCAACCATACCTGCTTGATGGAGTTCCAAAGCAAATGGATTCTCAATCAGATTTTAGTCTTCAAAGGAAGTTTCAAAACTGGCCAAATTGGGAAATGCATCAACAAAAGGATGTGCCTCCTCTTCTTCTTCGTGTCTTGGTAGATTTTGAAACTCAACTAGTTGATTATCAGGATTAGGGTTATTAGGAAGGAACCTCCCATAAGCATCTCTTCTCCTACCTCTATGCATGGGGTATCAACTCAGTAACAACCAACTCACACAAAGAATTGGTGAAAGAATAGGAGATCATTACTTTCCTAGATGAGGGGTATGCTAAGAACAAACTTCAAAGATACTAAAGCAAGAAAGAAACTATAAATGACTCTAAAGAACTTCCTAGTTTGACACCATCCCTGACAACAATGCCAAAAGTGTTGGCCTCCTCTAATGGTTCAATAACTAAGCCCTTAGAGCTGTGACTTAGAGATTGGACATCTGCAGTAAGTAGTTATCTTACTCATCATGAAGGTGCATTTTATTTTCAACCCAGGGACATAAACTTGAAATGGTTTAGCACTATATGTGCACTAGGACTCCAATGTAGTCATCCATAAACTAGAAAAGAAATTGTACTAGAAAGAAAATGCTAGAAAGAAATTAACATAAGCATTGAGCATGAATCAACAACTATACCAAGAATCAACAACTAGACTGGAAATGGATGATAGAAATGGAAATATCAGCAAATAGACAAGAAACTCCTCTGCCTGCCTTGGTTGCAGGAATAGTCACAAAACAAAATTTCAATGGTTGCAGGAATAGACAACTATTGAAACTGAAACTATTTATTGAACAAAAAAATAACTTTTAAACTAAATAGGTGGAATTCTCACCAAGTGGGCCCCCTTGAGTGATTCTTCCTTAAGCTAACTCAAATGCAACAAATCAAAATATCATTTTATTCCTTGAAAACATGATTACAACATATTAGCAATATGACTTAATTACTTCAACTAGAAATGCAAGTACAATCTCAGAACATCCAACCTCATGAAAAGGGGAATCTGACCATTATTTATATAGGGAAAAACTTCTAATTAAACCTAACTACCTAGGAAGTCAACTCCAACAAAATAGGAGGATGTCATTTATTGAAAGCATAGAAAAGAGAGGGAGGAAGTTATGCATGCACCAAATTTGGTCAAAGTAGACTTTCCCCAACGAGAATCCAGCACAACAGACTCCCTAGATTTTCTCGACTAAAAAATTTTACCATTCAAAGGTAGTTACAATCTTTCATTTGAGCTAGGAATTTCCCTCCATTGAACTCTTAATGACCATCTTTTTTACTTTCTTAGCAACCAATTAGCTGGCAGGAGTTTCTTCCTCGTTGCAAGATTTGTTGACATCGATATCTTAATGTGAACCTGCATAAAGACATTAGCATGCACAAACAATTGCATATCCATAATTACCTTAAAGTAACATCCATTCAACCACATGTAATATTAACATAGATAATTCACATAGCATGTTAATGTCATTAAAAGTCACAAGGATAAGTTTATGCCCAAGTTTTATAGATTTAAGGAAGTAACATGGAAAATATCAAAAACCAAGTGCCAAATTCTATAATAACAATAATAAATATATGATAAACCCTATCAAAATTGAGCCATTAATTGGACTCATCAATTCACTTAGTTCTTCTTGATAGTTACATGGTTATCTGTATTGTTAGTTCTCATTCATTTGTGCTAGGTATTCATTTCCATCCAATGGTGCATGTAGACAACCATTTGACCAATGGCGTCGTTCCACAACAATGATGTGGAAACAAGTAACCTCTCTCCACGTGCCTCCACTACATTCATCAACCGCCAACTCACTATTCAACCAACCCTTCATCATTGCCTCCTTATCGTTGTATCAAGGAGACCATCTCAAGAGTCCCGTTGATGAAATTCTATCACACTAATCACACATTATCATGATATGAGTCCACCCTGTCGCCACATAATTCACAACAAGGATGTGAATTGAAATGCCATTTGTCAATCACGATCGATCAACACACATCATCATCATGTCATTCAACCCTCCATCACCCCATTACTGAGACTAGAAATCATCTCTTTCCAATACACCTACTTCTTTCCAATGTTCACTTTACACTCTTGTTCATCGTTCCATTGCTAAGACATCCTAGGAGGTCTCACCGACGATCACCAATCACACTGATGTAAAGTACTCATGTCGATCCTTCGACTTGTCCACATCATCACTCATACCCTAATCACTCTATCACCAATTTTCAATGGTCATACATGTCATTGAATTCCACCGTGTCAGTCACCTTCCTGTTAGTTCCTACCACATGTCACTTCTACACATCATCCTTACCCTACTAGGTCCCATGGTTGGCTTCACACTCCTATTGCCCTATCATTGGGACTAACTCCATATACCATCTCATCGATGAAGATCCTTGTCTACCTCATTGTCACATCACGCATCGTAATCCACAACAAGGATGTGGATTACCCAATCCTGTCACACCATGCATCTTCTTGTCTTCATCGTATCCTACATCATCATGACTGGGTCCCACCATGGTAATCGCCATATCATTGAGACCTCAATACATCTCCTACCGATCAACCATGTCTCATCGATCATCATTTGTCGGCCTGTCAGAGGGACTTCCTCCAAAGTCACACTAAAACACTTCGGTCACACCAATATTGCCTTATCATTGGGACAAAGACTAATGTATTGCCGAAGCTACACGCTCACATTGATGAACTCCAATTTCCCAACCCATCGTTTTGTTGCTGGAATAGGTAAAAACCTTTTGTCGATAGGCTAATCTTCTGCTGACGAGGGAGCAACACTAGCCAAAGGGGGGTGGTGCATGATGCTCCTGCATCACCTACACATTACCTCCACTTTGGTATGTGTTTGATTATATAAATCATGCATGATAAGTTAATAATAAATTAAAGGGAACAAATAGATTGAAGGAAATATGTGGTAGGATGATGTATCATGATTTCTCCATCCTTTGCTTCTCGATAAACATTTCCCAACTTGCACACACAAATTAGTAATAAAATCTAGAGAAAAACATCAATAGCATAAAATCATAATCTCACCATTTTGTATTTTTAGTAAGTTGCATGATTTTCCTACTATGCTTAACTTCATTTAAATTATACATTTTCAAATTTTGTTAACATTTATTTTTAATGGTTTAACATTGATTTTAGCAATTGTTGTTGATGATGTTAATTTGTTTAGATTTATAATGATGGATGTTGCTAATATATTTTTTTTTTCTTATGTAGGTGAAACAATCTAAAACCACATCCTAACAATATGGTGGTGCACTTGTGGGAGGCTATAACCTAAGTAAGAAATTTTGCACTTAGTATACTTCTTGAATGGTCCCTTTACTAAAACTTCGTATGTTGATTGTTTGTGATTATGTTGTTGATAATGTTATCATAATGTGAAGGTAATGTGGTCTACCTTGTGTGGGTTGTGGTAATTATAATGTGTGGTGTCAAAAAATCATTATCTAAAATCTAAAAAACATCAAATAAAATTACATAAATCTAAAGATACAAATTTATGATGGGGTTCATATCCTAGTTTTAAGACTTAAAAGAACAATTTAAATATACCTCAATCTTGACTATATTATCTATTTTAAATTTGAAGGAGAGTAATACTTGGAAATTTAAAAGGGATTTAGCTTGGCCTATCTACTTGTAATACATCACCTAAGTCTTGGCATTTGGAACTTATTCTATTCATGACAAAGAACTAGTATTTATGGGATTTTATTATGTATCACTATCAAAACCATAACCTAAATCTAGTTAGGATTACCTAACTCAAATTAAGATGAGTTTATGATTCAAAGGAGTTATTTGTTGTATTGTGTTGAATTATTTTTTACAATCTACAAAAATATTCATGGCTATAATAAAGCTTTAGTGAATTGAATGGAGGTTCTCCATAAAAAAAAAAAGTGGAAGCTTTTTTTTTTTTGCAACCCATTACTTTGCATGAGAAGAATCATACATTTGTTTTGGTAAATAAATATGGGGTAATTGTATTAGGAAAGGGTTATGTTTTGAATGAAGGAATGAGATTTAGAGTTTGTGAAAGAAATATAATACTACTCAAAAGTTTGTTCAAGGGTTCAAACTCCTTTCAACAAGGATTTAGGGTATGTACCCCTCTTGACCTATGTATATTTGAACCTCTTATTATATTATTTAAAAAAAATATTTTACTTTAAATCACAATCTCTATATCGATAGTTTGTGAACATCGTTACTATATTGCTTACTAAGATGATATATTACCTTTACTTATCATGTTCAATGCCATAAAAGTAATTTATGAGCTCTTACATTAGGATAGCTTTAGCTATTCAAAATTTATGTCATTATGTTAAATTAAGGTTTGGAATTATTATATTATTTTCTATATATTAGTATCCTACTAGGTATGCAAAGGGTGACGGTGGAACAAAGGGGTGGGGTCTTAAGTTGCCACTTTTTCCTAAAATCAACAAAACCAAAACTTTGATTAATAATTCAAGATCCATACACTTACAAGTTAAATATGATTAAAGAACAATAATTGTAATGTTTTAAATATAGTTCCTTAACTACTAAGGAATTGTAAAAACAGTGAAGTTTAAGTTGTTTAAAGAGTTAGATCACAACATAATTCTCCTATTTTTCATTGGAATATAACAAAGAATTGAGAATTTTAGTTTCATTGTATTTAAAAAGTTAGTTGAGATCATGTAGTAAGTGACATTTTTTTGAATAATTTGCATTTATTATTTAAATAGACACATCTTGAAAAATAAACCATTAAGCATGCTCCCATTAACTTCCATAAAAATCATAAACATTTTTTAATATGTATAAAATAAAGCAGAGTTTTGAAATGAACAAGACAACTGAGAGGGGGGGTGAATCAATTGTCACCAATCACATTCATCACAAATCTTAAAAAATTATTAGCTCCCCATCCACTTTAATTTGTTATTAAGTATGAGCATGAAGTGCAAATAATAGAAAGCAATATCAACACTAGTGTTACCTAATTTTTAGCTTTCAACTAAAATCAGGTTTAGTGTTTATTCTTTTTGTGTTGTTCATTTAAACATTTAAAAGATAAACCATAAGTCTACTAAGTCCAATATGCATGAAAAAAGATTGTCAAATGAAATAGATTACATTTTCATTCCAATGTTGCAATTACAACAAATGAGAAAAGAGAATTATATGTGTACAAATGTAATATTTTATTCATAATCATGAAGTGTACATGTCCCTCACAAGCCAAGGGACTAACTTTACTTATTCAATGAAAATAAGGAAAAAATTTATACATGAATAAGTAGACAAAATAGAATGTGCATATAAGGGTGGAGACCAGTCATTGCCTAAGAATGACCGGTTTGGAAGTTGTCCTCTTGCCTTGTTGCTGCCCCCAAGCTGCTTGTGTCCTTCCTAGCTCTGTAGTGCTCCTAGCTCCTGCATTTGGAAAAAAAATGGCATTAGAGCAATGCTCTAAGCAATGAAATGTCTCAAACCTTACATGAACACCTACCTATGCTTGTATAAATTGATCCCTAAGTGCATTAAATAAGCATGCAAACCTTGGATGTCTTGGAAAACAATGAAGTCATCAAATACATCCAAAATATGCATCTATTTTTCTAACTTGTTTGCTTCATGTGCAGATTTAGGACAAGTCTTGTTACTGTTCTAAGTCAATTAAATGAAACATGTGGGGTCAATGTGGCTCCCATGAGGGTAGAGCTCAACATGCTTTGAGAGAAATAGTAAATTAAGTAACTTGATCAAAGATATACCTATTATTAATTCATTAAATCAATATGGAATCACAATAGTTGATCAACTTTCGTTATCAGATTCAAAAGATGCAACACATTTTGTTGGATATGTCTTTCAATCTTTGTAAGTGGATCTATGATCCATTTTATAAAAATAATAAGTGAAAAGATGCATCAAGTTCAATTATGCATATCTTAAATAATGAGGAAGCAATCCAAGGTATTGTTAGGTCCCTCTCACCTTAACCCTATTGGACAGCCACACATCACATAGGATGGTGAGCTTTCAGGTCACCAATGTCAATGACATGTGTCTACCCACTAGGATCAAAGTGAGGAGAAAATTTATGTGTTACACATGAACAAAATCTAAAAAAATGTTGTGGAGACCAAGTAGCAAATTTAGGTGGGGCAACAAGAATTGTTATGGATTCCATGAAGGTTGGGAAAACACGATGTATTTTCATGTCATGTGGGACAACAACATAGACAAATGTCTTTTGAATTCACTAAAGGAAAACAAGAAATGGTCACAAGAGATTACATTACAGATAAAGAAGAAGGAAGGGTAGTAAAAATTTTCAACTACCCTGTTTGGTGTGACATAATGATCAACTTTCATCTACATTTTCTTGAGTTGCTTAGGCCCAAGGATTACCTCCACAAGTGATATGTAGTTGACAATAACTTTATTGATGGAAATGGGGAAGTAGTCAAGTTTCACAACTTACAAAGTTTAACTTTTAATGGGCATGAGATATTTTCCACAATTGGTTGCATAATCTATTGTTTTGAGATAATGAAAATGATAGGAATTTAATAATAATGGGGAGAGCAATGTGGAGTTACAAGCATGAAGAATAGTCTATGCATAACACAATATATACAAGGAGCATATCATAAAACATTAACAAGGACCACCAAATGCATGACTTAAAACAAGGTTTAAAAGAAAACAAAGTACCATCATCAAAAGGTAGTCCACACAAGCTACAGGTACATCAAGGACATAACAAAGTAATTTATAACAACATTAAATGAGGCAGCCATGAATGAAGCTACAGATGCAAGCTATTAAGCTGCAAATGAACATCATAAATAGTGATTGAATCAATAAATCCAACTCCACAAGGATTCATCATGTAAACACAAATGAAGATAATTCAATGGAGGTTCATTAAGTGTAGACATCAAAATCATGGTGGTGGTTTTCTAACCAGTGGCATGCATGCCACTTGTAAAGTTTGCTTGAGAGCTCATGTAGCATCTTTAGTAGAGAGATCAATGACAACACTGGAACCCTCATATAATGTGATTAGGATGAAATTGCTATGCCCAAATTAGAGGTGTGGAATGGAGATCAGTAAAGCGGACATGATTGATTTACTTGATATTGATATTGTGAAGAACTATGGCACCTGGATAAGAGTTGCTTGTAGAGATCTCTCTTGTGAGTTGTCTAGTGCCAATAAGATTTTTTCTATTAAGTGTAAGGAGAGGATGAAAAATAAAATGCTCAAGCATGTCCTCCATTAAAGGAATAGGAATGAATAACAACAACAAGGAGGAAAATAAATCACACAGTACCACATATAATGAAAGTATTCAATGTCAAGATTCATGGGTATGCACAAATTGTGACATTTCTAGGTGTGTTGCATGTGGGTTTGCCTTTGAAGCTCAGAATAAGCAAAGTGGATGCACAGGTGGTCATATTTGCAGAGGAGCAACAAATTATAGCTCACTATGGGCATATCAAATCCTCAAAAATTGGAATGTCTATTTATCATAAGGAGGTCTCTAATATCTCCAAGGAGTTGGAATGCCTTTCTAGTGCTATTCAAAATGATTCAAAACACCCCTCATACATAAATATGTTGTAGATGGAAGTATGTTCATTTTGAGCATCTTGGAGTTAGTTCTTTCTTTCCAACAGTAGGATAGCTTTGTTTCTTGGAGCTATTTTTCATGGAGTATTATTGTAACTCAGATGGACTTGAAATACAGTAAGCACTTTGAATCAATAGAATAGAGAATTTTATCTTCTCTCTTCGTGTTTCATAGTATGTTGTCAATGATTGATCAGTTTTCTTGTGAAAATTCATCTTTCCTTGCAAACTCGTCTCATGTTTATGCATCTATTTAGTGTAAAATGTATGTTAACAGGTTATAAGTTGTGTTGTTTAGTAGTGTTGTTAGTTGTGAAACCTCTATTTTCCTTCTAAACGCACAATTTATAGACCTCTTTATAAATTATTTATGTAAATTGCATTGGAAAGTGAGTTGTGTATATCAAGTTTTATGATATTGATTTGAATGTGATAGGTTGTCATTAGGTCTAGTTTGTTTTGGTGCATCACCTTAGTTATTTTTAGTATTAGGTTCATTTTCATGAAATTCTTACCCTTTACCTCAGAAATTAGTAGTTAGGTGGCATCAAAAGGGTAAGCCAACCCCTTATCACTGGAGGTCTTCTTTCAAATAGGATACCCACAACCTAAAAGTAGTCCCATGTTACATCCAAACCTGCTAAGTTCATTCACAACTTGACATTAGGGTGTAGATTTGGATCCCTAGCAGTTTTGGCACACCTGGTGGGACATTCTAGTCATTTCAAATTAAAAAAAAATATTACTTTGATGGTTTTGATATACATGGCAGCTCTAAATGAGGAAATTGATAACAATCCAGTGTTGTAGCAACATATGAAAAGATTTAAGACAAGGGGAAACTCTATCCCATTAGATTATCTACAACTTTCACCATGCTGTTGGAGAGGTAGGCCAACAAAGAAGGTTGTTGTTTCGTCAAGAAAAACAATTTCAACTCCACCTATAGTGAGAGTTTCTAGCCCCATAAGGCAGAAAAACTTGGTACCAAATATGGTTGTTCCAAGAAGCCATGTTTTTGTCACATTCAATGGTGGTAGCCCACTTCAATTGGCTCAACATGACGACATTCCAATGACTGCTCTTAAAAGTGTGCCATACTTTTCAAGTGAAGATCAGAGCACACCAATTGAACACATTAAAGATATTTCAAATATATGTTTGGTACATCACATAACTCAAGAAAATGTTTCTTTGAGGCTGTTAGCAACATCATTTAGAGGTAAAGCACTCCAATGGTTCAAGAGTTTAGCAGTTAATTCCATCAGAATGTGGGATGAATTAGGAGAGGTGTTATGCAAGCAGTTTGAAGAAAAGTATGACAACTTGTCATTGGTCGAGCAATTGACCCACATTAAATGGGCTCCTTATGAATGGATGATAGACTTCAATTTCCATTTTCAAAGAACTTGGGATAGAATTCTAAAGCCTACAAGGCCTGCAGCTGAGTATGCATTTCTCTATTTTTTGAGAGCCTTAAATAGTGAAGTTGTTGTTTTAATATAGTCTACGAGTGGAAATACCTTACCAATAGCCTATTATACAACTATAAGAGCAAAAAATAGCCTAATACAAGCTGAAAGGATTTCCCCTAGGCCTCTTGTGCCTTTTTTCCTTGATATTTAGCCTCCTACAACTTTTCCAACACCTCAAATATCCCCTTTGCTAATTGTTGTTAACCCAAAAATTGCTACCCAAGGACCATCTCAAGAGTTGTAGGAAATTAAAAGCAGCCAACAAAATATTGAAAGTCTACTTCAAACTTTTGGGAATGAGTTGGTAAGCATTAAAAAACAATAATTTCAAGGTTTCAAGCCTTGGAAGCGTTAAAATTAAGGTCAAGGACAACAATTTCAAGCTAACAAACAACCATATCAAGGAAACTTCCAAGGTGCATGGCAAAATATGAATCTAAGGACTTTTTAGACACAATCCAATTCTAATCAGTGCAACCAAAGATATGGTACCTGTTCAAAACAACCTTGCAACAAAATATGAGTGGTGTTATCCTAGCAACCAAGCCCATAATCAAACTACATGTTTAAATGGTGTCATCAATCAAACATTAATGGTTCAAAATGTTTCAGGTGTGCAAGACATGTCTAATGGTGAATCATCCCAACAATAGGAGCTCCCTAAAAGAGACATAACTCTCCTGAATTGGAAAGGAGATGAGTTTTGTGGAGTAAACAGTGATAGCTCTCTAATAGCAGCCCACACCTGAGCCAAAAAGAGAGCTTTTGAGATTGGGCAAGCAACAAATAAAGACAAGGAATTTTTTGGACCTTGCAATCCTCATGTAACAAAAATTTTGTAAAGAAATTCACAAGGCATTGATGGTTGACAGCTTGGGAACCAACCCCAACCAACCCACTTGCAGATAGACCCTACTACTACAAAGACCCATCAAAAGGTAAATGTTGCCACACCCTTCAACATTATTGAATCCATGAAAAAGATGAATGTGAATATGTCAATATGGGATTCCTTATCTATTCTTGGTCAAAAAAGACTTGTTATAATCTACCTTAGCTTATTTGAATGCTTTAAATAATGTGCTAGTAGGTCAAGTCAAGGCTATCTTGACAAATGCACCTCAAGACAGCAGTAAACAACCAAGGATGTCAAACCACCTCCATTTTATGTGTCCTTGATAATAGGAGATAAGGTAGTTCATAATTATGGTGGATTCAAGTGTAAGTAGCTCTGTCATGCCTAAACAGATTTTCGATAAGTTAGGACTGAGATATCAACCTCTTGAGAAAGGAGTTTTCCAACTTGATGGGACAACCATTAACACTGTAGGTGTCATCAAAGGTTTAAGCCTTACCCTGCATTCCTGCCCCAATTTCTCCATTCCCCAAGACATTTCAATCATTGACTTACCACCACATTTCGCTTTATGTTTGTCAAGAGATTTCATTGCCAAGATAGGAGGTTATTTTTCATCAAATTGGTCCCACATGGTGTTCAAAATGAGATATGAGACTAAAGTAGTCATCAAATCTAAGCAACTTTCTAAGGATCACATTGAACCATATGTCCCAAGTGTTGATAACACTAATTGTGCTATTTTTGATGATAATGAACTTGTTGCTACTCAAGAACTGCAAGCAGAAAGCATACCAAATACATTTTTAAATGAGTGGGAAACAAAAAAATATCATTGATAGCCCAAATAATAACATTGAAGAGACTAGTTTGGGTGTCTATGTGCTGCACAAACCTGATTCAGTGACTCCAAACCTCAAAAAGGAGGTGGGACAACAGTCAGATCAACAAGGTGAAGTGTGGAAGATGTTCTTTGACAATTCCTGAAGCAAGAATGGTGCTGGTGGGCATGCAATGCTTGTGTCCCCACAAGGTGACAAATACTACTCTACTTTTAGATTTGCTTTCTCTTGTAATAACAATACCACTGAATATGAAGGTCTAATTCAAGGCTTGGAATGGGCACGAAAAAGAGGGACTGGTTGCCTGCAAGTTTATGGTGAAAGTGAATTAAACATCAATTAGGTGAGAGGTCTGCATGTTACCAAGAATAACATCTTAAAATCTTATAGACACAAGATGTGGGATATGATAGAAGAGATTGCTACTTTTAATTTGATTTCTATTCCTAGGGATTAGAATAAGCATGTTGATAGATTGGCTACAATAGGTGCTCAAGTTGATATTCCAACTAAAATTAGGAAACAAAAGTTGTAGCCATATGTTAACATAGTTATCAGACCTTCTATTCTGGATAATAATGTTCATTGGAAAGTCTTTGAGATTGATGAACAGGTCTTGAGCTTTATGCTGCAAGAAGATGAATTTGCAGCAGTCAACCAAGAGAAGATCAAGCAACAATATGGTGATCATATCATCCAATTGAATTTTAACAAACCGCCCAAGGGTCTAGTCACCTTGGAATCCATTTTCAACATGGATGACCAGCTGAAAAAGAGTAATACCAACATGCAGGTCAAAGAAGAACATTATGAGGAGCTTGAAATTTTCAAAGGTAAGATTGTTAAAGTTGGTAAAATTTGTTCACATTCAGATAGGAAAGATTTCATTTCTCTTTGTCAAGATTTCAAAGATGTATTTGCATGGGAATATTCTGATTTAAAGGGTTTTGATCCCTAAATTTCCCAACATACCATAGAGCTTGAGGAAAATTCAAAACTTGTTAGGCAAAAACAAAGGCCTTTAAACCCCAAACTTGAGCCTCTCATGGTCAAAGAGTTTACCAAACTAATTGAGGGAGACATCATTTTTTTGATCAAACATACCTCATGGATCTCTAACCTTGTCCCGATTAGAAAGAAAAATGGTGAAATTAGGTTGTGTGTTGATTTTAGAGACCTCAATAGAGCCTTGTTAAAGGATCATTATCCGCTTCCCTCAATGGAGTAGGTTCTACAAATTGTAGTTGGTTCAGAAAGATTCTCATTGCTTAATGGTTATTTGGGTTATAACCAAGTCTTATTCAAAGAGGAAGATCAATACAAGACTTCCTTCACCACAAAATGGGGCACCATGGCTTATAAGAGGATGCCATTTGGCCCATCCAATGTTAGTGCCATGTTTCAAAGGGTATTGGACATGGCATTTAAAGGTTTGATTCACAAAATTGTACTTATTTACCTTGATGATGTAATAGTATTTTCAAATAAAGTTGATGAACACCTTGCACATCTAAAACAAGTATTTGAGAGGTGTAGGGAGTATGGTTTATCCCTCAATCCCAAAAAATGTATCTTTTTTGTCCATGAAGGAAATATTTTAGGACATATTGTGTCAAAAAAAGGGATCACCATTGATCTAGAAAGAGTGTCATTTTGGATATGCCTTTACCCAGCCATAAAAAGGGGCTACAAAGCTTTCTTGGAAGAATTAATTTTGTTAGAAGGTTTATTCCTAACTTTACAAATATTTTGAAACCACTAACTACAATGTTGAAAAGAATGCTCGTTTCAGCTGGACCAAAGAGGCCAAGCATAGTTTTGAAGTCATAAAGGAGGCCTTATCAACAAATCCTACTTTGGTAAACCCCAACTTCTCAAAGGATTTCATTTTTTATGCTTTTGGCAGCATTGATATAATTTCTGCAATGCTGGTACAACAAAATGATGCTAGCCTAGAGTAGCCAATTTCCTTTTTTATTCAATGTTTAGAGGAGTACGAAAAAATATATACTTTTGTAGAGAAACATGTGTTTCTACCCTCAAAATCTTGAAGAAATTTAAACCTCTAATTTCTAACAACAAAGTCCATTTGATGGCCACTCACCCTAGTGTGAAGGAATTCTTGCTAAGTAGGGATCTGAATGATAAGAGGGTAGGCTAGATCACAAAATTTATGGAGTATGAAGTTGATATCAAGGTAACGAAGCTTTTTAGGGGTAAAGGGATATGTGAACAACTAGCTACAAAGGTTGAAGGTGAAGAAAATGCATAAACATAGGAAATTTTGGTTGCTGATAATGAGCTTGCAGCTGATGCATCTACAACAAATGTAGGTTGGGTGTAAGATATGACTCACTTTTTGCAAACTGGTGAGCATCCACCAAGTTTAGATAAATCCAAATCGAGGTATTTTAGATTGCAGTATATTCCCTATGTTTTGATTGGTAACATCCTTTTTAGAAAGGACCTTAATGGTGTCCTCTTCAAATGCATTGATCAACATCAAGTTGATAAAGTACTTCATGAGTTCCATGATGGAACTATTGAGAGTCATTTTGCCCCAAGAATAATTGCATGGAAAATAATGAGAGATGGCTATTATTGGCCAAGCTTATTTAAGGATTCCCATGCTTGGGCTAGAAAGTTTGTAAAATGTGCCATTTTTGCAGGCGAGGAGAGACTACCAGCTTTACCATTGCAGCCCATTCAAGTAGAACAACCCTTCATAAGATGGGGCATTGATTTTATAGGTGCCATTAACCCACATTCAAGTGTAGGTCATAGGTGGGTGCTTACTACAACCAATTACTTCACACAATGGATTGAAGCAGTGGCTTTGAAAGAAGCCAATGAAAGTGTTGTTTTAAATTTTTATGATGATTTAGTAACCGAATTTGGGGTGCCCGAATCAATAATTTTTTATAATGCTTTGGCATTTGTTGGGTTAAGGGTAAGTGATTGGGCTGTAAAGAATGATATTCATCTGAATGCCTCATCAAATTATTACCCTTAAGGTAATGGTTTGGCCGAATCAACCAATAAGAACCTGATCATAATCATCAAAAGGATTTTGGAGGATAACTAAAGAACTTGGAATAACAAGTTAAAATATGCCTTTTGGGTAGATAGAGTAACTCCAAAGAAGTCCATTGGGAATGCCCCTTATATGCTGGTATATGGTACAGAGGCAAGGATTCCTTTATCATTTGAGCTTCCAGCTCTTGACATAATGAACCAGCTTGAAATGTTTGAAGAGGAGTACCCAATGGCTATCCAATATGCACAACTCATGAAGCTTGATGAAACCAGAGATAGAGCCATGAAAACAATGGAGCTGCATCAACTCCAAACAAAGAAGGTGTTTGATAAAAGAGCAACACCTAGGGTGTTCAAAGAGGGAGATGTTGTTCTCAAATGGGATGAGTTAAAGAGCAGGCCTAGAAAGCATACTAAATTTGATAGCATGTGGAGTGGCCTATTTTTCATTACCGAGTGCAAAGATCACAATGCTTTTCAACTATCATCAATGGATGGAGAAGCTCTGCCTATCCTAGTCAATGGGATACACCTCAAACTCTATTTTAAGGTATGATCTAAAAACTGCTTTGTACAAATTAGAGTAGGTTTTGTTTCCTCTAAGTGCTGATGCACATTAGTTAAATGTTTTTAGTTTTCCCTAAGTGTTGTTTTACATAGTTAGGTGATAGTTTTCATTCTGTATTGTTGGGTTTTCTTGGTTTTCAAAGTGTCTCTTGCTATTTTAGTGTGTTACAACAATTTTCAATGTTTTTTCAAGTGGTGTTAGGTTTCTGAGTGACCTCGTGCCCAATGAATAAGCTTAGGTAATTGATCTCATGTTTATCGGGAAAACATATAGTAGATGTCACAAAAAATGTTACTTGATTTTTAGATTTTAGCTAAAATCAGGTTTAGTGTTTATTCTTTTTGTGTTGTTCATTTAAACATTTAAAAGATAAACCATAAGTTTGGTAAGTTCAATATGCATGAAAAAATATTGTCAAATGAATTAGATTACATTTTCATTCCAATATTACAATTACAACAAATGAGAAAAGAGAATCATATGTGTACAAATGTAATCTTTTATTCATAATCATGAAGTGTACATGTCCCTCACAAGCCAAGGGACTAACTTTACTTATTCAATGAAAATAAGGAAACAATTTATACATGTATAAGTAGAGCAGATAGAATGTGCATATAAGGGTGGAGACCAATCATTGCCTAAGAATGACTGGTTTTGAAGTTGTCCTCTTGCCATGCTATTGCCCTTAAGCTATTTGTGTCCTTCCCAACTCCTTCCTAGCTTTGTAGTGCTCCTAGCTCCTACATCTAGAAAAAATAATGACATTAGAGCAATGCTCTAAGCAATGAAAGATCTCAAAACTTACATGAACACCTATCTATGCATGTATAAACTAATCCCTAAGTGCATTAAATAAGCATGCAAACCTTGGATGTCTTGGAAAACAATGAAGTCATCAAACACATCCAAAATATACATCTATTTTTCTAACTTGTTTGATTCATGTGCAAATTTAGGATAGGTCTTATTACTTTCTGATTCAACTAAATGTAGCATGCAGGGTAAATGTGGCTCCCATGAGGGTAGAGCTTAGCATGCTTTGAGAGAAATAGGAAATTGAGCAACTTGATCAAAGATATACTTGTTATTAATGCATTAAATCAATATGGAATCACACAAGTTGATCAACTTTCATTATTAGATTCAAAAGATGCAACACATTTTGCTAGATATGTCTTTCAATCTTCTTAAGTCGATCCATGATCCATTTTATAAAAAGAAGAAGTGAAAAGATGCATTAAGTCCAATCATAGATGCATCAAGTTCAACTATGCATCTTCTAAATAATGAGGAAGCAAACCAAGGTATTGTTAGGTCCCTCTCACCTTAACCCTATTGGACAACCACACATCACATAGGATTGTGAGCTTTCAGGTCACCAATGTAGGTGACATGTGTCTGCCCACTAGGATCAAAGTGAGGATACATTTTATGTGTTACACATGATCAAAAGGTAAACAAATGTTGTGGAGATTAGGTAGAAAATTCATGTGGGGCAGCAAGCATTTTTATGGAAGACATGAATATTGATACAACAAGATGCATTCTCATGTCATGCAGAATAGCAACAAAGACAAATGTATTTTGACTTTACTAAAGGAAAACAAGAAATGGTCACAAGAGATTACATTACAGATGAAGAAGAAAGGAAGGTTAGTAAAAAATTTCAATTGTCATGTTTGGTGTCACATAATGATCAGCTTTCATCTACATTTTCTTGAGTTGCTTAGACCCAAGGATTACCTCCAGAAGTGATATGTAGTTGACAATAACTTTATTGATGGAAATGGAGAAGTCGTCAATGTTCACACCTTACAAAGTGTAACTTTTAATGGGCATGAGATATTTTCCATAGTTGGTTGCACAATCTATTATTTTGAGACAATGAAAATGATAGGAATTTAACAACAATGGGAAGAACAATGTGGAGTTATAAGCATGATGAGTAGTCTATGCATAACACACTATATACAAGGAGTAGATCATAAAACATTAACAAGGACAACCAATTGCATGAATTCAAACAAGGGGTAAAAGAAAAGAGAGGTAGTACCCATCCGTTTATGTTATGCTTTATGTTGATACTTTCTCATACTGTTAGACTTATGTTGTTTTGTTGGATATTTTGATCGCTGGTTTTGAGCGATGGTGGATAATTCTGTGACATGATGATACTTTGCGTGATGTTTATTGCTTTCAGACTTGTTATGATTTAATGTAGATGGTTATTTTCAGTTGTTTATGGTTATGCACATGCTTATGATGGACTAACAATATTTATTGAGTTAGTTTTTTGTGAGTGTATTGGTGTGGAGAACAGAATCGCATCACTCGCTTGCGAGTGCCCTGCGATATCTGTAATTTTCTCTGCATGGTGTACCTGTTTTATGCTTTATATATATATATATATATATATATACATGCATGTACATTGTTTGCTCGATTGCAGGATTTGCAGGTACATGACACCAACTCCACCTGTGTAATCAGGTCTGAGCGTGTCAAGACTCAACAGAATTGTTGAATGGGAGATAGTAGTTAGGTTTATCCTAGTTCAATCTCTAACCTTAGTATTAGTACGTTGTCAGTTTTTAGTTTGAGTCATAGGTTGTTTTGTAATGTGTTCTGTTGGTTAAATTATTTTGAAAAGGTAAATTTGCTTATGTTTTAATGTTAATCATTGTGTTTTGTTTATTGTTATTAATTAATATATTTGAATATGATTGAAATTTATTTATTTAATAATTTAATACATTAGTTAGTTTAATTAGTTAAATAGTTGATCTTTAAAAGGATTTAACTATTTAATTAAATAAATTAATTAATTAGATTAAATTATTAAGTGCATAAATTATATTGTGTTTAAATAGATTAGAAAATAAATTAAAAAAAGAAAAAAAAGAAATTGCATGTGATTTGAAAGAAAATTGGTTTTCAAATTTTAAAATTAAATAAATTAATTAATTTGCATGCAAGTTTTGAATGGCAAAACTGTCGAGAGGTGGAGAAGATATTTTCTCAACAACCTCTCGACATGTCTATGAGTGCCATAATTGCAAAAATATTATTGAGATTTTCTTACGGAGGTTATTGAGGATCTCGGGAAATTGCACGGGGTTATTCAACTGCCTCGGGGAAATTTTTCTGGGGACTGGCAGAATTCTTCTCTGTGTAGAAATTATAATTTCTTAGAAATTTGTTATCTCTCTGGGGTTGTTATTTTCTTGTGGAAGATCTTCTTGGTGGTTGGACAAGCTTTCTTGAATTTGGGGAAAATCTTTTTGAAGGAGATCTTGCACGTTACAGGCAAAAGATACTCCTACAGGCAGCTATTTTAATTACAGGTATTTTTCTTGTGTTATTGGCTTCTTGATTATTTTAAAAGAAAATTTATTTGTTGGAATCTCATCTTTTTGGTATGTGATTGTGGAGATATCTTCTGTTGATGTCTTATTTGTCTATAAGAATTTCAAAATCTAGTATAGTAACAGAAAGAATTCAAATAATATTTATTAGAAAACCTCTGTGAAAGTTTTAGAGAAGAAATTTTGTCTTAAAAAAAAAAAATCTATAAGAATTTAAATTTCCTTACTGTGAAATTTGTTTTGAAATAGTTTGATTTTAAAGAAAATTTTGTGTTTATTTTATGTTAAATTTGGTTCAAATAAGGGGGTTTGGTTATATAACCTTGTAGATGAATTATGGTCAAGAATTGTTGCACAGAATAAGAATTTATTTCTGTTCCCTGTTGAAAACATTTCCCATAAAATAATTTTGTATGTAAATTTTTAAAATTGTTTGACCATTTTATATTTAAATATATTTATTTATATAAGGCTGAGATTTTCTTTATGAAATTACCAAACCCCAGATTTACCATATAGGCGGACTTTTGAATAAATTGTTACCCTCTGTATTTTTTTAAAAAAATTACCAGGGAATCGCCGAAATGCGTTTCGTAATTTTTTTGTATTGATATTATTTTTTTTTAAAAACAATTAATTAAATTTTCTTTGGGCCGAAACCCTCCACCCATGTATTTGGGTGGCACAGCCATCCCCATGGCTGCGCACAGTAGCCATGGGCTGCTGGGCGTAGCCCTGGGAAGGGTCGCGCGCTCCCATGGGAGCCACGACAGGGCTGCAGCCGACCCCAAAATAAAACTTTATTTACTTCAACAGTCAAAAACGCATTTTTCTTATATTTCTTTTCTATTATAAAATGCGGAATTTCATTATCAATATTTATTATATTAAAGATTCAAACGCGTTTTTTATTTATTTGTAATATATTTGTTTTAAAATGCGATTTTTAATATTAATTTATATAAACACATGCTTATATATTTGTAAATTAGTATTATATATATATATGTATTGATTTTGAATATATATTTTTCTGGAAATTAAAATAACTATTTATATATTAATATTTATATACAAGCATATATTCTTATATATTTGTGTATTTATAAATATTAATAAGATTCGTGGAATTATATATTAGAGGAATAATTTTGATATTTTACAAATTACATGTAAATTTCAAGATTAAGTATTTTTGAAGATAGTTAAATAAAAGTGAAATTTCTATGTACTTTATTTATGGGAATTTGAAATTAGATCTTTCTTAAAATGATATATATATATATATATATATATATATATATATTATGTTTTAAAAAAAAATATATATGGATTTAGAATATCCAAATGGTAGGAGTGTAATTGATTTATTGGTTTAAATTTTGTATTGGGTAAATGGGGATTGTATATTTTATGTGTTGATAGAAGTCTTCTAGATGTAGTTCTTTCTTGGGAAGTAAAGTAAAATATGGTTTCTTGTGTTTGAAAATCTAGGGTAGTGCACTGTATTTTGTAAACGAAATTGAGATCTTTATTGTGGTAATTTTGGCAATTATATGTTGATCTTTTGTGCACTTTGTAAACCCTAGTCTTGTAAACCTAGTAACCTTGTTATGTTAGGGGAGTGGCTAGTCGTAAGGGCCGACACACAAAGTGGTGTCAGGGTAACTTACAATTAGTTAAGTAAGTCAGTGAAAACTAAAGTACACAGTAGATAGATTTAAAACATTTAATAAGTTATGTATGCCTCTCTTATGACTCTTGAGCTTCTATAGTCATGAGTATAAGTTGAGAAGGCCTGGAATGGCAAATCGGTGTCTCATTTCTTTAAGAGGCATTCGATTCCGCAACTGTATGCAATAGGGGCCGGGTTTTGTAAGAGGTTACCAGGGTAACCCAAGGATTGGGGGCCGGGACCTAGGAAGAAACACCAGGGTAACCATTGCATCGTTGTGATGACACTCCACCTAGAATAACAGTTAAACCTTGTGTTGTGTTTCAAATCAACTGTCAAATCTGGAAGCAATGTAACCAATAGTGAGTATGTACTAATGTCTAGGGTTAGTAGATTTGGTCTAGGTAGCCTTATTACTATCTCCTAGCACGGGGGGTGGACCTACGGGTACCACATGGTTGGGTGGAACGTGCACCTTACTCTGTTGGGTCCCCAGTATGTTCGTAGCATTGAGAGCTTCATGGATGGAGAGCTCGCACATGGACTTCCTTTATTCTTTCATCAATGTATATTGTGAACTTGTAATGTAAAAGCATCCCTCAATTGTATAAGAGGTGATCATTTGTAAAATTGTAATTGTTATTTGAACTAACTCATCAGATGGATGAGCAATGTATGGAAACGTATTTGTACTTCATTATATCTTGAATGGGAACTTAAATTATTATGCAATGTTTACTTTATGTTATGATTTCATTGGGAGCAATGCGAAATACTTAAGTCGCTTATGGAGAACTTAAAGTAGTGTAACGTCGTTTAACCTAAGAATGTATGCAACTAATTAACATAATATTAATACTTTAAAAAAAAAATTATTACACTTTTATATCACTTTTGCAACATTCTTAGGTTATTTAGACGGGGCATTACATACCATCATCAAAATGAAGTCCACATAAGCTATAGGTACATCAATGACATAACAAAGTAATCTATAACAACATTAAAGGAGGCAACTATGAATGAACCTACAGATGCATGCTATTAAGCTACGAATGAACATCATAAACATCAATTGAATCAATAAATCCAACTCCATAAGGGTTCATCATGTAAACAAAAATGAAGATAATTCAATGGAGGTTCATTAAGTGTAGACATTAGAATCATGGTGGTGGTTTTCTCACCAATTGTATGCATGTCACTTGTAAAGTTTTCTTGAGAGCTCATGTAGCATCTCTAGTAGAGAGGTCAATGACAACACTAGAACCCTCATATAATGTGATTAGGATGCAATTGCTATGCCTAGATCAAAGGTGTGGAATGGAGATTTGTAAAGCATACATGATTGATTTACTTGATATTGATACTGTGAAGAACTATGGCAACTGGATAAGAGCTGCTTATAGAGATCTCTACTGAGTTGTTTAGTGCCAATAAGATTTGTTCTATTAAGTGTAAGGAGAGGATGAAAAATAAAATGCTCAAGCATGTCCTCCATTAAAGGAATAGGAATGAATAACAACAAGAAGGAATAAAATCAATCACATAGTACCACACATAATGAAAGTATTCAATGTCAAGATTCATGGGTATGCACAAATTGTGACATTTCTAGGTGTGTTGCATGTGGGTTTTCCTTTGAAACTCATAATAAGCAAAGTGGATGCACAGGTGGTAATATTTACAGAGGAGCAACAAATTACAGTTCATTATGGGCATATCAAGTCCTCAACAATTGGAATGTCTATTTATCAAAAGGATGTCTTTGATCTCTCCATGGACTTGGAATGCCTTTCTAGTGCTATTCAAAATGATTCAAAACACCCTTCAGATGTAAATATGTTGCAGATGGAAAGGAAGAAGGCCTTTCCCTAAACAAAGCCATAAATCCAAGGTGCAGAATTTGCATAGATAGTAGTAAAGGACTGTTACTACAGGAGAATAGAAGAAAATAATAAAAGATCAGTGTCAAAGCATAGAATCAACTCAATAGTGTCATTCATCATCAGCAAGAGTTACAGAATACAAGGAGTTGATCATTCTCTCGTGAAAATTTATTCACATTATATTCTTGCAAAATCTTGTCAAAAATGAGAAAACTAAAAATGCAGGTGGTTTAGTTCAATTTTTTCATGGCCATGACCTATAAAGGTCTTCTCATTTCAAAAACACTAAAACCCACTTGGGGTTTTTAGAGGAATCACAAATTTCTACAAATGAAAAAAAACCCATTTGTGTTTCTGCAAAAAATCTAAGTTTTCTTCAAAAACTCATGAACCCACTTGGGGTTTTTTGCATTACAATTCAAATACAGGGAATAATGGAACATTATTTCTATTATTCATGCATATTGGTTTCATTTTGTGGAGAAACGCCAAATTCTACAAGGAATTGTTCCCTTTCTTTCACACAGAAATGTCAATGAAAATGGTGATACTACAAAAAAAACCCATCTAGGGTTTATGAAAGATTGCAAGGACAAAAACGTCTTCAATTTATCTTGAGAATTTTGAAACAAATAACAAACATGTGAAAACCTTTTTGTATTCTTATGACCGTGGCCAAAAGGAATAGATCTCTTCAGAAAGCAATGGATAAAATTAGAGTTTTCTTCTTTCAATGCAAAATACAAATTGAAATGAGCATTTTTTGCTTTATTCTTAAGAGTAGATGCTCTAAATGAGCTCTACTTACTAAAAATTAGAAGATGGGGGTCAAAAGGAAGCTCACTTGAACAAGTTGAGCATTTTTATTGATGGTATGCAAGTAAAATTCATACAAAAGGCTTCCATTTGAGTTGTATAAAGTCACCAATGGTGGTTGTTTGATGGAGAGGTGACAACAAAAAAGAGAATAAAGAAACAAGTTCATTAGAAAATGTTTATGGTCATGGAAATTTTACCTTCAAAGAGCTCCAAAAAGGGTGAAAAACACAATTTTGTTTACAAAAAACCAGTTACCTATTATTTCCTGTGGTTTTCATCATGAAACATGCCAAGAATTGGCCTAGAAATGCACCATTTCCAGTGTTGACTCAAACCCTATGGCAGCTACATCATGTTTTCTAGAATGGTTGATGACAGAATGATAGTGTTTTTTCACATTCTTTTGTCTTTTGATGATTAGGGTTTGACCCTTTGTGATGTCAACTGGATTTTATCCCATGTTTTAAAAATGGAATTCACATTAATTCATTGTGGGGGCCGAAACATGTGTTTATTGACTTAGGCGTTTTATGCCTTAAGTCTTTTTCCTTATTTCAAAACATTTCTAAGTCCTTCAAGCAATACAAGCATATGGAGTGTGCTAGGTCATGTGTAATATGCCTTTAACCTTTTGTTCATGAATGCACCATAAGCCTTGAAGACTTGGAATATGTCTTCCAATAAGTGTGGAGGTCTGCCATATAGGCCAAGCTTGAGCTTTTATTTTTCCTTTGCAAATCAAAATATTGACCACATGTGGCCTTATAGTGAAAAATGAGAAAAAGGTAAATGATCAAGTGCCTTGGAGAAATTGTGACCTTTTTTAATGTTTTTTAAAGCATTTTGGCATTTCATTATTGTTTTTTGCATTTGTTTCAAAACATAAAAATATCGTTTAAGTGATTTGCTAATCACTTTGGTATTTTTTTCATTTTGCAAATGTAAGGTAATTCATATTGATGGCGAGCTCTCTTATTTTTGTGCTTTGAAATGTAAAATAACTTGATTAAGTGATGTATTATGAATCACTTAATCAAGATTATTATCTTTAATGCCTTTTGGAGTCTTGTGTTTTCAAAACACACATATTGCATGAGTCAAAGCTGGGAGACAAAATTATTGAATTGTAAACATGAGGAGAGTGTGGGGGCAAAGTATTTGACTCTTTTAGAAGAATATGTGCTACTTTGGAGGGAGTTTTGTCACACTTTTAGCATGACTTGAGTCTGATCTTGACTTTTCACCATTTTGGAGGATTTTTGGAGTGACTTTAGAAGGTTCTTTTTGGCCTCATTGTTGCATCTAACCAGAACCTTCTAGATAGACATGTGTGAGGGATTTTGGTGGGTTTTTTGCTTAAGTATGTTTATTTTGAGCATTTTGGAGTTAGTTTTTTCTTTCTAGTAGCAGGATAGCTTTGTTTCTTGGAGCTATTTTTTGTGGAGCAGTATTGTAACTTAGATGAACTTGTAATACAATAAGCATTTTGAATCAATAGAATAGAGCATTTTATCTTCTCTCTTCATGTTTCATAGTATGTTGTCAATGATTGATCAGTTTGTCTTGTAAAAATTCATCTTTCCTTGCAAACTTGTCTCATGTTTGTGCATCTATTTAGCAGAAAATGTATGTTAATAGGTTATAATTTGTGTTGTTTAGTAGTGTTGTTAGTTGTGAAACCTCTATTTTCCTTCTAAAATCATTGTTTATAGACCTCCTTATAAATTACTTATGTAAACTGCATTGGAAAGTGAGTTGTGTATATCAAGTTTTATGATATTGATTTGAATGTGATAGGTTGTCATCAGGTCTAGGTTGTTTTGGTGCATCACCTTAGTTATTTTTAGCATTAGGTTCATTTTCATGCAATTATTACCCTTTACCTTAGAAATTAGTAGTTAGGTGGCATCAAAAGGGGAAGCCAACCCCTTATCACTAGAGGTTTGCTTTCGAATAGGATGCCCACAACCTAAAAGCAGTCTCATATTACATCCAAACCTACTAAATTTGTTCATAGCTTGACATTAGGGTGTAGATTTGGATCCCTAACAACTAGAAACACCAAATTTACGTGGAAAACCCAATAAGGGAAAAACCATGATGAGGATTAACTCACAATATAAGAGTAATTGCAAAACCGTTTACAAAGATACTCACTTCTAGAGGGATCAATGCGCAAGATAGGACTCACTGTCCAAATGGGAGGCTCACTATCTACAAATAAAAAAAGATAGTAAGAAGAGTGTTACACAAGAACATTATCTTAATGCAATAGAAGATCCACCACAACAACTTGCACACATTCATAGCCTTGTTGAAAGAATTGCAGACACCATTAGCTCACTGCTTTCAAGATTCTAACACATTGAAGTTTTTGTTGCCTTAGTTCACTTTCACACAATCTCTCGCATCTACCTTGCTTCTCACATTTGTAGTGTGCAATCCTTAACATCTTGTCTTGTATTTATACCTATGAATGATGATCCTAGACCTGCACAAATGCATTATTAGTTCAATATGCAAGTTAGAAACATCATTCCACTTGAAATTCATTTGAAATATCAAGAACAAGAAATAACATGAAGAACACAAATAAAAAGTTATATAATCTTGCTCAAAATAAACAAACTCTATATCCCATCAAGGAATTGGTGCATTTTGATGTGGAAAACGGCCCTTTCCCAATCCCTTTCAAGCTTGATGATCAATGGTGAATATTTGATGCTCCTTGGTGCAATTTTTCCATAACCTAGCTATGAAATGATAAAAAATGGATGAAAATGGATAAAGATGGATGACAATTGATCAAAAACTTGAATATAATAATGTTGCATGAAATTATGGGTGAAAATGCCTAAGATTGTGGATCCAAATGAACATGGTGATCTTACATGGATTGTGGATGCAAAATACAATAGAGGAGGCCTCTATTTAAAGCAAAGAAGGATGGAGGATTGAAGAATAGGATGGATGTGGGATTAAAGATGGACCAATAGCATTGTGCCACTTGTCAAGATGTTAATGGAAGGAGGTTGAGCACATTTTGAATAATGTGCATGCATTAGAAATTTAAATTTGAAGAAATGACATGTTGGAGGGGGGGAAGAAATGAATTAAATGCCACTTGGCTCAAGGTAAGGACATGTAAGAGGCTTTTAATGACTTGTTGGAAGGGACAAGTCCTTTTGGAGGGACTTTTTGAATTTGAAGAATATTCCATCCTTGATGCTTTTTTGAATGAAAATAGAGATTTAATAAATCAATTAAGTGTATTTTCATGTGCAAGTTGCAAAAGCTAGAGGATTTGATGGATTAGGATAAGGATTAATTATGATTTGATTAATTTAGATAGAATTTAGTTGATTTGACAATTTGATTTAGATTTTAGGATTTAAATAAATCAAAGTGAGAGGAATAATGAATTTAGACTTAATTAAATAAAGTTTGATTTATTTAATTAAAGAGAATGGTGCTTGTTTTAAATCAAATAAAGATAAATTTATTTAATTTAAATGAGATGACTTTAGAGATTAATTTAATAAAATGAATTATTTAATTAAAAGAGGGACTATAGGATTAATTAAATAAAATGATTTATTTAATTAACAAGAGATGATGACTTAATCAGATAAAATGATTTATTTAATTAAGAGATGAAATGTGATGAATTTAACCAAATAAAGATTATTCGATTAAATGGTTACCAAAGGAGATGATTCAAGATGAACTGCTATTAGTAATTAGGATTAGGTGCACGAGATCAATTTGTATATTTTATGTGTTTACATTTTTCCCCTCTTTGAAGCAATGTACCTACTACGTTGGTTCAAAGAAAAATCTTGTCGAGATGAAAAAATTAAAAAAAAAATCTAATTTTTTCGGATGCCCCAGTGGAAAGAAGTATACTAGTACACTGCCCACTCAAGAGATTGAACAAAAATTTTGATTTGAGGGTCGATCTCGTGATAAAAGAGGTTCAAGATTAGTTCAACTTAGAGAGGACTAGAAAGCTCAAATTTTTGATGTAAACAAATTTGATGATGTATAGACAGTCATTAACCATGGATAGTCTCATGTATATTTTGATATAACACACAGATTTGATTCTTGGATAGAAATACTAGTAAAGATAGAAGAATAAGAAGAAATGAGATGGTGAAAGAGAGGATCCAACAAGTCGATGATCATTAATAGTTTATTAGAGATGATGATGAGTGATGATGATGATTTTCTTATTAGGAATTGGGATTTTAAAAGGGTTGTTTACCTTATGTTTGATAACACACATAGATACGATGCATCAAGGTATAAAGAACCAGGATGGCGTTGTACCTAGTGCGATGGAATTTGGCTCAACAATCAGATAGGAGTAATCTTGTTCACACCTCACATACAGAAACCTTGCTAGGATGCACTTCAGAAGTTTCAAACATCTCAGACCAAAACATGGAAAGGTATAACCTATCAATGCAAAAGTCAACAAGCTTCCCAAAACACCCTCCATACATACCTAACAAAGCAAGTATTCTCTGAGGTTATATTACAAGAACATCCAACAAGCACAGTTTACAAAAGATAATGATCAATGCCCAATTCCTTTCTCTCTAAATCATTTTGATTAGACATCATCGAGAGGTCATTGGAATGAGTGCAATAAGATAAATCAAAAGAAAAGATTAAGTATGCAAACAAGCCAATGTTCTTCATACCTCCAGCCAAGGTGATGTGTTTTGTTTAGGATAAGTATCCAAAGTGATTTTCCAAAGATAATACCCATTGTAGGAAGGGTGCATCTAGGACATGTTAGTGGATGGTGGCAAGTAGATAGGTTGTTTGAAAAGTTGTTGATATAAGGTTGACCGACATGTTTGCAAATAATCTAGAGTTCGAGTTTTGCATTTAAAGGTTTGTTGTTTTCATTTTGATTTTTCATTTGAAGTTTTCTTTTGTTGATTGTTGTGATTGTTTCTATTTGTGTTGTCAAAGGATGAAGGTGATGATTGATTTATTATGGATGAGATTATTGCAGTTGAAAGTGAAATGAGATGAATGAATTTTTTTAAATATTTGGATGTTTTTGATGTTTTTAAAATGTTTTGAGGTTGTTTTTGGGTTTTTTCTGAGATTTTGCAAATGTTTTGATTTTCAAATTTTCCAATGCTTTTGGTGTTTTATGAGATTTTATGAATGTTTTTGGATTTTGTGTTTTTTGAATGTTTTTGGATTTTGTGTCTCGGGGGCTGATAAAAAATGATCCTTGCCTATGTTTAAGCTTAGAGATGACATAGTTCAAATAGCATGTTTTGACATTTTTTGGTTTTTGACTTGTTTTTGAATTTTTTGATATGTTTTGGATGTTTTTTGGATTTTCACATGATTTTGGTGATTTTGATATGGATATGTGTGACAATATTAGTGATTTGTTTGGGGATTTTGTTGAAAACCAAGCTAAGGTTAATTGATTGGATTGATGGATTGATGATGATAATATTCTTGAGGATACACAACAATGCAAGGATAGTGTTAAGCAACACAAGGATTAGGATGGATAACCCAAGATGATGATGGATTGATTAGATTTGATTGATCAGGATTTTGAAGCTTAATTTGGAACATTTTTTTTTTTGAATGATTTGATGTGATGTTGAAGTACATGTTAGATGCAACTAATATTGATTGTTTGGATCGATGTTCATGAAAGATAAACCTTGATAAGTAACATCTTCTCGTCAAAATGTGCCAAGGGCTAGTGTTTTGGATTTTTTGGCTCACAAATGCTTTAACCAATTCGATTTCATATTTTCTAGTGTTCGGATCACCACATAAGCTGGAAGATTTTATTCCTGAAGTAAGATGTACATACCTTCCCCAGTGTCTAGAAATGTTTGAAATTCCATAGATGGATGCTTAGATAGGTGTATGGATGGATGGATATGGATTATCTTGTGATAAGATAAGGTGTTTGAATAAAGAATGCTCATTTGGATAATGCTTCATGGCTTAGATAATGCTGGATAGGATAGGATCAATGAAAATGACCCATGTCAAGATGTTTACCATAAGCAAGTGTAAAGTGTGCACCAAATTTGTCAAGATCAACATAACTTAGACTATGGGTGTAGATGAATAAAAATGGATTGAAAAAATGGTTCATGGGTGAATGGATTTATTATGGATAAGATGGATGGAATGTTGGATTTATTATGGATGGGATGAGATGCTTTCAACTAAACTAGTTAATGCAAATGCTTGATTCTACACATGATGCTTGTTTTCCAAGTTTACATCATGTTATCTTCCCAAAGCACTTCCCATGTGGTTTTCACTAGAGGATGATTTTTATGTTTACGATTTTCATTTTTTTTATTTTTTATTTTTTATTATTTATTTTTATTTTTTTATATTTCTTTGTGAAATATTTTTAAGCTCATGTTGAACCACCTGGTGGTGTCGATGTAGATGCTTCTATCATAATGTGCCATCGGTATCCTGCTTGAAGAAGTTGTTTCTCTAAGACATGTGCACTTGAATACAACTTTTTAGATTCTTGATCTACTTTGTTGATACCAAAGTTAACTTTGTCTTTGTGCGCACATCGTGATAGTGTGCCTACTTAATCCTTATGATGAAGGTTTGCTGCCAATATATGGTTAATGTGAGAATTGGATATCATGGGTGGAGGCGTGGATGGAGTGTGTTTAGGAATAAAAGATGGATTGGTTGATAGTTTGGAACCTTTGACTCTCCAAACTTAGGAAGATGAGCAATGATGGGTGGATACAGAAGTGTGCATGGAATTAGGACCAACTGCTTGATATACTTTGTACGTTGCTTGAGAAGCCTACTTTTTCCTTTGTGAACATCTTTGATGGATAATTTCCCCTTTTTTATTTTTCCCCGTAGTTTCTTCGACTAATGGAGTTTGATAGGGATAATCTTTCTTTGTATTTTTTGGTATCCATGTTTATTTGATTTGTCCATTATGCTTCTTAGATTTTTTTTCTTTGATTCAAATCTTTCCTTTGATGTTGGTCCCAATTCATGATGGGTGGATGAAGATTCATGATGTGGTTGGTTGTAGTATTGGCATTGGTTTCACCATAAGGATTCTCCGTGCTTCCTATGTTGACATTTTCTTGAGACAAAGTTTCCCCTAGTATGGTGGTAGTAGCATCTTTGTTCTTTGATTCTACCTATTTTGAGATGTCTTTTTTAGTAAGCATTCTTTGATAAATGACCACTGCAGATGGAGTTATTTCAATTTGTTGCTCTGTTGACTCTGGAATATCCTATTTTGTCTGACCTATTTCCTTGAGTGGATAATGTTGGATATCTTCATACATGATGTCTTCAGTCTGAATTTGGGATATATCTAATCCTAATGTTGACAACTCATTTTGACTGTAGGAATCAATAACATGCTCTTTTTGTTTAATAATGTTAGGAGTAAAGGAATCATGTTCTCAATGAAGATCATCTATGTGTCAATCCAAAGAAAGCATCTCATGGGTAGATGGAGGAGTATGTGCTATGTGGATTTGATCATCATTTATGACATCTCATATAGATTGAGAGTGTCCATCAGATCATTATAGTAGCTTGGAGATACAAATTCTTGATCTCAAATGATTTCAAAATTGCTTTCAACATGCTTTGGATCAAGTTCTTGACATGGGTATATTTCAAAGGATGGATTGCTTATAAAGGGTTCTTGGATACTTTATTAGGCATGGCAAGTGGCTCAATATCCTCTTGATCTTTGAGTGGACTTGGATCAAATGTTGAGTTGAGGATACCTTTAGTATCTACAACCATGAGGTCAAAGGATGCCGATATGTCTTGGAAAGGACCATTGCTAGACTTTGGTGAAAGATGTTTATCATGATTTGGAATAAATTATTGAGATATGTTCTCATTAGGTGATGTAGAGACATTTTCAACATGATCATTGGTCAATGGGTTGTGGATTATGTTAATAGGATCAAATAATCCTTGAAATATATCATTGTTGAATATTGTTGAGGGGTTTTGATCATGACTAAAAAATGACTCTTGATCCATGTTGATTTGATCATTGGATGGGGTAGAAACATATTCAAGGTGATCATTAAGGGATAGATCTTGATCATTGTTTCCAACAACTATGGTGGAGATATTGTTAATGTTATCGCTAGTGGTTGAATCCTAATCATTGTCCCCAATAGTTATTACTTTTTGATCAATCAGGTCTTGGATGAGATTTTGAGTCAAATGCAATTTGATGTTGTGTGTCCTTTTATATTTTGAAAATCACAAAGGTGCTTCTCGTTATACCATGGTGGTTTAACTTGGGGCTCTTGATAATTCTCATAAACAAGGATTTTCATGATATTTTCCTGTACCAACTATTGCATGATAGATTTGATCAGTTTCCCAAGTGGTGTGTATTTTCGTTTATTACCTTGTGAGATTTGTACTTTAAATTGACCTTATGGTGATTGCTTTTGGAGATGTGGTGATTGGGTTTGTTGTAGATGTTGATCTTGATATCCAACCTCTTGACATTAGAGATTTGTTCTTGATGTGGTTGTGGACACAACTCAATGTTTTGATGACATGGTTTAACCAATGGAAGAGTGTTTTGATTTTTGGGTGGACATGTCATTTGGCGCAATGAGTCAATTAATTTGGAAAGTGAAGGAATTTGATCTAGAAAAATTTGATCTTGACACCCTTGATATAGTTGATTTGGTTTTTGTTCAAGGAGATTTGGAATGTATACTTGTGGTGTCTATATGGGATCATGGAAAAATTGATTTTGGGCAATGTTCTGATTTGGGATGATGTTCAAATTTGGCATTATAAGTTGAAATTAATCATTGTTTTGGTTAGGAATAATATTTCCTTAATTTAGGTAACTTTGATTTTGCATGGTGTTACCTTGACTTGGATCAATACATGGGGTCATCAACATATTTTTTGGACTTTGAACAACATTTGTATGATTTGCAAACATATATATCCCAAAGTTTACTAAGTGTGGGTTTGAAATTTTCATGTTTGGTAAAGTTGTACTTGGTATATTCACATTTGGCATGTATGGATTTGGTGGGATAATGTTGTTTTGTTGAAGACTCATGCATTGATTGTTTGGTTGATATATCTACGAGTTTGGACTTTGATTTAAATCTACCATAGGTAAAGGTGTTCCAAAATTTAGATTGGGCATACTCACATTTGTTGTACAATTGAGGTTTGTAGGAGATAATTATGCCATGTATGGATTGCATAAATGTGAGTTTTGATAATCAATTGGAATTGTAAGGATTTGATAGTTTGGTTGACTTAGATCACTCATGATGTATGAAGCAAGTTTATATTACATGTTCTTGTGTTTTGACCTTGTTGACCTCTGAGGATTTTTGGACAAATGATGAGATGAAGGTTAAAATGGGTGAATGATATGGATGTTGAACTTTTAAGACCCTTGGAGGAATACTAGACTTTAGGACTTTTGGATTCTTTGATTTGGATAGGATTTTATTTGATTTGGATAATGGACTTATAAACCCCAAGATGTTGGATGTTATCTTGGAATAAACTTGTCCACAAGAATGATAATTTAACTAGATGTATGAGGAAGGATGCATCCACACACACTTATCCAAACAAGGTGATTTTGATTTTGATTTGAAGGATTTTATGAAAAGTCTAGTATGAATATTTTTCCAATGGTTCAAAAGTTGTTTGTGAGATGGGATTTGACTAATGTTTGGGATGGATGAAATGATTAATTTTTGTTATCCTAAATGAACCTAAGAGATACTTGTTTACAAGACCAAGGTTTTGAATAACATGTCTTTCCCTAAGAGTACTTCTAACCAAAAGATCTATGTTTTCTCAAAAAACTATAAGATAAAATTTAAACAACCACATGTGTGGGGTTCAATTGATTTTATCTTGGTTAATGACTTGATTTTTACCACATCCACTTCTTGATTATATTTTCAAACTAAATGTATTATGTCCTATTTTTTCCTCATCTCACAAAGTCTATTATGTGGAAATCGAGAAAATCAAGGCAATAGTTCCCTAATGTTGACTTTAGTGAGAGAAAATTGAGATATAAATTCAAATACTTAAAAGCCTCTAAGGATAGAATCCCTAGGGCAAGCAATAGCACTTGAATTATGTCAAAGGTATTTTCTCCTCTAAAGGGTTTGAAATTTTATGTTCATGTTGAATGTTTGTTTTCCAATATTTTAGATCCAAGCCAAGTGTTTTGATTCTAAAATGATGCACAACCCTAGGATAAATGAGACAATATTTGTTGAGTTCCCACTTGGATAAATCTAGCTACTCCTACTCTTAGCAGATGATTAGATGCTTGACCACATAGGCTCCCCCTTACAATGCACTCGCTTCTTAGGTCATCCAAGCATCAATACCCATGAAACTCCCATGGAATACTTTTCATCTCTACTAAGAGCCGTAAAAATGTGGGATGGCTTCAGAACAATTGTTCTTGCACCAACAAATAGATAAGGATTTGGACTTCTAAACAAAAGGTTCTAGTATAGGCATTCCATTTGTGGGGGATCATCCATACGGAAAGAGACATTTTTTCCCTTCTTGTTGAACAATCCTCATGATACTTGAACTTTCTTCAAGTACCCACACTTATATATCGGGTGGAAGTCGCTTGGATTTAGCATGTTCTTAGTTGGGTCGTTCCCTAGGGTGATTACTTTTTTCCCACTAGGAAGGCCCTCTAAGGATAAAAAAAATTGAGCAAGCACATCTAGAGATCGATCAATATTTGTTGAGAAACAAAGAGAGAACACATGCGATATACTTCACTCACACTAGCAAGATTTTGTTCAATTTTAGGAATCCAAATTGAAGTGTGGAGGCAATCACTTGTACAACTTAATATCAAAAAATAATTTTAATTCTCAAGATTGTCATGAGGCACAAGAGAAGTGCATACATCTTTTAAATGATATTACTTTGTGTAAAAGATTACAAAATACAAAGGAAACATGTTCATTTTAACCTTCAAAGCAAGAATGGGTTCTTTTTAAGCACCAAGATTGAAATGTAAAGTTTGTTTGTTCAATTGTTAAGCCCCCCAAAAAAAATGTAGTAAGTTTTCTAAGGTTCTTTTTAAGCCCAAACAAAAATTATTGAGTCCTAAAAAGCATGAAGATGACCCAATCCTTAGAAATGGATTATAATTGCTCCCCAAAGTGTTCAAAAACACTTGGTACAATGATGTGATAATTCTTTTTCTTTCATTTCCATGCTCCATGATCCTTTCAAACCTGCAATACAAGCTCCAAATGTTAGATTAAATCAAAAAAAAAAGAAGATAGAGGGTTAGATAAATGATTAAGCATAAAAACCCTAAAATTTAGACCAAGTTTCATTTTGATTAGATATTAGGTGAAAATGTGAAAATTTTAACTCTATCAAAGTTGATAAAAACCTACACCATTGGATGGATTATAAAATTATACTCCATTTCAAAAAAAAAAGCTCTAAAAAAGACCAAAATATGACCAAGATATGACCATTTTAAGTTTGAGTGAAAAAGCAAGAAAGCAAAGGTGGCACCCCTTGTAGTGGCATTGTTTGGGTCCAAACAGTGACATTGGAACAAAAGAAATGTTGTTTGAGGACTTGAGCAGTGCTATTTGAAAAAATAGAGATAAAAAATACATCACAATTTCCTCCAATAGTGCTATTTGACATGGAAACACAAAAAAATAAAAAACAACAAAATTTGACCAAAAAATGTGTTAATTTTGAAAGATTCACCCTCCTAGTGCCAAAATGTGAATGATGATTTTAGACCTACACAAACACAAAGAACAAACACATTATTAGTTCAATATGCAAGTTAGAAACATCATTCCCCATGAAATTCATTTGAAATATCAAGAACAAGAAATAACATGAACACAAATAAAAAGTTATCTAATCTTACTCAAAATAAACAAACTCTCAATCCCATGGGGGAATTGGTGCCATTTTGATATGGAAAATGGCCCTTTCCCAATCCCTTGCAAGCTTGATGATCAATGGCGAATATTTGATGCTCCTTGGTGCAATTTTTCCATAACCTAGCTATAAAATGATAAAAATTGATGAAAATAGATAAATATGGATGACAATTGCTCAAAAACTTGAATATAATAATGCTGCATGAAATTGTGGATGAAAATGCCTAAGATTGTGGATCCAAATTAGCATGGTGATCTTAGATGGATTTTGGATGCCAAATACAATAGAGGAGGCCTTTATTTATAACAAAGAAGGATGGAGGATTGAACAATAGGATGAATGTGGGATTAAAGATGGACCAATGGAATTGTACCACTTGTCAAGATACTAATGGAAGGAGGTTGATCACATTTTGATCAATGTGCATGCATTTGAAATTTGAATTTGAAGAAGTGACATGTTGGAGAGAGAGAAGAAAAGAATTAAATGCCACTTGGCTCAAGGCAAGGACATGTAAGAGGATTTTAATGCTTTGTTGGAAGGGACAAGTCCTTTTGGAGGGACTTTTTGAATTTGAAGAATATTCCATCCTTGATGCCTTTTTGAATGAAAATAGAGATTTAATAAATCAATTAAGTGTATTTTCATGTGCAAGTTGTAAAAGTTAGAGGATTTGACAAATTAGGATTAGGATTAATCAAGATTTGATTAGTTTAGATAGAATTTAGTTGATCTGACAATTTAATTTAGATTTTAGAATTTAAATAAATCAAAGTGAGAGGAATAATGAATTTAGACTTAATTAAATAAAGTTTGATTTATTTAATTAAAGATAATGGTGTTTGTTTTAAATCAAATAAAGATAAATTTATTTAATTTAAATGAGATTATAGGATTAATTAAATAAAATGATTTATTTAATTAATAGGAGATGATGACTTAATCAGATAAAAATGATTTATTTAATTAAGAGATGAAATGTGATGAATTTAATCAAATAAAGATTATTCAATTAAATGGTTAGTAAAGGAGATGATTCAGGATGAACTGGTATTAGTAATCAAGATTAGGTGCATGGGATCAATCTATACATTTTACGTGCCTACAATACCATCTTCAACCTTAGAAACTTTCTCCAAGATCGACTACACACTCTTCATTTTACAAATTCAAATTAGGTCAAAAACTCAACATTCCTGTGGTGGACAAAAATGAGAGCAGACCAAATCAACACTTAACCAAGACCCAAAACATCTTGGATCAATCACATGCTTCCTTAATTGATACTTATCCTTCACATAACATGTAACCATTAGGTTGCCCAAACCTAATGAAAACACCAATGAACTTTGAAGTACACACTTCCATAACAAGAAAATAACATGTGAACCACATAACATGCTTCACCATACATTGGAACATATCTTAGATGCCTTCAAATTCATCCATAGCTACTACAACAACCTTCATACACAGAACACTTTCCATCAGTCCAACACACATAGTAACTCTAAAACTAGTCTTTTAGAGCACCAAACCATGAACACCTTTGATAGAACATAGATAACACCATTACAAGCCTTATTCTAGATTTGCAAGACCTGAAACAAATCAACATAGGACTGTGGAGTAGATACATTTCTTCCAATCCACAAACAAACAACTCTGTCAGACTAGTTCACAAACCGGTGAACTCAACTTTCACTCTTCATCAAACCAAAAGCTATAATCTAGGATATATCTCCCAAGGATGTCCTTAAACAACACTACAAATTTGTACAAGCATAGGATCAACATAGAAGAAATGTGGAGCACATATCAAAGTACATTTTGAACACACACATAATTTTGTTTTCACTATTTATTAATTTTCTCAAAAGCAGTTGGTAACTCATCATATCAACACACTTGCAACACCATAAAGATAGATCCATGTACTCACAACATCTCTAGAGTATCTCAACTATACATGCACCACCTACAATCACTTGTTTCCTTTCTCTACAACAACCTATCCTGTGTTGACATCAATGACAACAATAATGACAACACCACCATACTCATTCATACTTGCAAAAATCTCTCCCTTTGTCATTGATGGCAACACATGATGTGAAAAACCATCAAATACAACAATATCCTTTTTCTTTCACTATTCTTTTTCACATGACTCTTCTCCCCCTTTGAGATCAATGACAAATTTTTTTACATAATTCATCAACCATATATAATTCTAATCACTCCCCCTTAAGAGTGCACCCATGACAACACATATCACACAACAACAATGATACTTCCTACTCCCATTGAGGAGTAGATCCCAATCATCAGTCTAGACAAATGATGAATCTATAGAATCCACTAGACTGATGCACCTCTATGTTCACCTAGTTCAAAGAAGGAGGGGCAATAACCCCCAACTTCTCCTGAAGATACTCAAAAGTATCCTTAGGAAGATCCTTACTAAATATATCAGCAATTTGATCCTTTGTATGCACATATTCAAGACTAACTTCTTTCTCCAATACCTTCTCTCTTAAGAAATGATATCTAATAGATATATTTTTTGTCCTTGAATGCATTATCAGATTCTTTGAAATATTTATTGCACTTGTATTATCACAAAAGATAGAGATAGGATCATCACACATTACTCCTATATCCTTCAATGTTTGTTTCATCCACAACACCTGTATGCAAAAAGATGATGCTCTATGCATTCATCCTCTGTAGTGGATATAGAAACTGAATGATGTTTCTTGCTTAGCCATGGAACTAACCTGCATCCAAGAAAGAATGCACCACCACTTGTACTCATTTGGTCATCTACACAAGCTCAATCCACATCATTGTAAGACCTTAAAGTAAAATCAGTATCCTTAGGATACCACAAACCATAATTCAAAGTCCCTTTTATATATTTGAATATCCTTTTCACAGTTGTAACATTTGTTTCTTTGGGATCTTCAAATTTGGAAACCAAACATATTGCATGCATGATATCTGGTCTAGTAGTAGTAAGATATATCAATCCACCAATCATAGATCTATACATGCTTTGATCAACTTTAGGAGATTCATCATCCTTACTTAGTTTACATCTAGTCAGCATAGGGGTACAGACTAGTTTGGAGTCATCCATTCGAAACTTCTTCAATAACTCTTTAACATACTTTTATTGTGAAATGAATATGCCCTTATTAGTTTGATTCACTTGAAGTCCAAGGAATAAATTCAACTCACCAATCATAGACATTTCAAACTCTTTTTGCATCCCCTCTGTAAATTTCTTGCACATACCCTCATTTCCTCCAAAGATAATATCATCAACATACACAACCACTATCAAAATTTTGTTTCCTTCAACCTTGAAATAGAGATTACTATCTACAGAGCCATTGTTCAACCTTTTTTGAGTCAAATATTTGTCAAACTTACATGCCATGCTTTGGGAGCTTGTTTAAGTCCATACAATTCCTTTTCAACTTACATACCATGTTTGGTGGATCTAATAACTAAAATCCATATGGTTGTTCTATGTATACCTCTTCTTCCAATTCTCCATTCAGGAATGTAGACTTAACATCCATTTGGTATACCTTGAAATCTTTGTGAGAAAAAAATGCCAAAAACGTCTAAATAGCCTCCATTCTTGCCATCGAGGAAAATGTCTCCTCAAAGTCTATTCCTTCAACCTGTGAATAACCTTTGCACAAAATCCTTTCTTTTTTTTATTACTAATTCACCATTCTCATTCAGCTTATTCCTAAATAGCCATTTTCAACCAATTATGTTCTTGTTTAATGGTCTAGGAACCAATTCCCATGTTTGATTTTTCTCTATTTGTTGCAATTCCTCTTTCATTACTCTAACCCAATTGTCATCTTTGCATGCTTCACACACTATTTTAGGTTCTATCTTAGAAATTAAACACAAATTTACCTTAGCTTCCACCACTTTGCTTCTTGTCATTACACTTTTGTCTTTGTCTCCAATTATTTATTCTTTCAAACGATTTTTCTATACATATTTTGGAGTCTTAGGAGCAGGTTCTGGAGCTTCTTCAATTTTTTCTTCTTCTTCCTTACTCTCTTCTTTTTCTTGTACATAGATAGATTCATCAGGTTCATCTTCACTTATTTCAATTGAACTGTGCATATTTTCATCAACTTTTACATTTTCACTTTCAACAATCTTTCTCAATCTTTTATTGTAGCATCTCTAAGCTTTTATTTTGGTTGAATATCTAGGGAAGATACCTTCATCATCTCTTTTAATATAACATTTTCTTCCAAACACCTTAAAGTACTTAACAGTAGGAATTTTTTCATACCATAGTCCATAAGGAGTCTTTTTGTTTTTTCTTTTGATCTAAACTTTGCTAAGAATATAAACATCAATGTGAATTTCTTCTCTCCAGTATACCTCAGGTACATTTTCCTCTTTCATCATAGTTCATGCAGCTTCTTGAATAGTTTGATTCTTCCTCTCAGCAACTCCATTTTGTTGAGGAGTTCTAGGAGAAGAAAGATGCCTCTTTATACCATGATTTTCACAAAACATATTAAACACATTGGAGGTGAATTCTGCACCTCTATTAGACCTTAAACATTTGATTTCCAGGTTTACTTCATTCTCTACCATAATTAGACCTTAAACATTTGATTTTCAGGTCCACTTCATTCTCTACCATAGCCTTGAACAATTTGAATCTATCTAGAGCTTGAGCTTTCTCCCTATGAAAAGTAGCCCATGTCATTCTAGAATAATCATCATTTAAAAGCATAAAGTACTCACACCATTAAGACTTCTTGTCCTTGTAGGAACACAGAGGTCTGTATGAATCAATTCCAACATTTTGGTAGTTGATTTTTCTTTTCCTTTGAAACTACAACTTGTTTGTTTTCCTAATTGACAACTTTTGCAAACAACATAGGTAGACTTTGTGATTTTTGGCAGATCCCTGACAACTTCTCTTGAACTAATCTTGATCAGGTTGTCAAAGTTTACATGTCCCATCCTCTAGTGCCATAGCCAACTTTCATTAACTTGAGACACAAAACACTGACCATTAGCACCCTAATAAATGTTTCCATATGTTCTTCTTCCTGTAGCAACCACAATTTCAAACCCTTTTTTGATCTCACAAGTATTATCCTAAAACACAAGCTTAAATCCTTTGCTACACATTTTTCTAACACTCAAGATATTATGCCTTAAGCCCTTAACATAATAGACATCATTGGTATTGTGTTTTCCATCAAAACTAATTGTTCCTTTTCCAACAATCTTTGCACCAAAATCATCTCCAAACATGAATAATCCTCCATCATACTTTTCAATTTTAGTAAACTTGATTTTATCTCCAGTCATATGATTTGAGCAGCCACTTTCAATTACCCAATAATCTTTGTTTTTTCTAGCATGAAAGGTAGAAACTAGAGTACCTTCCATCACTTCCTTCTTGCTTTCTGAACCACATTCCTTTACACATCTTCCATGGTTAGTAGACACTAATTTATTCTCTAGGGATAGAAACATGCATTCATTTTTATCATCCTCGATATCATATTCATCATCAAAAATTCCAACATCTTCTCTAACATAATACAATTTATTGAACTTTTTGCCTTTCTTATCTTTACTCTTCTTGTGTATGGCTATATTTGGACATCTTGAAGCATAGTGACCAATATTTCCACAACTAAAACATTTAAAAGGTAACATACCTTTGTACTTACCAGTACCTTTCTTCAATTTCCTTGTAAAATTTGCTTCCAACTCCTCTGAACCTTCACTATCTGGATCATCTTCAAACTTTGTGGCTTTGAAGTTTGTTTCTGATTTCTCCTTTTCTTTTCCAAATTTCCTCATTTCAAATGCAGTCAAAGTGAGAATAGTTTTTCTTTAGTAAATTTCTTTAGATCATAAACTTTCTCAATGGCTGAGACCTTGTCACTATACCTCTCCGGTATGGTCATCAAAATCTTCTCCATTGCATCTTCATCTATCAAAGTACCACCATGATTTTTGACTTCATTTACTGCAATGTCAACCCTCTAAAAGTAGCTTGCTATGTCCTCACCTTCGTCCATTTTCAAGTTCTCATATCTACGCTTACCTGTTAAATTCTTTGATAATTTGACTCTCATTTCCTTCATAGATATCTTTCAACTTTTCCAAAAATTCATAAGCAGTGCCTAATGAAATAACTTTTGTTAGCTCAATCTTAGATAAAGCACTATAGATTGCATACCTTGATTTTTCATCTTCTTCATAGGCAAAAATTTCATCTATAGAAGGACCTCTTGTTGGCTCAACATATTTTGTCTCAACAGCTTTCCAAATCTTGTAGCCAAGAGAGATCAGGTAGCCTCTCATTTGTACTTTCCAAAAACTATTGTCAAATTAATCAAACACAAGGATTGTCAATTTGTGCACCATCGGATCTACCTCAAGCAGTTAAACTATTCTTCGAGGAACCAAAGCTCTGATATCAATTATTGAAATGAACAAGACAACTAAGAGGGGGGAGGTGAATCAATTGTCACTAATCACATTCATCAAAAATCTCAAACAATTATTAGCTCCACATCCACTTTAATCTGTTATTAAGTGTGAGCATGAAGTGCAAATAACATAAAGCAATTTCAACACAAGAAACACAAGATTTATGTGGAAAGCACAATAATGGAAAAACCATGGTGAGGATTAACTCACAATATAAGAGTAAATGCAAAACTATTTACAAAGAGGCTCACTACCCAAGACAGGACTCATTGTCCAAATGGAAGGCTTACTACCTACAGATAAAGAAAGATAGAAAGAAGAATGTTACAAAGTGAACATTATCTCAATGCAACAAAAGATCCACCACAACAACTTGCACACATCTACAACCTTGTTCAAAGAATTGCAAACACCATCAACTCACTACTTTTATGAGTCTAACACATTGAATTTATAATTGCCTCAGTCCACTTTCACACAATATCTCATGTCTACCTTGCTTCTCACATTTGTGGTGTACAATCCTTAACATCTTGTCTTGTATTTATACCATCTTCAACCTTAGAAACTTTATCCAAGGTCAGCTACATACTCTTCATTTTACAAATTAAAAATAGGTTGAAAACTCAATATTCCTACAGTGGATGAGAATGAGAGTGGACCAAATCACCACTTAACAAGGACCCAAAATAACATCTTGGATCAATCATATGCTTTGTTAATTGATACTTATCCTTCACATGATGTGTAAGTACCAGGTCGACCAAACCTAATGAAAACACCAATGAACTTTGAAGTACACACTTATGTAACAAGAAAATAATATGTGAACCACATAACATGCTTCACCATACACTAGAACATATCTTAGATTCCTTCATATTAATCTATAGCTACTACAACAACCTTCATACACAAAACACTTTCCATCAATCCATCCAAACTGTATCTATACATAGTAACTCTGAAAGTAGTCTTCCAGAGCACTGAACCATGAACAAATTTGATAGAACATAGATAACACCATTACAAGACTTCTTCTAGATCTGCAAGACCTAAAACAAACCAATAGAGGACTACTGAGTAGATACATTTCTCCCAGTCCACAAACAAACAACTCTGCCAAACCAGTTCACAAACCGATGAACTCAACTTTCACTCTTCATCAAACCAAAAGCTATAATCCATGATATATCACCCAAGGATTTCCTTAAACAACACTACATATCTTCACAAGCATAGGATCAACATAGAAGAAATTTGAAGCACATACTAGAGCACATTCTAAACACACAATTTTTTCTTCACTATTTATTAATTTTCTCAAAATCACTTGGTAACTCATCATATCAACACACTTGCAACACCATAAAGATAGCTCCATGTACTCACAACATCTCTATAGTATCTCAACTATGCATACACCACCTTCAATCACTTTTTTCCTTTCTCTGCAACAACCTATACTGTGTTGACATCAATGACAACATTAATGAAAACACCACCATACTCATTCATACTTGCAACAACATAGATGGTGTCTATATAAAAACCTTTAAATATAAATGAACATAATAAAAATAATGATAAAAATGTAATTTACATGTTTTATGGTATATGAGACACAATTAAAAGTAAATAAATATTAAAATATTATTTTATTCATATTATAGAAAAATGTACCAATAGTTTTGGCACTCTATTTTTTTCATCATTTTCTCTATGTTTCTCTTGTGTTGTAGTTGCTTTGTGTTAACCCACCTTTTATAATTGAACTTAATTATTCTAATATATTTTTTCATGATTCAAAAATGTTGCTTAAAGTGCTTCCCTATGTCATCCCCTATGTGCTCATTATGTTTCCAATTTACAAAGGATTCCAAAAATTTATAAGATTCGACATGTTTAGGTCATTTCCTTAAGTTTTGAAAGTTGTCAGAGTTTCATACTTTAAGGATTTTCCATATCGGTATATCATCCCATTCATATTTGATTTATCCCTTGTATTTTAGGTTATTGGATTTCATCCTCCTAGCCTACCACCTAATCCTCACATTCCAATCCTCATTATAAAATTTCTCTAAGTATGGTTATCAAACTATCAAACTCTCCTATGTTAGCATACTATCCATATGAGCCCCAAAACCCTAACCCAATGCTTTAGAAAATTCTATCTAGAAAATTTTAAAAATTGTGCTTCTCTCAATATCATTTTATTAACATCCATAAACTTTGATCCTCTAAAGTTCAAATTAAACACTTAATATTTTCATTCAGTAGACTGTCAAAGTACCCTTTCCCCAAATACCTTTTACATGTCATCCTTGACTTCCAACTCCTAACTCAATATTTTTCATTAATTATTCTATCAAAGATAGATTTAAAACCATCCTTATACTTGGGTTCCCATTCTTTATCATTCCTACCCTCAAACTCTATCAATTCCTTTGTATATATAACGTAGGGACATTTTCCCCATTCTAGATGTGTGATTTGTTTGTGTTTTTTTTACTAATGTTTTTTTTTTGTTTGTTTGTAATACACAGGTCATTCATTCTAGTGGAGGCCATTTTTTTTATTCAAAATGTAGATCAAGCCTCTAAGGAAGATAGTTGGGTGGACGGTTTTTAAGGGAAAATTAAATGGTGAAAAGCTTTCTAGAAGGGACCATTGATGAGATTCTAGAACACTGTCAAAAAATAGAGCATTGAGTCTGGTCTATTGGTGACTGCAGTTTGTTTGGGAATCATTTCCTTGTTGTTTTATGTTGAAACTAAAAGTTTGAAAAGGAATTCATTTTTTGTTCATCATTGCTAATTTCTTGAAAAGGAATTCATTTGTTGTTCATCATTGCTGATTTCTTGGAAAGGAATTCATTATTGTTCACTGAATCACTGATTGTTGTGCCTCATCGTGCAATTTAGTTGATCACTATTAGCTGTCGTTGGAAACATGTGGAATGTGTTTTGTTTGAAATATGTTAAACAACACTGAAATGAGTAAATGCACATCCCTAGCTGTAATTGTTAATTGATTTATTCACGTTCTTTGTTGGAAAGTCAAACTGTATTATGTGTGTGCTGGTGAATTTTGTCTGATGTCCATAACAATGAAATGGTTGCAATCATTCCATTTGGATAAATTTCATTGATATTTTCTATTAATTGAAGTGATCCTGTAGTTTCTATTGAATTTTCTTCCATCTATGGCTGGCTATCACCAATTTGGTATTAGAGTAGAAGATTTGGGGCTATTGAGGAGTGGACAGAATGCGACTGAGAGTGTTGATAGGATGAGGAGGAAATCATGGTAGAGGTTTACAAGGCCATGATGAAGGTCTCTATGAGATGTTGCATAACGTAGTAGTGAGAAGGGATGCTATGGAGAGATCCCAAGAAAAAGAGCTAGTCATAAATGATGTGATTGAATTTGATGAAGATTAATAGTTAAGAGATGAGGAAGAAAATTAGGAAGAACATGAGGGATTTGAAGATAATTCATTAAGGATAGTACTCAGTGTAGGAGCGAAACCAAAGATTGAAGTCCCTACATATTTCAAAAGTATAAATGGTGAAGAACTCATTGATTGGATCAATGATTTAGAAAATTATCTTGAGTATGGAGTTGTAGAAGAAAGAAGAGTGAAGTTCACCTGCACAAGGCTCAAGGGCCACACTGCTATGTGGTGAGACTATATCCAATCTGAGAGATGGGAGAAGAACAAGGAAAAGATTACCTCATGGGATCAAATGGTTGCTAAGTTGAAGGAAAAGTTTTTTCCAAGAGATTATCAAACAAGTCTCTTTAAAATATTGGAAAATATCAAGAAAAAAGACATGTCAGTCAAAGAATACACGAAGGAGTTTTACAAGTTGGTGATTCGATCAAACCATAGTGAGGAAGATCTTGAGAAGGTAGCAAGATACTTGAATGGTTTGAAGTATAGTTTATAAGATGATTTGAGTATAGTATCACCTAGGATTCTTGACAAGGCATATCAGCTTGCCATCAAGGCAAAAGAAAAGCTTCAAAGAAGAAAAAATTAGCAAGGGAGAAATTGAGGAAGAGGTTATCGAGGAAAGGGACAATAGATTGCAAGAGCATAGCAACAGAAGCAGGAAGAAAGGGCTAGAAGTTCAAGTGGGATAGAAAATCAAGAAAGAGGTGGATACCAAAACAAAGGAGGTAGAAGAGGAGGTTTCCAAGGAAGAGGAAGCGGCTTCATGGGGAATTTTTTCATATGCAATCAATATATTGGTCACAAGAGTTGGGAGTGTCTAGAATATTCACAAGAGAGCTATACAAGAAATT
>VDFB02281492.1:785597477-785767378 GCA_007258455.2 Sequoia sempervirens
GAAAGAGATGAAATCCTTCTTTGGTAAGATTAATTTTGTCAGAAAATTCATCACTGGGTTTGCTAAGATTGTGAAGCCATTAAATGCTATGTTAAAACAAGATGCTAAGGTCGAGTGGACTACAGAAGCGAAGGAGTCCTTCGCCGAGATTAAAAGAGCCATTGCTGATGCTCCAGTGTTGGTGAGTCCAGATTATAGTAAACCGTTATATATCTATTCCTTTGCTTCAGACCACTCATGTGCTGGAATGTTGACACAAAAGTCTGACGAGGGGAATGAGCATCCCATCGCGTTCATGAGTGCACCACTAAAGGATGTTGAGATGAAATATCCATGTGTGGAAAAGCAAGCCTATGCCCTTGTTCGAGCAGTAAAGAAGTTTAGGCATTATATCCTCAGAAACAAGGTGTTCGCAATTGTTCTTGATTCTGCAGTTAAGTTACTGCTGATGCAGAATGAATTAGGGAAGCGTAGAGCTAAATGGGTGACTATGCTTCAGGAGTATGACATTGAGATCCAGCCCATGAAGCTGGTAAGAGGACAGGGACTCACCCAGACCATGGCAGAGATAGGCCCTGAATTGTCTGTTTGTAACTATGATGTTGAAGAGGTTTCTCCAGATGGCTGGTATGATGATATAGTCTATTATTTGCTGAATCAGCGAGCTCCTGGTCATTTAAATGTAGTACAGAGGCGAGCATTGAGGTTGAAAAGCGACGGTTTCATGCTGAAAGGAGCTGTCCTATACAAGAAGAATCATGAAGGTATTTATTTGAGGTGCCTTGGAAGACAAGAAGCTGAAAGAGTAATAAATGAGTTTCATGAGAAATATGGCACTGGTCATGGTTCTGCCATTGCTACTGCGAATCAGATCTTGAGGGCAGGGTACTACTGGCCTACCCTATTCAAGGATGTCCATCACCATGTCCGGACCTGCCACACTTGTCAGACTACAGCGACACGAGAAAGGTGTGCAGCACTTCCGCTCCAGTCTGTGATTGAGGTAAAACTTTTTGCTCAATGGGGTATGGATTTCATAGGCCCCATCAATCCACCATCTTCCGCTGGACACAGGTATATCCTTACCATAACTGATTACTTTACAAGATGGACTGAAGCATTTGCTTGTAGGCAGTGTACAACAAAGGTAGTAATTAATTTTTTAGAATCTGCCATTCTGAATCGGTTTGGATGTCCTATTGCTGTTGTGTGTGATAATGGCCCTACCTTTGCATCTTTGAAATTTTCAAAATGGGCTTTTGATCATGGTATTGTTGTCAAATTTGCATCCAGTTATTATCCCCAGGGGAATGGTCTAGCTGAATCCTCTAACAAGAACCTGTTGACTGTCATCCGAAAACTGTTAGAGAGGAACCCAAAGGACTGGCATACCCAGCTTCGGTTTGCTCTTTGGGCAGATCGTACTCGGGTTAAGTCCTCCATTGGTACCTCTCCTTATCATTTGGTGCACGGTCTGGAACCAGTTTTCCCTATCCAACTCAAAATCCCGACTCTACAATTTATCAACCAGTTTTATGATGAAGGGGATAGAAGGGAAGACATGTTAGCTGAATTGTTGCACCTTGAAGAAAAACGGGATAATGCCCTAGAAAAATTTGCCAAACATCAGGGGGTAGTTAAGCGATGGTTTGACAGGAGAGCTAAAGTTAAGGCTTTTAGGATTTTTGACCTTGTCCTGTATTGGGATAAGCCACATGATCAGAAAGGGAGCCATGAAAAATTTGATAAATTGTGGCTTGGTCCTTACCAGATTGCCGAAATTCTGGGAGATAATGCCTTCCGTTTGAGGACTCTCACAGGAGAGGACATCCCACTACCTGTCAATGGGCAGTATCTTAAACATTATTTCCAGTCTTGAGCTGTTCTCAGCTCTTGGCCCTGTAAATAGTTAGTTAGGTTGCTTTCTTTGTTTGTTTTGCTTGCTTTGGTTAGGGTAGGTTTCCCTTCTTTTGCTTTGCTGTTTCGTTCGGTTAGAGTAGGTTTGTTTTGGTTTGTTTGCTTTGTTTTGCATTGCTCTTGCTTCTGGTCCTATCTCCTTTTGGGATTGTGAATGCATCTGCATGGTAATGGTGGCGGAGCAGGTCTAATGTTCCGGATATTTCCCTTACAAACTTTGATTGTTTTTCCAGAATGTTATGGTATGAATTATGTTGCCTATGTCATTTGTCCTTGTGCTAAGGTGAAGGTTTTCCAGCCAGTCTAAACAGGAATGTATTGGGGTCTTATACCTTTAATCTTTAAACATACCTGAGGTTGTAAAAGATCCTTATAAGGTCTGGATAGGTGAAAAATCTTTTTCTGCTCTAGTGCCACTGTGGTTCTCAACCCTGAGTGTGAACTTCACTGTTCACAGGTTGAATAAATTGAGTAAAAGGGGAATATCAGTACAACAGCAAAAAAAATAAAAAAATCTTAAGATTTGAATTCAACTTATCAGGGGGATCTGATTATCTCTACCGGGGCTATAGACGCCTGCCTGGCAGTAGAGCTATGTTCAAGAGGATCACAATGATAACCTCGTCGGGGCTATGGACGCCTGACTGGCAGCGAGGCTCTATCCAGGTTACTGTTAGAGTAAGAATCTTTACGTAGCCTATTCATACCAAGTCTGGTTCTTTTTGCAGCTGAGGGTAGGTAATATATGCACATGCACACACTTGGACCCTGGTATAGGAATGTCTCAATGGCTGGGAGTTCCTTTGTCCAAACTTAGGGTGGTGGCTAGGTATCTAAGTCGAAACCATAAGTTCTGGGTTCTGGATTCCAGTTTGTCATCGAAATGCTCAGGAGCATTTCCCCAGCGGAGTCGCCATTTGTTGTACAGTTCTTGCACACATGCCCCACTTGGAGTGGGGACCCCCTTTTTTTTGGTGTCTTTGACCTTTGAGTTTATTGGATTTATCATTTTAGGGTCTTGACATGTTGGTCTTGCTGGCTTTGCTCTTGCCTTGAGGTTGGAATTGATTGAAATTGAGTTTTTGGCCAAGTCCGGGTTTTCACCTGGATCCGGGATTTTCCACCTCTGGCGGATTTTCCGGCCCTGGTTCCTTGTCCGCTTCTGGCAGGATTCTCCGATTCCGGGTTTTTTCCTGACTTTGGGATTTTCCAGTCCTATCGGATTTTCCCGGATTCTGTCAAAATCCCGGTCTTCTTTATTTCCCCGGTTTCTGCATTTCCGCGAAATCTATGTATCCGCGCATTCTGGGATTTTCCGAACTTCCACTTGGGGCTCGGGTTTCCGGACTTGTCAGAAATGTCTTGTCGCGCATTAATGGCTGAGGTACCTTGGCTCAGACGAGTATAAGGGTGAATTTAGGACATTTTCTGATTCATTCCAACTTCGTTGCTTCCTTGCTTTCTGCTCTGGCGATTCAAAATTTTCAATTGAGCTTTGAGAATTGATCTTGGTTGTTTGCGCGAGGATTGCTTGAGTGTTGCTGCCGGTATCTCATTGCTTGGACGTGTTGTTGCGTGGGTTAATTTTCTGAGCTCGATTTTCGCTTGCTTTGATCCATGGTATGTATTTATTGCTCCTCCCTTTGCTTACGTGACGATTTGGGATTTTCTTGTGCTGGGTATTGTTAAATTTGGGGTCGGCCCTTATTTTGGTTTTGTTTTCACATTTATACAGTCGGGGTTGATCCGTTTTTATTATAAAACCCATCTCCCATGCCCCACGAGCTTTGTTTGTCTTTTTGATTGCGTATGGGTCCCTTAGACGCCGTTCTAGGTCGAACTGCTTGTTTGCTTCGGGCGTAAAGTGTGTTATCTTGCGAGGTTAGGGTTTCCTTGGTGTCTCGGCTAGAACAATGGTTTCATCTCGTGCTTGAGTGACTTTCGCCCCGCGTCGTGTTGGCTTCCCCGTCCTGCGAGGATTAGAGGGCTTTTAGGTAAATCCTGAAATGATATTTTAACCCTAAAGCTTGCTCTGGTTTTAATGGCAGAAATTCGGTCGTTCGATTTAGGGCATCATCTTTTTAGCACGGGGATCCTTCTTTTGAGGGCTTTTGGGAGTTGGAATCCTTTGCATACTTGAGATTGTTGATCATCGTCGGTTTTAGGATCTTTTGAGTTCAGGTAGTGGGGATCCCGTGGTCGTTCGAGTTTTGGTGCACGTTTTGCCGTTTTTCAGGTTTCTGAGGCCGTCGCGGAATTTCCTTGCTCCCGGATTTTCCCAGTTTAGGATTATTCCGTGGACAGGGTTAATTTCCGGTGCATTTTATGCTGTCCGCGAAAATCTGTTCCATCCGGATTTTTCCGGATTTCCTGTCTGATTGTGTTCTTTAGTATATTTCGATGATAGGATTGATGGAATGGTTGTTTAATGCTTATTTCTTGTTGTCAATGAGTGATTTAACGATTATCCTTTGATTTTTCTGAGCGTATTAATGATTTATATGGCTAACCATGCCTTGGCAGCAGGAATTCGTCTGGGTCGGATTTCTCCGAAATTCCGCCCCGACGGTATTTTCCCAGTTTACACGATTTTCCTGGATTATTGGATTTCTCCGGATCTTGAAAGATTGGCAATTAGCAATGGATTTTAATGGATTTATGTGACGTGTGCTAACCCTTTGGATTGATATGAGCTCAATAATTGAATTCTAATAATGATTCTTGAATGTGTAGGCCGAATCAAGCAAGGCTACTGCTGGGAAGTCCAAGGGTGGTGCAGGGGCATCTTCAGTTTCTGAGACAGAGAGATTGAGATTAGACATGAAGAGTCAGGTTCCAGAAAGTAAGCTATCTTCTGTGTGGGCTGAGATATCTGATACCAACGTTGGTGCATGGCGGTACGAAGAGTTCAAGCAGAGGACAGCTGAGAAGGACCAGTCAGCCTTAAGGCAGGGGATGATGAACTCGGGATTGGTGCATGTGGCAGGGTTCCCTCCAGCGGTCCAGTGCTACGAGTTGATTTTGGAGTGTGCTAGACAGTACGCTTTTGATACACAGATGGTGGTCAGCACTGAGGGACGAGTCTTCGCAAACTTCAGTCCCGCCTCCATTGCCCGGGCCTTCAGTATGCCAAATCTCCCCTCGGTCTGTGCCTTAAACATTGACACAGCTCGGACATATTATGAGAATGAGCCAGTTAAGGCTCAACAGATCATTAATTCATGGCTGGAGAAGCCAAAATCCCACTACTCCAAGTTGCCTAAACAGTTGCACATTGTGAAATTCAGGCCGGATGTTTATGATGCCATCACATTGCTGAGTAGAGTGGCCGGACTTAAAACTGCTGGAGTATTGGAGAGTTGGATGGTCCATGTGATCACCAAAATGAGTCAGGGAACAAATTATCACTGGGCAGGTCTCATCAGTGCGGAGATAGACAAGCAAATGAGGAATGTCTTGGAGTCGAAGAAGTTCACCATGTCCTCCTACATCATGTATGTATTGGCCATCTCCTATCCTTACAAGGGACTGACTCCGATGGGAACTATTGGGTAGGATATCATCTACGAAGTCTATCTGGAGCTACATTTGGGACACAGAGATTATAGGAGGGCCAATGATGCCTTTACAATGCACATTACCCGGACCCTTCAGAATGCGGAGCACATCAAATTGTTTGATGGGGCCAAGGGATTGATCAAGAATTACGGGGCATGGTTTATCCAGTTCCCCACCTTCACTTATCTCCGGATTGATGGATGCCCTGTTGCGCCCTACAGATTGCCCAGGTATCCCACTGACCACATAGTGCTACTGGAGGTCGTAAGGCAGATTTGTGAGTTTGACGCAGTGGTGAAGAGGGAGAAGCATAAGACTGGTTTTGGAGGTGACTTCCCTCTTGGGATTGGCGTGGGGGAGATGTGCCCGTCCATCCAATCAGCTCACACTGCAGGTGAGGAGTTAGCCGCATATGGATTCTCTTTCCACTCAAAAGAGAATGAACTTTGATATAACCGGAGAGGCACAGAAAAGAGCTACCCGGGAATACAGGCATAAGGAGGATTTGGAGGATTACTGGGTCAACATCAAGGATGACCTTGATGCAAGGAAGAAAAGGTATTCCTGGCTGCTAGTAGAAGCAATTAGACAGTATAATGTGAAGCTAATTCCGGATCAACTGGATGATGACGGGAAACTGGTCCAAGACCATGTATATGAGTCCATTAAGGATAGGTCAGTGGCGGATATTGATTGGAATGAGCCTGAGGTGACAGAGTTGGAGGACTTGATGGCTCCAGTGCTGAGATTTACCTTTTACTGGGTTAAACATGAGGTCTGGGTGTTGGAGAATGCTAATGTGTCTTGTACTTTTGATTTGATGGGGAATCTCAACCCCATGTCCACTTCTGAAGAATCCGGGGAAGAGGACCCCAAAGGGAAATCGGCTAAAACCTCCCCTTTCAAGATCAAAGTCAGAGGTCCTAAGGGGACTGAGCCTGCAGCAAAAAGGAAACCAATTGGCAAACGCAGGTGGAAGACTCTGACAATCAGCAAGTCTTCGGATGATTAAGAAACAGAGAAAGCTGAAGAGGAAGATGCTCCTCCGCCACCAAAGAAAACCAAAACTACAAGGGTGGCGAAGAAGAAAGACTAAACTGCTTCGGAGGATGAACCTCCAGTTGTTGATGTGGAGAGCTCTGGAGGGGAAAAGACTAAGGTGTATACTCGGAAATCCAGGACTCCTTCCCCTAAGGATGCTGCACAGCCAAAGGATTCTTCTCCAACATTGCCAGTCACTGAGCAGGACAAGCCTGTTTCCCCTCCGCAGAGCATACCAGAGCCGGAGAATCCGTATGAGCAGGAAATTAGCGAAGAGGCAGAACCGTTCAAAGAGGGAACATTGTTCGGTGAGGCTGCCGAGCTTGAGGTGGAAATAGAGGAAAGGCACACTTCTCCCTTGGTGCAATACGAGGATTCTCCGGAGAGTGTGAAAGGCCGCGGATCACAGGAACCGGAGGAAAGCCTACCTGCTCGAACTCCATCACCGGTGCATCTAGGATTGGAACTTGCAGAGGCTGATCTAGGTAAACAACCTCCAATGAAAGAAGATGACAAGGCAACAGCCGAGGAGGAAGTCGAGGTGACAGCAACAGAAGAGGAGAAAGCCACAGAGGACCCAAGAGAAACTGGAGGAAAGGGAATCCGGACTGACCCTGTAGCCCCGGACTGGCTAGAAAAAGAAATTGCAAAGAAGAAACAGGTGATTGTAGAAGACACTCCTCTTGATTGGGATGAAATGTTGTCTCAGATTGGTATGGGGAAGAAGAAGAAGGCTGCAAAGGTGATTTCTCGGGTAGAAAGAGATGAAGTGCGTAACCGAGTAGTTCACATTGCCACCCCTGCTGCAGACAAAACGAGAGATGAGGTGACAGGCCAGGATTACAAGGTCCAAACCATTAACCTTGGGCCGGCCTCCTTAGAGCAGGATATTGAGGAATTCGAAGGGTCAAGTGCTGTGATTGTGGACAGACTAAAGAAGGAGACCCAGTCAAAACGAGAATTGAAAAGAGAGAATGAGAGACTGAAGAAATGTTTGGAGGAGGTACTGAAGCCTCTACAGTCTTTCCATCCTTCCTCCTCTGCTACTCCGGGATTTCTGCCTAAGGAGACAATCTCCGGGATTGAAAAGATGAAGGCTTCTGCACAGGCTGCCACCGACTGGTTGATGGGTGTCCAGACACAAGGAGATGAAGCTATCAAGGAGATCCTGTCTGTGGGCAAAGATGCAGTCCGGGGAAAGGAACTGTTAGAGAGCATCCTCTCTCAAGATAAGAGTGATATTGACCTCCTGCTACAGAAGTCAAGGATTATTTTAGGACATGGCAGGGAGCAGTTGGGCAAAGATGGAATCCTTCCCTCAGCCAAATTGGATGAACCATGGGAGTGGTTCGAGGCATTGCAGATCAGGCAGGGAGGCCTGAAGAAGATACAAAAATGGAGAAAATCCATTGATGCTGACCTCACTGCAATCTATGATGGTTGCATTGCTTTCTTCGAGGTGATGACAGGGAGGAAGAAAATAGCTCCCAAATATCTGAGCTTAGATCAACTGAAGGAATGGTGGCATGAGGTTTATGCCCCAGAATCTGATGGAGCCGTCACCTCCCATTTGCTTGATGATGCAGCTACATACTTGGCAGTAATAGACAGGTACATGACCAACATGAAGGACTGGAAGAAAACTGTTGAGCGGTCCAATGAGGGAATTGATTCAATTAAATGCAGGCTCAGGGTTTTGCCGTTGCCACCTATTGCTGAGCTGGAGGGGATATTCTCGAAGGTCCAAGGGTCACCAGCGCGGAGGAAGGACAAAGGAAGCAGCAGTTAGTGCCTATCTCGAGATTTGTGCTTCCCTATTATTATAGGGCATGCATTGGACCAGGACTTCCTTGGGAACTGTGCCTTGGCCGACTTGGATGATGGCATTAAATGTGTGCCTTAGTTTGTTTCCTTGGCCGACCTGTTTTGGCGGTTTTGATTATTTTGTAAAAATGTTTGGCTGGGCCGACATGTTTTGGGGGGAATTTTGGTATAAATTGGCATTTTTGCCTCATTGTAAGGGTTAGAAGACATTGGCTATAGACATTAGCAAAACAGTAATAAAGCAGGAGCAATAGTTAGAGTTTTAGAATTTCTTGAAGCAAATACCATATTCAGAACAGTTGAATTGTTGCAGCATTTGGTGATTAATACAATTGGAGGCATTGTGGTTTTCCTGGTGAAATCTTTTGTGTTAGCTCATCTTGCATGGTTCTTTTGTTCTATCTTTTACATTGCTTGAAGATCTAGGGTTTTAAATTAGAAATAAATAGTTTAGTTGGATAAATGGTGTATGTGATTTCATATTTGGAATGTTTGTAGCTATCTCTGGTCTATACTCCCAGTAACTATCTGATTGTAGTAGGCTGGTAAAGTCAACCTGGACCGTATATTCAAATGTGCTTAAGTTCGGTTGTAGATGCAAGTCTATGATTTGAAAATCAGTATTCCTCAGAAGATTGCACTGTTCTTGTAAGATTGCCTTGTGGGTCGAACAGGAATTGGTTATTTGAGATAGGTCCATTCCAGATATATGTCATTTGCATTGCTTGTCCTTGCAATAGTTTATATTTCATTATTTCCTTGCTCCCTATCTTTTGCAATTTCTTTATTATTCAGTTAGATTTAGGATTCGAGATCATCATATTGTCAGATCTGATTAATTGAAAGGGTTCAGTTTGCTTGTAGTAAGGTCCGATTGTGATTACCAGCAATTTCACATTTTATCTGAGTTGTTTTATGCATTGTTATGACCTAACACCCGAGAGACCTTGGGGTGATTTTCATTAATTCATTGTTGAAGATTACCTTTCAAGATAGGATATTGTATTACATTGAGTTGTTGCTGTGTAGAAAACACCATCAACACCTAGCTATGAAATGATAAAATGGATGAAAATAGATAAAGATGGATGACAATTGGTCAAAACTTGAATATAATAATGTTGCATGAACTTATGGATGAAAATGCCTAAGATTGTGGATCCAAATTAGCATGGTGATCTTAGATGGATTGTGGATGCCAAATACAATAGAGGAGGCCTTTATTTATAACAAAGAAGGATGGAGGATTGAACAATAGGATGAATGTGGGATTAAAGATGGACCAATGGAATTGTACCACTTGTCAAGATACTAATGGAAGGAGGTTGATCACATTTTGATCAATGTGCATGCATTTGAAATTTGAATTTGAAGAAGTGACATGTTGGAGAGAGAGAAGAAAAGAATTAAATGCCACTTGGCTCAAGGCAAGGACATGTAAGAGGATTTTAATGCTTTGTTGGAAGGGACAAGTCCTTTTGGAGGGACTTTTTGAATTTGAAGAATATTCCATCCTTGATGCCTTTTTGAATGAAAATAGAGATTTAATAAATCAATTAAGTGTATTTTCATGTGCAAGTTGTAAAAGTTAGAGGATTTGACAAATTAGGATTAGGATTAATCAAGATTTGATTAGTTTAGATAGAATTTAGTTGATCTGACAATTTAATTTAGATTTTAGAATTTAAATAAATCAAAGTGAGAGGAATAATGAATTTAGACTTAATTAAATAAAGTTTGATTTATTTAATTAAAGATAATGGTGTTTGTTTTAAATCAAATAAAGATAAATTTATTTAATTTAAATGAGATTATAGGATTAATTAAATAAAATGATTTATTTAATTAATAGGAGATGATGACTTAATCAGATAAAAATGATTTATTTAATTAAGAGATGAAATGTGATGAATTTAATCAAATAAAGATTATTCAATTAAATGGTTAGTAAAGGAGATGATTCAGGATGAACTGGTATTAGTAATCAAGATTAGGTGCATGGGATCAATCTATACATTTTACGTGCCTACAATACCATCTTCAACCTTAGAAACTTTCTCCAAGATCGACTACACACTCTTCATTTTACAAATTCAAATTAGGTCAAAAACTCAACATTCCTGTGGTGGACAAAAATGAGAGCAGACCAAATCAACACTTAACCAAGACCCAAAACATCTTGGATCAATCACATGCTTCCTTAATTGATACTTATCCTTCACATAACATGTAACCATTAGGTTGCCCAAACCTAATGAAAACACCAATGAACTTTGAAGTACACACTTCCATAACAAGAAAATAACATGTGAACCACATAACATGCTTCACCATACATTGGAACATATCTTAGATGCCTTCAAATTCATCCATAGCTACTACAACAACCTTCATACACAGAACACTTTCCATCAGTCCAACACACATAGTAACTCTAAAACTAGTCTTTTAGAGCACCAAACCATGAACACCTTTGATAGAACATAGATAACACCATTACAAGCCTTATTCTAGATTTGCAAGACCTGAAACAAATCAACATAGGACTGTGGAGTAGATACATTTCTTCCAATCCACAAACAAACAACTCTGTCAGACTAGTTCACAAACCGGTGAACTCAACTTTCACTCTTCATCAAACCAAAAGCTATAATCTAGGATATATCTCCCAAGGATGTCCTTAAACAACACTACAAATTTGTACAAGCATAGGATCAACATAGAAGAAATGTGGAGCACATATCAAAGTACATTTTGAACACACACATAATTTTGTTTTCACTATTTATTAATTTTCTCAAAAGCAGTTGGTAACTCATCATATCAACACACTTGCAACACCATAAAGATAGATCCATGTACTCACAACATCTCTAGAGTATCTCAACTATACATGCACCACCTACAATCACTTGTTTCCTTTCTCTACAACAACCTATCCTGTGTTGACATCAATGACAACAATAATGACAACACCACCATACTCATTCATACTTGCAAAAATCTCTCCCTTTGTCATTGATGGCAACACATGATGTGAAAAACCATCAAATACAACAATATCCTTTTTCTTTCACTATTCTTTTTCACATGACTCTTCTCCCCCTTTGAGATCAATGACAAATTTTTTTACATAATTCATCAACCATATATAATTCTAATCACTCCCCCTTAAGAGTGCACCCATGACAACACATATCACACAACAACAATGATACTTCCTACTCCCATTGAGGAGTAGATCCCAATCATCAGTCTAGACAAATGATGAATCTATAGAATCCACTAGACTGATGCACCTCTATGTTCACCTAGTTCAAAGAAGGAGGGGCAATAACCCCCAACTTCTCCTGAAGATACTCAAAAGTATCCTTAGGAAGATCCTTACTAAATATATCAGCAATTTGATCCTTTGTATGCACATATTCAAGACTAACTTCTTTCTCCAATACCTTCTCTCTTAAGAAATGATATCTAATAGATATATTTTTTGTCCTTGAATGCATTATCAGATTCTTTGAAATATTTATTGCACTTGTATTATCACAAAAGATAGAGATAGGATCATCACACATTACTCCTATATCCTTCAATGTTTGTTTCATCCACAACACCTGTATGCAAAAAGATGATGCTCTATGCATTCATCCTCTGTAGTGGATATAGAAACTGAATGATGTTTCTTGCTTAGCCATGGAACTAACCTGCATCCAAGAAAGAATGCACCACCACTTGTACTCATTTGGTCATCTACACAAGCTCAATCCACATCATTGTAAGACCTTAAAGTAAAATCAGTATCCTTAGGATACCACAAACCATAATTCAAAGTCCCTTTTATATATTTGAATATCCTTTTCACAGTTGTAACATTTGTTTCTTTGGGATCTTCAAATTTGGAAACCAAACATATTGCATGCATGATATCTGGTCTAGTAGTAGTAAGATATATCAATCCACCAATCATAGATCTATACATGCTTTGATCAACTTTAGGAGATTCATCATCCTTACTTAGTTTACATCTAGTCAGCATAGGGGTACAGACTAGTTTGGAGTCATCCATTCGAAACTTCTTCAATAACTCTTTAACATACTTTTATTGTGAAATGAATATGCCCTTATTAGTTTGATTCACTTGAAGTCCAAGGAATAAATTCAACTCACCAATCATAGACATTTCAAACTCTTTTTGCATCCCCTCTGTAAATTTCTTGCACATACCCTCATTTCCTCCAAAGATAATATCATCAACATACACAACCACTATCAAAATTTTGTTTCCTTCAACCTTGAAATAGAGATTACTATCTACAGAGCCATTGTTCAACCTTTTTTGAGTCAAATATTTGTCAAACTTACATGCCATGCTTTGGGAGCTTGTTTAAGTCCATACAATTCCTTTTCAACTTACATACCATGTTTGGTGGATCTAATAACTAAAATCCATATGGTTGTTCTATGTATACCTCTTCTTCCAATTCTCCATTCAGGAATGTAGACTTAACATCCATTTGGTATACCTTGAAATCTTTGTGAGAAAAAAATGCCAAAAACGTCTAAATAGCCTCCATTCTTGCCATCGAGGAAAATGTCTCCTCAAAGTCTATTCCTTCAACCTGTGAATAACCTTTGCACAAAATCCTTTCTTTTTTTTATTACTAATTCACCATTCTCATTCAGCTTATTCCTAAATAGCCATTTTCAACCAATTATGTTCTTGTTTAATGGTCTAGGAACCAATTCCCATGTTTGATTTTTCTCTATTTGTTGCAATTCCTCTTTCATTACTCTAACCCAATTGTCATCTTTGCATGCTTCACACACTATTTTAGGTTCTATCTTAGAAATTAAACACAAATTTACCTTAGCTTCCACCACTTTGCTTCTTGTCATTACACTTTTGTCTTTGTCTCCAATTATTTATTCTTTCAAACGATTTTTCTATACATATTTTGGAGTCTTAGGAGCAGGTTCTGGAGCTTCTTCAATTTTTTCTTCTTCTTCCTTACTCTCTTCTTTTTCTTGTACATAGATAGATTCATCAGGTTCATCTTCACTTATTTCAATTGAACTGTGCATATTTTCATCAACTTTTACATTTTCACTTTCAACAATCTTTCTCAATCTTTTATTGTAGCATCTCTAAGCTTTTATTTTGGTTGAATATCTAGGGAAGATACCTTCATCATCTCTTTTAATATAACATTTTCTTCCAAACACCTTAAAGTACTTAACAGTAGGAATTTTTTCATACCATAGTCCATAAGGAGTCTTTTTGTTTTTTCTTTTGATCTAAACTTTGCTAAGAATATAAACATCAATGTGAATTTCTTCTCTCCAGTATACCTCAGGTACATTTTCCTCTTTCATCATAGTTCATGCAGCTTCTTGAATAGTTTGATTCTTCCTCTCAGCAACTCCATTTTGTTGAGGAGTTCTAGGAGAAGAAAGATGCCTCTTTATACCATGATTTTCACAAAACATATTAAACACATTGGAGGTGAATTCTGCACCTCTATTAGACCTTAAACATTTGATTTCCAGGTTTACTTCATTCTCTACCATAATTAGACCTTAAACATTTGATTTTCAGGTCCACTTCATTCTCTACCATAGCCTTGAACAATTTGAATCTATCTAGAGCTTGAGCTTTCTCCCTATGAAAAGTAGCCCATGTCATTCTAGAATAATCATCATTTAAAAGCATAAAGTACTCACACCATTAAGACTTCTTGTCCTTGTAGGAACACAGAGGTCTGTATGAATCAATTCCAACATTTTGGTAGTTGATTTTTCTTTTCCTTTGAAACTACAACTTGTTTGTTTTCCTAATTGACAACTTTTGCAAACAACATAGGTAGACTTTGTGATTTTTGGCAGATCCCTGACAACTTCTCTTGAACTAATCTTGATCAGGTTGTCAAAGTTTACATGTCCCATCCTCTAGTGCCATAGCCAACTTTCATTAACTTGAGACACAAAACACTGACCATTAGCACCCTAATAAATGTTTCCATATGTTCTTCTTCCTGTAGCAACCACAATTTCAAACCCTTTTTTGATCTCACAAGTATTATCCTAAAACACAAGCTTAAATCCTTTGCTACACATTTTTCTAACACTCAAGATATTATGCCTTAAGCCCTTAACATAATAGACATCATTGGTATTGTGTTTTCCATCAAAACTAATTGTTCCTTTTCCAACAATCTTTGCACCAAAATCATCTCCAAACATGAATAATCCTCCATCATACTTTTCAATTTTAGTAAACTTGATTTTATCTCCAGTCATATGATTTGAGCAGCCACTTTCAATTACCCAATAATCTTTGTTTTTTCTAGCATGAAAGGTAGAAACTAGAGTACCTTCCATCACTTCCTTCTTGCTTTCTGAACCACATTCCTTTACACATCTTCCATGGTTAGTAGACACTAATTTATTCTCTAGGGATAGAAACATGCATTCATTTTTATCATCCTCGATATCATATTCATCATCAAAAATTCCAACATCTTCTCTAACATAATACAATTTATTGAACTTTTTGCCTTTCTTATCTTTACTCTTCTTGTGTATGGCTATATTTGGACATCTTGAAGCATAGTGACCAATATTTCCACAACTAAAACATTTAAAAGGTAACATACCTTTGTACTTACCAGTACCTTTCTTCAATTTCCTTGTAAAATTTGCTTCCAACTCCTCTGAACCTTCACTATCTGGATCATCTTCAAACTTTGTGGCTTTGAAGTTTGTTTCTGATTTCTCCTTTTCTTTTCCAAATTTCCTCATTTCAAATGCAGTCAAAGTGAGAATAGTTTTTCTTTAGTAAATTTCTTTAGATCATAAACTTTCTCAATGGCTGAGACCTTGTCACTATACCTCTCCGGTATGGTCATCAAAATCTTCTCCATTGCATCTTCATCTATCAAAGTACCACCATGATTTTTGACTTCATTTACTGCAATGTCAACCCTCTAAAAGTAGCTTGCTATGTCCTCACCTTCGTCCATTTTCAAGTTCTCATATCTACGCTTACCTGTTAAATTCTTTGATAATTTGACTCTCATTTCCTTCATAGATATCTTTCAACTTTTCCAAAAATTCATAAGCAGTGCCTAATGAAATAACTTTTGTTAGCTCAATCTTAGATAAAGCACTATAGATTGCATACCTTGATTTTTCATCTTCTTCATAGGCAAAAATTTCATCTATAGAAGGACCTCTTGTTGGCTCAACATATTTTGTCTCAACAGCTTTCCAAATCTTGTAGCCAAGAGAGATCAGGTAGCCTCTCATTTGTACTTTCCAAAAACTATTGTCAAATTAATCAAACACAAGGATTGTCAATTTGTGCACCATCGGATCTACCTCAAGCAGTTAAACTATTCTTCGAGGAACCAAAGCTCTGATATCAATTATTGAAATGAACAAGACAACTAAGAGGGGGGAGGTGAATCAATTGTCACTAATCACATTCATCAAAAATCTCAAACAATTATTAGCTCCACATCCACTTTAATCTGTTATTAAGTGTGAGCATGAAGTGCAAATAACATAAAGCAATTTCAACACAAGAAACACAAGATTTATGTGGAAAGCACAATAATGGAAAAACCATGGTGAGGATTAACTCACAATATAAGAGTAAATGCAAAACTATTTACAAAGAGGCTCACTACCCAAGACAGGACTCATTGTCCAAATGGAAGGCTTACTACCTACAGATAAAGAAAGATAGAAAGAAGAATGTTACAAAGTGAACATTATCTCAATGCAACAAAAGATCCACCACAACAACTTGCACACATCTACAACCTTGTTCAAAGAATTGCAAACACCATCAACTCACTACTTTTATGAGTCTAACACATTGAATTTATAATTGCCTCAGTCCACTTTCACACAATATCTCATGTCTACCTTGCTTCTCACATTTGTGGTGTACAATCCTTAACATCTTGTCTTGTATTTATACCATCTTCAACCTTAGAAACTTTATCCAAGGTCAGCTACATACTCTTCATTTTACAAATTAAAAATAGGTTGAAAACTCAATATTCCTACAGTGGATGAGAATGAGAGTGGACCAAATCACCACTTAACAAGGACCCAAAATAACATCTTGGATCAATCATATGCTTTGTTAATTGATACTTATCCTTCACATGATGTGTAAGTACCAGGTCGACCAAACCTAATGAAAACACCAATGAACTTTGAAGTACACACTTATGTAACAAGAAAATAATATGTGAACCACATAACATGCTTCACCATACACTAGAACATATCTTAGATTCCTTCATATTAATCTATAGCTACTACAACAACCTTCATACACAAAACACTTTCCATCAATCCATCCAAACTGTATCTATACATAGTAACTCTGAAAGTAGTCTTCCAGAGCACTGAACCATGAACAAATTTGATAGAACATAGATAACACCATTACAAGACTTCTTCTAGATCTGCAAGACCTAAAACAAACCAATAGAGGACTACTGAGTAGATACATTTCTCCCAGTCCACAAACAAACAACTCTGCCAAACCAGTTCACAAACCGATGAACTCAACTTTCACTCTTCATCAAACCAAAAGCTATAATCCATGATATATCACCCAAGGATTTCCTTAAACAACACTACATATCTTCACAAGCATAGGATCAACATAGAAGAAATTTGAAGCACATACTAGAGCACATTCTAAACACACAATTTTTTCTTCACTATTTATTAATTTTCTCAAAATCACTTGGTAACTCATCATATCAACACACTTGCAACACCATAAAGATAGCTCCATGTACTCACAACATCTCTATAGTATCTCAACTATGCATACACCACCTTCAATCACTTTTTTCCTTTCTCTGCAACAACCTATACTGTGTTGACATCAATGACAACATTAATGAAAACACCACCATACTCATTCATACTTGCAACAACATAGATGGTGTCTATATAAAAACCTTTAAATATAAATGAACATAATAAAAATAATGATAAAAATGTAATTTACATGTTTTATGGTATATGAGACACAATTAAAAGTAAATAAATATTAAAATATTATTTTATTCATATTATAGAAAAATGTACCAATAGTTTTGGCACTCTATTTTTTTCATCATTTTCTCTATGTTTCTCTTGTGTTGTAGTTGCTTTGTGTTAACCCACCTTTTATAATTGAACTTAATTATTCTAATATATTTTTTCATGATTCAAAAATGTTGCTTAAAGTGCTTCCCTATGTCATCCCCTATGTGCTCATTATGTTTCCAATTTACAAAGGATTCCAAAAATTTATAAGATTCGACATGTTTAGGTCATTTCCTTAAGTTTTGAAAGTTGTCAGAGTTTCATACTTTAAGGATTTTCCATATCGGTATATCATCCCATTCATATTTGATTTATCCCTTGTATTTTAGGTTATTGGATTTCATCCTCCTAGCCTACCACCTAATCCTCACATTCCAATCCTCATTATAAAATTTCTCTAAGTATGGTTATCAAACTATCAAACTCTCCTATGTTAGCATACTATCCATATGAGCCCCAAAACCCTAACCCAATGCTTTAGAAAATTCTATCTAGAAAATTTTAAAAATTGTGCTTCTCTCAATATCATTTTATTAACATCCATAAACTTTGATCCTCTAAAGTTCAAATTAAACACTTAATATTTTCATTCAGTAGACTGTCAAAGTACCCTTTCCCCAAATACCTTTTACATGTCATCCTTGACTTCCAACTCCTAACTCAATATTTTTCATTAATTATTCTATCAAAGATAGATTTAAAACCATCCTTATACTTGGGTTCCCATTCTTTATCATTCCTACCCTCAAACTCTATCAATTCCTTTGTATATATAACGTAGGGACATTTTCCCCATTCTAGATGTGTGATTTGTTTGTGTTTTTTTTACTAATGTTTTTTTTTTGTTTGTTTGTAATACACAGGTCATTCATTCTAGTGGAGGCCATTTTTTTTATTCAAAATGTAGATCAAGCCTCTAAGGAAGATAGTTGGGTGGACGGTTTTTAAGGGAAAATTAAATGGTGAAAAGCTTTCTAGAAGGGACCATTGATGAGATTCTAGAACACTGTCAAAAAATAGAGCATTGAGTCTGGTCTATTGGTGACTGCAGTTTGTTTGGGAATCATTTCCTTGTTGTTTTATGTTGAAACTAAAAGTTTGAAAAGGAATTCATTTTTTGTTCATCATTGCTAATTTCTTGAAAAGGAATTCATTTGTTGTTCATCATTGCTGATTTCTTGGAAAGGAATTCATTATTGTTCACTGAATCACTGATTGTTGTGCCTCATCGTGCAATTTAGTTGATCACTATTAGCTGTCGTTGGAAACATGTGGAATGTGTTTTGTTTGAAATATGTTAAACAACACTGAAATGAGTAAATGCACATCCCTAGCTGTAATTGTTAATTGATTTATTCACGTTCTTTGTTGGAAAGTCAAACTGTATTATGTGTGTGCTGGTGAATTTTGTCTGATGTCCATAACAATGAAATGGTTGCAATCATTCCATTTGGATAAATTTCATTGATATTTTCTATTAATTGAAGTGATCCTGTAGTTTCTATTGAATTTTCTTCCATCTATGGCTGGCTATCACCAATTTGGTATTAGAGTAGAAGATTTGGGGCTATTGAGGAGTGGACAGAATGCGACTGAGAGTGTTGATAGGATGAGGAGGAAATCATGGTAGAGGTTTACAAGGCCATGATGAAGGTCTCTATGAGATGTTGCATAACGTAGTAGTGAGAAGGGATGCTATGGAGAGATCCCAAGAAAAAGAGCTAGTCATAAATGATGTGATTGAATTTGATGAAGATTAATAGTTAAGAGATGAGGAAGAAAATTAGGAAGAACATGAGGGATTTGAAGATAATTCATTAAGGATAGTACTCAGTGTAGGAGCGAAACCAAAGATTGAAGTCCCTACATATTTCAAAAGTATAAATGGTGAAGAACTCATTGATTGGATCAATGATTTAGAAAATTATCTTGAGTATGGAGTTGTAGAAGAAAGAAGAGTGAAGTTCACCTGCACAAGGCTCAAGGGCCACACTGCTATGTGGTGAGACTATATCCAATCTGAGAGATGGGAGAAGAACAAGGAAAAGATTACCTCATGGGATCAAATGGTTGCTAAGTTGAAGGAAAAGTTTTTTCCAAGAGATTATCAAACAAGTCTCTTTAAAATATTGGAAAATATCAAGAAAAAAGACATGTCAGTCAAAGAATACACGAAGGAGTTTTACAAGTTGGTGATTCGATCAAACCATAGTGAGGAAGATCTTGAGAAGGTAGCAAGATACTTGAATGGTTTGAAGTATAGTTTATAAGATGATTTGAGTATAGTATCACCTAGGATTCTTGACAAGGCATATCAGCTTGCCATCAAGGCAAAAGAAAAGCTTCAAAGAAGAAAAAATTAGCAAGGGAGAAATTGAGGAAGAGGTTATCGAGGAAAGGGACAATAGATTGCAAGAGCATAGCAACAGAAGCAGGAAGAAAGGGCTAGAAGTTCAAGTGGGATAGAAAATCAAGAAAGAGGTGGATACCAAAACAAAGGAGGTAGAAGAGGAGGTTTCCAAGGAAGAGGAAGCGGCTTCATGGGGAATTTTTTCATATGCAATCAATATATTGGTCACAAGAGTTGGGAGTGTCTAGAATATTCACAAGAGAGCTATACAAGAAATTATAGAAGTAATCAAATTATATATGCATATCTAGAGTGTGTTGAATCATTAGCACATCACCAAGAAGAACCTAAATTGGGAGAATCATTGCTACTCAAAAGGGTGTTGTTGAAGCCACCCAAAGAGAATCAAGAACCAATACAAAGGAGATCTTTGTTCAAAACAAAATGTAAGTCAAAAGGTAAATGTTGTAAGCTAATTATAGATATTGGAAGTATAGATAACATAGTGTCTACTGAAATGGTAGAGAAATTGGGTCTTGAAAGAACCAAACATACCAACCCATAGATTTTCTTGGTTAAAAAAAAATATCAATTGCTAGTTAATGAACAAGCTATGGTTGAATTCCAAATTGGTAGTTATAAGGATAATATTTTTTGTGATATCATTCCCATGGATGTGTGTCATGTGTTTCTTGGTAGACCTTGGTAGTTTGATAGGAAAACAATGCATAATGGGAGAGGTAATACCTACACTATTGAGAAGAATGGGGTCAAGCATACCCTCTTGCCTATGCAAGAAATAGAAGGGCACAACAATAGTGGAAACAACAAGGTAATGTTGGTAAGTGGAGAATATTTTTTACATGAGATGAAGAAGGAAGAAGTAGGAGTTGCTTGGTTTCTATGTTTTCTATTGTGTTTACCTCTACAAGATTAGATGATTTTCCTAATGAAATGCAAAAAAAATTGAATGAAAATATGGATATTGTAGTAGTGGTTCTTCTTGATCATGAGTTTCCAACCATGAGGAATATTAATCATCATATGGATTTTATTTCAAGGCTGCCTATAGAGTCACTCCAAAAGAGAATGAGGAGATTCAAAAGCAAGTTGAGGAATTACTCAAGAAAGGTTTGGTAAGAGAGAGTCGGCCCTTGTGTTGTTGCTACAATTCTAGTGCCAAAAAAGGAGGTGAATGTAGAATGTGCATTGATTCTAGAGCCATTAATAAGATAACTATTAGATATAGATTTCATATTCCTAGAATTGAAGATTTAATGGAATGGTTGAGTGGCTCAATGTATTTTTCTAAAATAGATTTGAAGAGTGGTTGCCATCAAATTAGAATTAGACCTAGGGATAAATGGAAAATAGAATATAAAACTAATGTTGGGATTTATGAATGGTTGTGTGAGATGAGGATTGTCAATGTGGTTCAATTATGCTTGATCCATGATGAATCGAAGCATAGTTTAGCCACTAAACCTCAATCACAAATAAAATCATTCAAAATAAGCATTTATTGAAACTAAAAGTTACAAACTATGAAAATAGTTAAATTCCTAGTCTAACCCATTTGAAACTTATCCTATTTTGGAATTGGTGTTGTGTTGATGTGGAACAATGGCCCTTTCCCAATCCTGTGATTAGTGAACCTATTTTAGTCAATTCTATGTAAAAGAATTGATGAAACCATTGTGATAAATAGATGAAAACTTGATTTATGCTAAATTAAACATAATGCAATATAAATTAACATGATTTTATGCTAGAATTGATCTAAATATGCAATTGCTATGCTAATTCTAAGCTAAAAGATGTAAACCATAATTTATAAACAAACTAAGATGGATGCATGGAAGCCATTAATGAATGTTTTAAGTTATTATGAAACTAAAATGAACTATGATTAGCTAAAAGTGAGTAAAAGCTGAGTGTGAGTGTGTATGAGTTTGTGAACCTAGATCCTAATACCTACAAGAACACAACAAATGAACACATTAATAAGATCAAATGCAAGTTAGAATAGAGGTTCCCCATAGAATCCATTTAACCATATTCAAAATAGAAATAAGACAAGAACACAATGAAAGAAGATGAAAATAAGCTAAATCCTACTGAGAATATGCAAACTCTTGATCTTATGGGGGAGTTGGTGCCAATTTGATGTGGAAATTGGCCCTTTCCCAACTCCTTTGCAAGCTTTGATGAGGAATGGTGATGGTGATCCACTATGATGAAAAATGATGAGTGCTCCAATGGAAAAATCTGCATAACCTAGCTAAGATTCAATGATAAGGTATAGAATTTGCTAATGATTTGAGCATGGTAACTTTACTCAAATTGTGGATGGATAAAATGAAGGATGATCTCTTCATTTATAGAATGCCAATATGGATGAATGCCAAAAAATGGAGCAATGTGGGACTAACATTCAACCAATAGCAAGGTGCCACTTGTCAACATTTGATAGGATGAAGGTTGAGCACATTTTGATCCATGTGCAAGTTTAAAATTTGAAATTGATGAGATGACATGTTTAGGGGGGATGAAAGATGAGTTAAATGCCAAGTGGGAGACATGTAAGAGACAATGTAAGAGCTTTAAATGCTTTGTTGGATGGACAAGTCCTTTTGGGGGAGATTTCAAATTTGAGGAATATTCCATCTTTGATGCCTTTTTGAATGAAAATAGATGATTTATAAATCAATTAAATTGATTTTCATGTGCAAGTTGCAAAATCTAGAGGATTTGAGTGATTAGGATTATCATTGATCATGATTTGATTAATTTAAATGGTGTTAGTTGCTTTGACCATTTTGACTTAGATTTTAGGATTTAAATAACTCAAAATGATAAAAGAATGATTTAGACTTAGTTAAATAAATATTTTTGATTTATTTAACCAAAGGGGGGATGTTAGATTAAATTAGATAAATGTTTGATTTATTTAATTTAATTAGATGAAATTTGAGATTTAACCAAATAATATGGATTATTTAATTAAATCAAAGATAGGAAGATGAAGTGACCTAGCTAATTACACAGAGACAATGATTTAATTAAATTGAGGGATTTATTTAATTAAAAGGGGAATTTTGACGAATTTAATCAAATAAGGCTTATTCAATTAAATGGTTAGATATAGAGATAATTCAAGATGAGGCGATGTTAGTAGATCAGGATCGAGTGTGCGATATCAATCTATATATTTTCTATGTCTACAAAGTTTCAACAACATGAGTTTTCTTTGAGTGATTGATCCAATTATCTCCAAATAGTGCTTTACTTATAGGAGAGTAAATGGGAAATGGAGGGTTGAGATCAAAAATATTAATCAACGGTCAAGGATGGAGGAAATAAGAGGCATGGATCATGGATGCTCATCAACAGATAAGAATGCAAGATAAAAATTAATCAAGGGCTCACATTGGTTCCAAACAAACACACTTTTGACCTGCTCACATAGGTCAAAGGTGACTTGTTCAAAAGGTTAAATGTTAAAACTTGCATAAGAAGCCAAGTGAGATGATTGGAGGAGAGGGAATATTGCTTGGAATATTCATTTGGGTGAGGACAAAATATATTTTGCAACTTAAAAGAAAGTTTTAATTATGTGAAAAAGGGATAAGGAATATTTCATGGGAATATTCCCCTTTTGTTGGAAAATTATTTTAATTGCTAATTAAACAAGGTTTAATCATGCAATTAGGGGATTTGAAGAAATATAGTGATATTCATTAAATTGAATAATTTAATGAATGGGGGAGATGAAATTATATTTAATTAAATAACTTTGGGTTATTTAATTAAATAAGATGATATAGGGATTAAATTAAATAATTTAATTTATTTAATTTAATGAGAGGAAATGTTAGCATGAAGAGGGGTGAATTAACCTGATTAGGTTAATGGACAAAGATGATGCAATTAATTAATTAGCTAGGCTAATTCAATTAATTAAGCAAAAAGAGGATGGTTTAAAGAGGAAATGATGTTAGTAAACTTGATTCGAGTATATGATATCTTTTAGGGAATTTTTCAGTGTCTACATTTTACCCCTCTTTGAGGTGAGGTACTTGTTGCTTCAGTTCAAAGGTTGATGCTCTTCGGATTAAAACTACTACCTAAAAATAAAAATAAAAAAATTGTATATTTTAGATTCCCCAGCGAAAGGATTAAGTTGATTCCCTACCCCCTCAAGAAATCGAGTGAAAATTTTGAATTTTGGGTTGATTTCTCGACAAAGGTGAAAAGTCATCCCAATGGTATAGAAAGGCTTTGGGATACAAGAATTATGCCAAAAACGCAAAATTAGGTTCCAATTGGCAAAATTGGTGAAAATGATGATAAACCATAGCTAGAAGGTGAAATTAGGGCAAAAAGCCCTAATTTTCTAGCTTAAATAAGCTAAGAAGGGTCACTTTCAATTCATTTGTGTATTCACACCTTGGAGATTCTTGTTATTTTGATCTCTAACCCTATAATGAAATGGTGCAATAAGAGCTTCCTAGGCACATTTTCGAGCAAGTTCAAGAGTTTTGGCAGCTTCTAGGCACAAGACCACCGATATGTAACTCCAAACTTGATTTGAAATTTGAATTTTTGATGCATTTATTACGCTTTGAAATTTAAACTTTGGTGGCATCACTATATAGTGATGCTTATTTTGCAATTGGCAATGTTCAAATGAATTATAGTGACGCATATTTATATGGCAACACTATTCATGATTTAAAATTAGGGTTTCTAATTTTAAATTGTGATGTATCCTTATATAGCAACACACTTGCCGATTTAAAATTAGGGTTAGGGTTTCCAAATTTTAGATAGTGACACCTGTGTGTTTGGTGACACAGTTTGCAATTTTCAATTTGAAATGCTTTTGGGCATCACAATTTGAAATTTGAATATAGCGATGCTATTGCAAATAATGATGCTATTGTGATTTTTGAGCTGAAAATTTCAAATTGAGTCAAATTTTCTCAATTTATTGACATCGTGTGCTTTGTGGATGTAGGAGGTCATTCCACCACTGATGTTGTGTGAGCACAAACCCATGTTGGAGAGATTAGGCAATCTATCAAAGTTACGCCAGGAGCACCTAGGAGAGATCAGCCTTTAGTACATTGCATATGCACTCGTCATCTGGACCCATTTAGCCATGATGACTACTTTGTGTGAGAGATGGAACAGTGAGACATCATCTTTCCATCTTCTAACAAGAAAGGCGATGGTGACCTTGGAGGATGTATGGTGTATTCTTCATTTGTTGATACATGGTGATCACATGATCTATGATGTTGATGTCGAACTTGATGCCTCTCACGAGGTGATGGAGCTGGAGAACATTACTTTAGTTATATTACAGATTGACCTCGAGTTATATAGAGGTCACGTGCCCACTTTCAAGTTGATCATCGCAGCCATCATTTCAGGGTTGGTTGTTCTAGACTTATGCAGTAGAGGGTTCAGCCCAAGATGGGGATTGGCATGGCATAAGATGATCCATAGGAGGACACTATTTGCATGGGGGGCAATGATGTTTTCCTTACTTTATCATGACATGCATGACTTTGTTTATTATGATGGGAGAGCCATTGGTGCATGGGTGACTCTGCTTCACATTTGGGTCTTAGAGCATATAGTCATGCTCTGATCAATAGTCCAAATGGAAAAAATTGAGCCAAAAGATTATGTGATCTGGCAATACAGAAGTGTTATCACCTTGAGGCACAATGGGCAGATTGGGATCCTGTACTGCGACAGGTTATTGATGACATGATAGTTTTTTTATGGCGACCCTGGCTACAGATTCCAACATGGTATGATGATGCACATCAGATATTTTTCTCTAGGCAGACCCAATGCATGCAGGGTCAAAGCATATGATCATTTAGAGATAGTTACTAGATAGGGTAACATGGTAGTTTGGGGAGGTCTAGGATAGGCCAAAAAATTCCTATAAGGCCATTTTTGCTAGGTTATCTCAAGAGGTTCCTACATGGGGACCTACCATTCCATCTCTAGAGGTAGTTGAGAGCTTTAGATAGTTAGCAGCTTAGCCATGGACCTACGAGTAGGGTCGGGAAATAGCACAGACTATGCTTGTTTATGATGCTTGGTTTGCACCACCGCATTATTTGACATATCCAATGGGTGCTCCTCCACAAGGGAGGACCAAAGGTAGGGAGCCAAAGGAAAAGGACAAGGATAGGATGGCCAGGATGGTCGAGATGGGTAGGTTTTGGGGGCTCCATCAGTTGGACAACAACCTTTAGTTCAGTAGCAGGTTGAACAACAGTAGGCAGTGCCACCACCACCACCAGATTCCAAAGATGCATAGATACAATAGTTGCAACAACAAGTGCATATTTTGACTGGTGAGTGGGATTGGACCCACCTAAAGATGTTGGCTATTACTATTGAGCAGGACTAGGCTAGATAATAGGTGGTGGCCACCACAATTGAGAGAGATCGGGCATTATAGTGGGTATAGGCTATGACTGTAGGGAGGGACTAGGAGGTTGCTTAGTGCCAGTAGATAGAGGCAATGACAGTGGACACTCATGGTAGGACCATATCAATGAGATTATATAGAGAGGTTGTGATAGAGGTAGCCTTCTATAGGATGCACTACCATTGGGATGTACCGCAAGCAGTCAGACAACCTAATTTTTCACAACCTAGTGATGCACGACCCAGGGCCAAGGATCAGCCGAAGAGGTAGGCTGGAGAGGGTAGCAACCATCAGGGCTAGCTCCTATGTATAAACACTTTTTATTTTGTTGCCCCATTCTTTGACACAAATATACATTCATAGGATCATTTTTTATAGCCTCATGGATATTGTATTTTTTATCGATATGCATACACTGATCTAGATTTTGTGCCATGACATTCATTTTTTGATATACATATGATATGGATTCAATATGATGCAATGTGTTCACCTTATTCTATGATTATGGATGTATATGATATGAAATGTGATGCTTAAATATGCTTATGTATAGATGCACTTTATCTATGCTATGTGATATGATGATGATATGATATGCGATGTAATGATATGGATGGATGAAATTTTATGTTCTTTTTTCACTATCTTTTCATGATATGCTATGAAATGAATGATTATGTATGTGAATTTTATGGATGCAAATGATGTGGATTCATTTCTTTTAGTGCATTTTATATGTAGTTTAATGAGATGATTATGTATGCATATAAATGTATGGATAGATAATGTAAATGTTTATGCAATGCGTGTGTATGATATGTGATGCAACAATTTAAGATGCTTAGAATAACAAGTCTATATTATTCATTGCTACTCAAATGATAATGCAGGATGTATGATATGATATGATATGCTTTATGATTATGAGATGCATGTATGCTAATGATTTGTGGATGCAAGATGGATGCATTGATGATGTTTTTGTTGGCTATAATGATACTAGGTTAACACAGAGAGAAGATAGAAGAATAAAGAATGAATAATCATTGATTTTTATGATTGCTTCAAAAATCCAACAAGTCTATGATCCACCGAGACTTTATTAGAGATGGTGATGAGACATTGCATGAAGAGGATGAATGAAAAATGATGAGTTGCTCACATTTTGGGATTGGGATTTTCCATCGTTCCTTATTGTTTGATATAACACATAGACATGATGCATCAAGGTATTGATAACTAGGATGGAATTGTATCTAGTGTAATGGACTTTCACTCTGCAAACAGATAGGATAGTTCCTATTCACATTTGACATACAAAAACCTTGTTGGAATGTAAGTTAGAAGCTTAGAATATAGTGGACCAAAGAATATGCAATAGTCAACAACATATACCAAACAACGTTCCTACACACAACTAAGCAAGTATTCACCAAGATTATTTTACAAGATTATCCACAAGCACAACAAATGAAAGATAATGATCGATGCCCCATTCCTTTCTCTCTAAATCATTTTAGATAGACATCATCGAGAGGTCCTTGGAATGGGTCAATAAGATAAATCATAAGAAAAGATCAAAGACAGACAGTCAGTGTTATCTATATCTCTTTCCTATTTAAGATAGCTAAAGTGATGTTTGATATTGATGTCCATCGTAGGAAGGATATATCCTAGTACATGTTGATTATATGGTTGTTTGATGTAAGGATGATGATGAACTTTATGATAAGCTATTAGTACAAACTTCATGATGCATTTACCTATGATCTAGACTTTAGATTTTGACTTTTAGGTTCCCACTTTACAATATGCTATACTTGCCTTCTATTTATTTTGTCAAAGGGTGAAGGGGACAATTGATTTATTATGGGTGAAAGTTATTACGGGTGAAAGCAAGATGGGATGGATGGGTCTTGCATTTTTTGGAATATTTCAATGTTTTTGTTGTTTTGAAAATGTTTAGAGGTTGTTTTTGATCTTTTTGAAAGTTTAAGTGGATTTTTTTGGTTTTCGATTAATGTTTTTGGTGTTTTGAAAATGTTTTGAGGTTGTTTTTTATCTTTTTGAAAGTTTATGTGGATATTTTTGGTTTTTGATTATTTGAGGCTATATAGGATTTTTCTAAAGATATTTGAGGCTTTTTAGGTCTTTTGAATGTTTTCTAATGTTTTTGGATTTTTTGTTTTCAATTTTTTTTTTGTTTTCTCAATATTTGAATATTTTTGTGTTTTCCAAGTTATCTAGATGTTTTGATTTTCTGAGATTTTGAATTTTTAGGGATTTTTTGATATTTGGATGTTTTGGGGATTTTGACAGTTTTCCGACCAAGAACCTAACCTAAAGACCTATCCTAGGGGTCTCAGAGGCTGATCAAAGATAAGCCTTGCCTACATTATACACGCAGATACCGCATAGTTTGATGGGCGCAACTTATTAACAAGATGAGAAATGAACAAGTGAGGGGAATGTCATTTTATTATGACAGACCCCTAAAGGACTGACCTAGGGTGTCTCGAGGGTAGATCAATGATGTCCTTACCTATGTTCAAGCTCAAAGACAACATAGTTCAATCAACGCAACTTATTTATAACAAGATATGAACAGTTGAGAGAGATGTTGGTTTATTATGACAGAATCCTAAAGGAATAACCTAGGGTGTCTCGAGGGCACATCAATGATGTCCTTGCCTATGTTCAAGCTCAAAGATGACATAGTTTGACCAGGGTACCATTTTTTTTTCGATTTTTGATGTTTTGACCTTTTTAGGGATTTTGATGTTTTCTGGATGTTTTGTATTTTTCTTTATAATTTTCTGAATGTTTTTAGATTTTAGCTATATAGGATTTTATAAATGTTTTTTTATTTTTTGATGAAGGTTTTATGAATTTTTTGGGTGTTTTCTAATGAGATTTGAGGTAAAAAATACCTAGATCATGATTTCAATGTCATGTTGTGAGATAAAAGACATGGATCAAGAGTTATTTGAAAACAAGAGAGCAATAACCTAGCCCCAATGTCTAGCAATATTTCATAGTGCAATGGATAACCAAGATAGGAAATGTATATGCAAATATTTTGACTAAGTTTTATCATGCTAGATATGGGCTATGGGACTTCACAAGATAAAAAGATAAAGAGCCTAAAAAAAAATTTCCATGAGTAGAGTTGAAGTATACATTGAATCTTTGTCAAGATCAAGATAAAATGGAATATTTGGATGAAAGTTGGATTTGGATACATGGAGGGAACATTGGATTTATCATGACAAGGATGAGATGCTTCTGTCTAAGATGGATCATATAGATGCTCGATTCTACTCATGAGGCCTATTTTCTAGGTTTTCATCATAGTACTTCCCCAAAGCGCCACCGTAGTGGTTTTCACTAGAGGATGATTTTTATTTTTACTATTTTCTTGTTTTTTTTTTTTTTGAGATTTTCTAGAAATGTTAGTCTCATGTTGAACCACCTAGTGGAACTGATGTAGAGGCCACTTTCATAACATGCTAGCAATATCCTGCTTGAAGAAGTTGCTTTGCTAAGATACAAGAACTTGAATGCAACCTTGAAGAACTCTGGTCTACCTTATGGATACTAGAATTAACCTTTCCTATGTGTGCACATCATGATAAAGTTCCTTTGAAATCATTATGATGAAGAGTAGCTGCCAACACATAGTTAATGTGAGAATTGGATAATGTGAATGCAGTGTATGGTGACATGTATGAAGGAATATGAAATGGATTGGTTGATAGTTTGGAATGTTTGTCTCTCCAAAATTGGGAAGATGGGTGATGATGGATGGGGATGGAGGTTTTCGTGGAATTAGGACCAACCACTAGATATACTTTGTTCCTTGCTTGAGAAGCATGCTTTTTTATTTGAGGATGCTTTTGATGGATACATTTCTCTTTTTTATTTTTCCCCATAGTTTCTTTGACTAATGGAGTTTTGGAGGGATGATTTTCTTTATTTTTCTTTGGCATCCATTTGTACTTGGTGTGTCCTTTTTGCTTTACTGTTTCATTTTCTTTGATGATCTTCACCTTGCTTTGATAGGAATACTTCTTTTTATGTTGGTCCCAATTTTTATATGATATGATGGGTGAATTCCAACTCAATATACAACTAGTTGTAGCATTGGCTGCATTTTCATCATAAGGATCCTTCTAGCCCCATATGTTGATGTTTGTTGTAGACAATATTTCCCCTAGCATTGTGAAGGTATTATCAATACCTAATCCTTTTCCCTGATAATGTATCTATTGATTCATAGCCACTGAAAATGACTTGTCATGAACACATGATATTGCTATGGGTTTCTGCTATTCAGGAATATGAACTGTCTACTTTGATTCTATGACATCATTCCCTATTGATACCACTTCAAAAGATGTTGATGCTGACTCAAAAGATGTCGATGATGCACAATCACTGTAAGAATCAAGAATCTTAACCATTGCTTGCTCTTGTGTAGGAATATCGAGAGTGGGAGACTCATGTTTTGGATGAAGAACGTTTATATGTTTGTTAGAAAGGAACATTTGGGGGTGATATCGAGGACATCTTTGGATTTTAAAATGGTTTGGAAGATGTCCCTCAGCTCTTGGTGAAACTCTAGGGATAAGGGTTCTTGATCCTAACTCAATTTGGAGTAAATTTTGTTATCCTCAAGATCCTTCTCTTGGCACAATCCTTGGGTGAATGATATATCATCAGTAAAAGACTCTTCACAATCATTTTTGGGTATGGGTGAAATAAGGGATATTTCTAGACCATTTGGAATTTCAACATGTCTAATCATTGAGTCATATGTATGAGAGATATCACAATCTAATATCCACTTGATGTCATTACAATATAAAATAGTGCTAAACACTATTGATGGGTTTTTACTTTGTTCTAAAATAGTATCTTGATACATATCTGATTCCTCATGTTGTGATGAATAAATATGTCCCACCATGGTATCACAAGTATTGTTTACATTTTTTGAGGTTGATGCCTCTCTTGAATCTTTTGCTTTGGTATGATCAAGCATAGGGTTTGTGAAAATTTTCATATTTTCATTCCCATATTTTTTATTGAAATGAATGTCTCCTTCAATAAGATCTTATATTAGATGTTTGAGTCTAAAACAATTTTGTGTTTTATGACCCTTGTATCGATGAAATTCACAAAAATTATCTTCTCTATAGTTGTGAGGTTTGATTTGTGGCTCTTAATAGTTTGAGAAATTTGGGAGTGTGATAAGATTAGATTGTATCAACCTCTTCAATACATCCTCCATAGGTTCCCCTAAGGAAGTGAATTTTCATTTAGGATCACTATTTGTTTGTTGTTTTCCATGTTGATTGTTTGCAACATTGATTTTTGTTTGATTGTTTGATGGTGACATGTATGGTTGTTGTGTATTCATGGTTTGGGTGTTTTCTTGTCTAGGTGCAGTTAAGACCACCTTTGCATCAACACCATCACTAGTAACATTCTTTTTCTTGGCCCAATGGCTAGGATTTTCATTAAAACTAGTAGATGGGTGGGTGTCTTTATACACTTGTGTGTTTCCCTATGAGATTAGGGCCCTCTCAATGTTAAGGGATCTAGGGACAAGCCCATCATAAGATCTAATGCACTACATTTTCAAGTGGAAGGATAGATTTGGATCTAGATTTTCTATGATAATGCCAACTTTTTGTTCATTGGGAAGGGACCACTTTCTCTTACTAGTTCTTTGTCTCCATCATTGCAAGAAACTAGCAAAAGATTCTCCTTTGTTTTGTCTAAGAGTATACAACACTTATAGGATGACGTCCATGTCAAGATTGAAGGAGAAATGATCGATGAATTAATCAGTAATTTCTTGGAATTTTTTTATGCCAAGAGGTAGATGAGAAAACCAATCCATAGCAGGACTTGTTAAACTTCATGGGAAGAGGTGCATTAGATAAGAATCATTGTAAGCCACCTCCATACACATGACATTGAATTATTTGACATGGCCCACAAGACCTCCTCTCCCTTTGTATTTGTTGAATTTGGGGATTTCAAAGCCAAGAGGAAATGGTACCATTGCAATTTATTGATCAAATGGATAGGGACATAGATTCTATGTATGGGGATTTCTGGTCTTTCCTATTTGAAGATCCTATAGTTCTTGTGATAGCACCTTAAATTGTGATGCTAGATCATCTTGCGGATTTGGTGGAGGAACATATGGTGGAATGAAGGATGAGTTGTATGGAGTATTTTGATATGATAGGGTGTTGTATGGGGTTTATGGTGGTGTGGGATTTTGTGAAGGTGATTGTGGTATTGATGTGTGTGTTCCTAATATGTTTGTATTGACGATATTTTGTTGAGGATTATAGTAGGAACTTGGTTGTTGTTGTTGGGCATACTATTGAGCTACTAAGGCTTGTTGTTGGGTTTATTATTGTTGTTGTGCTACTAAGGTTGCTTGATGTGCTTGATTTTGTTGTTGGGATAAGGCTTCTTATTGATCTTGATGTTGTTATTGGGCTAAGGATACTTGTTGAGCTTGATGTTGTTGTTGGGATAAGGCTGCTTGTTGTGCTTGATGTTGTTGTTGGGATAAGGTTGCTTCTTGTTGTGTTGTTGTTGTTGGGATGCTAGGGTTGCTTGTTTTGGTTGGGCTGCTAAGTTTGTTTGGTGTGCTTGGGATACTTGTTGTTGTATGGCTTGTTGATAAGCTTGTTGTTCTTGTTGTAAGGCCAAGGCATGTGCTTGCAATGTAGGATCAAGTGGTTGGGACATCTGTGATGGATTGGGAACGTTGATGTTTTGAATAGGTAGCGTATTTCTCATGAGGGGTGGAGGGTTCCCTTGGTTTAATATTCCTTGTGTGATGGTGGATTGAGATGGTGGAATGTCAATTTTAGGTCCCATTTGATTTTGCATGACATGGGGGACCAAGCGGAAAGATGATGTTGGTGCCATTTGGTATTGTGATGGTAATGGCACATTTAGACCTTGTAATTGATTGAAAGGGTTACCTTGACTAATGGATAGTGGGTTCCCTTGTTGTATTTGAGGTGTGATCAAGGTATTACCTTGGTTGATGAGATTTGTAACCAAGATTTTGTTTTGATTTGGATCAATGATAGATGGGTTTGATGTGGATGGTGGATTGACTTGAATAGCTCAAGTAACCACTTGTTTTGATGTGTCAATGGGTTTGTTGGAACCACTTTTCAAGGGTTGAATTTGCTTGAGATTGTTAACTTTCCCTTGTTTTCCTACTTGAGGTACTTGGTTCACATTACCCTATGTAATGCTAGGCATACTTGTGGTATTTGTGATGATGGATGAAGATGGTGGTGCTTGAAGTGTTGAGGTTGTTGTGGCATCATGGAATGTAAGTGGTTTTCCAAAGGTTGGTATCCAGCTTTTGTTGGTGGTTAATGGAATTTTCATGTTGTGAATACCCACAGTTGTGTTTGTTCCTAGACATGAAGTGAGACCAAGGTTGGTTCCTAGCTAAGTTGTAAGACTAGATGTTAAGGGTTGACTTGGCACAAGGGATGGACTTGGTTGAATCATAGATGAATTCAAGCCTTTTGTCAATGATTGTGCAACAAAAGATGAGGAAATTGGAGCCACATTTTCTAAGGCTCGATGTTCTTGTTTGTACTCCATGATTTCTTCCTTAGTATAAATGGATTGTTCGTGACATATTCTATCTCATATGGACCTAATGGAGATGATGATTATTGTGAGGAGGTATAATAACTCCTTGGATCGAATTCTTGTGGATTGGGATCATTTATGGTAGATGAGACTTTGGTTTTCTCCATGATTCTCTTGTGTTGTGATCTTGTTGTAACCATAGATCATGGTTCAATGATGGTAGAGTTTTATTGATATTTGTAAGATTTTAACTCTCTAGTTGACTCAAATCTAGGTAGAAGGGATGCTCTAAGCCATTTTGGAGCAATGGTGATAATGGGGAGATGAAAAAGATGGATGATGTGGAAAGTGATCTTTGCAAACTTTTTGGGACAATACTTTGACTTAAGTTTGAGTTTGATGTTAGGATAAAGGATATTTATGAACTTGGAAATCTTTAGGGTAGACTCGTGACCTTCAAGATAAACTAGTTCAAAGATGATAACTAACTAACTCAAATGCATGAAAAAGGATACATTTCACATACAAAGTAATTAATTTAGGGGTTGGTTTGATTGATGTTTAAGTCAAATTTGTTGGTGTATTCAAAATTTCACAAAGTTGGATGAGATGAAGGATGAAATTTGATGAAGGGGTAGATGAAGTGTTGATCCAACATTGACTTAGAATGAACCTTTGTTTGATAAGACCAAGGTAGTGAGAAACATGTTATACCTCTAAAGTGATGAAACTCAAAGAACTCAATGATTTTGGAAATAGGACCCAGTGATTTTGACAATAAAACTCAATGACTTTGGATAATTCAACTCAATGATTTTGACAATAGAATTTGGACTCAATATTTTGCAATGTTTTTCTTGTCTCAATTTTCTTATTTTGGGGGAGTCAAATTTTGAATATACATCAATGTGGAGTGTTAATTTGATTTAATCTTGGATTAATGAAGTTATTTTTACCACAAACACTTGTCTTGGTTATGTTTTCAAACTAAATGTTTATGTCAAAAACATAACTTTCACAATGTCCATTTTGTGAAAATCATGAGGTTGAAGCCATAATTTCCTATGTTTTCTTTTGAAAATATGGATTAAGATATAAGTCAAGATATTTAGAAATATCTAAGGATAGAAATCCTTAGGACAAGTTATAATATCAAGGCTGATTTCAAGAGATTTCCATATTTAGACGAAAGTGTTTGAAATTTTGAGCAAGATAGTGAATGTTTGTTTTTGCATCATTTTAGAACCAAGCAGTGTATCAAAATAACTCACAATCATTGACAATCCTAGGTTTGAAATGGCTATACTTGTTGATTTCCCACTTGGATTTCTCCAAACACTAAACAATGTGAAAAGTTAGAGATTTGGCAACACTGGCTCCCCCTTTCTTGGCACACACTTCTCAGGACCATCAAATCTCAAAATCCTTAAAATACGGAGATCAAAAGGATTTTTTTGTTTCTGCAATTGAATACTAAGAGTGTGTGGTGGCTTCAAAATGACCATTCTTGCACCAACAAGTATTAAGGATTTTTGGCTTCTAAACAATGGTTTGCAGTAAGGGCTTCCAATTCAGGGAGTACAATGATAAACTCCCTCAAGAGGTCTCTCAACCCTTAGAACAAGGTATTTATGCATCATAAAGATACTAGGGGAGAGTTATCATGTACCACTTCCTATTGATTGCAAACTTCCCTTGTAGTCACAAATTTATACAACAATTTGGAAGAGCTTGGCTTTAGCTCATTACCACTTGGGTCATTCCCTCCTTTCAGAGTAGGGAGTAAAGCCCTCTAAAGGTGAATAATAGCAAGGAAGTATGTTCGTATTTTGAACATCTTCACTGGCATGAACAAAGAGAGAACACATGTCATTCCTTTTTCTCACATTTGCAAAAAGGTTCAGTTCTAATCCAAATTGAAAGATGTAGGTGGTTTTGCAAAGTGTTAAGGAATTTTTTTGTTTCTCAAGATTGTCAAATTGCGTGAGAGAATTGCATATGCATCCACTAACAATGTTGTAAATCACAAAACATAGCAAAAAATTGTAAATTTTAACCCCTAAGCTAAGATGACTTCATTATATGCACCAAACGAAATGTGAAATTTGTCTTGTTCAGTTTTAAACCCAAAAAACAATGATGAGATGAGGGTTCAATTTTAATCCCGTTTGTGCATTCGTTTTAAACCCAAAGAAATAATGGTGGGGGTTCAATTTTAGCCAACTTTGAAAATGAATTTTCAGCCCAATTGAAAGCTAGTTGGTCCTAAGATTGTAAGTTTTAAAACCCAATGGAAATTTAGTGATCCTAAAACATATAGAAGAAAGCATGAATGTTGGGTTATAATTTCCCCCAAAGCATTAAACGCTTGTTACAATTATAGAATTTCAAGATAAGGAAAGCTTTCTTCACTTTAGCTTCATGTCTTTCAACCTACAAAACCTTGTTAGTCTAACAACCAAAACACAATTAGAAGTGCCTTAGTTATCTGACGAATCAAGAAAATTAAAGCACATGTCAAAAAAATGAATGTAAAACTTCTTACCTTGGTTGGGCATTGCTAAACACAATAGCATCACGATTTTAACTCTAGGTGTCACTTTGATGAAAATGGGTGTCACTCTGTAGCAAATATAGAGAGCATGATAGCATCAATATTTTGGTGGGCATCATTGAAGACGATAGCATCATGATTTGGAATCTATGGGTGTTGTAGTTTGAACTCAGGAGCATCACCATTTGAAATTTTTGATACCTCTATATTAAATTAGTGTCACCATATTTCAATTAGTGCCAGTGCATTTAATCAGCGTCGATGTTTCAAATTGAGATAGTGTCACTATATGGTGATGCTCTTCAAAGTGCATCATTGTTTGTGATTTGGGCATCGTTGTACCTTAAAAAAGTAAAAAATGCAATTCAAGCTAAAAATTGATTAATTTAATGGTTTGACCTCCTTTTAGGACCAGAATGTGGGATGAGGATTGTTGGTGTGGTTCAATTGCACTTGATCCATGATGAATCAAAGCATACTTTATCCACTAAACCTCAATCACAAACAAGATCATTCAAATTGAAAGTTAAACTAAGCATTTATTGAAACTAAAAGTTACAAACTATGAAAATAGTTAAATTCCTACTCTAACCCATTTAAAACTTATCCTTTTTTGGAATTGGTGTCATGTTGATGTGGAACAACGACCATTTCCCACCCTTGTGATTAGTGAGCTTGTTTCAATCAATTCTATGGAAGAGAATTTGACGAAACCATTGTGATAAATGGATAAGAACCTGATTTATGCTAAATTAAACATGGTGCAAGCTAAATTAACATGATTTTATGCTAGAATTGATCTAAATATGCAATTTCTAAGCTAATTCTAAGATAAAAGATGTAAACCCTAATTTATAAACAAACTAAGATGGACACATGGAAGCCATTAATGGGTTTTTAAGCTATTATGCAACTAAAATGAGCTAAGATTAGCTAAAAGTGAGTAAAATATGAGTGTGAGTGTGTATGATTTTCAACAGCGTGATTTTTCTATGAGTGATCAATCCATTTGTCTCCAAATAGTGCTCTATTTATAAGAGAACAAATTAGAAATGGAGGGTTGAGATTGAAAAGATTAATCAATGGTCAAGGATGGAGGAAATAAGAGGCATGGATCATGGATTCTCATCAACAGATGAGAATGCAAGACGAAATTTAATCAAGGGCTGACATTTGTTCCAAACAAACACACTTTTGACTTGCTCACATAGGTCAAAGGTGACTTGTTCAAAAGGTTAAAGGTTAAAACTTGCATAAGAAGCCAAGTGAGATGATTGGAGGAGAGGGAATATTCATTTGGGTGAGGATAAAAGATATTTTACAAATTAAAAGAAAGTTTTAATTGTGCAAAAAAGGGATAAGGAATATTCCATGGAGGAAAATTAGTTTAATTGTTAATTAAACAAGGTTTAATCATGCAATTAGGGGATTTGAAGAATTAAAGTGATATTCATTAAATTAAATAATTTAATGAATGAGGGGGGGATGAAATGATATTTAATAAAATAACTTAGGATCATTTAATTAAATAAGATGACATAGGGATTAAATTAAATTATTTAATTTAATGAGAGGAAATGTTAGCATGAAGGGGGGTGAATTAACCTGATTAGGTTAATGGACAAAGATGGTGCAATTAATTAAAATTAGTTGGGCTAATTCAATTAATTAAGTGAAAAGAGGATGAGTTTAAAGAGGGAATGATGTTAGTAAACTTGATTCGAGTATATGATATCTTTTAGGGCTTTTTTTAGTGTCTACAAGTTGGTTATGCCTTTTGGGATTTCTAATGCCCCTAGTACTTTTATGAGGCTTATGAATGAGGTCTTGAAACCATTTCTTGGGAAGCTTGTTATTGTGTATCTTGGTGACATTTTGGTATTTAGCAAGTCGAAAGAGGAGCACTTGGAGCATTTGAGAATGGTTATGACAATGTTACATTCGGAGAAGTTGCAGATTAACCTTAAGAAGTGTGTATTTATGCAAACCAAACTAGTTTATTTTGGATTTTTGGTGTCCAAGGATGGATTGAAGATGGATAAGGAGAAGGTTCAATCCATCATTGATTGGACAACACCTAAGAGTGCAATGGAGGTAAGAAGTTTTCATGATCTTGCTAGTTTTTACATGAAGTTTATTAATAATCAGTCATGTAGTTGCTTCAATTCTTGAGACAATTAAGGGGAACAAAAAGTAATTTGGATGGACACAAGAGACTAAAAGAAGTTTCCAATTTATCAAACAAAATGTGAGTGAACATCCTATTCTTAATTTACCTAATTTCAATAAAGTATTCGAAGTTGAATGTGATACTAGTGGATTGGAAATAGGGGTTGTTCTTAGTCAAGAAGGAAAACCTATGGCTTATTTTAGTGAAAAGTTAAATGATACTAAGAATAAATATTCAGCTTGTGATCTTGAGTTTTATGCATTAGTTCAACCATTGAAGAAGTGGAGGCATTATTTTCTTCCTAAGGAGTTCATTGTCTATATGGATAATCATGCATTGTAATTTATAAACAATTAACATAAGTAGAACCAAAGGAATTATAAATGGGTAGAGTATCTTTAAAGTTTTAATTTTGTGTTGAAACATAAAAATGGACAAACAAAAAAGTATGTTGAAGCACTAAGTAGGAGAAGCTTATTATTTCATGAAATTCGGGATAACAATGTGGGATTTGGTAGTTTGAAGGAGTTGTATGTTGATGATGCAGATTTCAAAGAAGCATTTGAAGCTTGCAACAGTCCTATCAATAGAGATAGAGAGCCATGGATGGACTTTATTCTATAGGAAGGTTTGTTTTTCAAATGGAACAAACATCCCTAGAGGATCAATGAGGGATAAATTATTGAAAGCATTGTGGCAGCCTAGCATGACACTTTGGGCAAGACAATATGTATTTGTATTGAGCACACATTATTATTGGTCAAAGATGAAGGTAGATGTTAAGAAGTATGTGGAGAGGTGTAGAGTTTTCCAATTGGAAAAAGGGAAGGTTAGAATGTTGGTTTGTATTATCCATTACCAATTCCATCTAGACCATGTGACTTTGTAAATATAGATTTTGTTTAGGGTTTCCCATGTACCCAAAGGGGCAATGATTCCATTTTTGTAGTTGTGGATAGGTTCTCTAAAATGGTTCATTTTATTCCATGTAAGAGAACTAGTGATGCTACCAATATTGCTAACTTATTTTCAAGGAAGTGGTATGGCTGCATGGTATTCCAAGAAGTATCATATCCAATCGTGACACCAAGGTTGTGGGGCATTTTTGGAAAACTCTTTGGAAAAATTTGGGCACACACCTAAATTTTAATTCAACCTACCACTCCCAAATGGATGGAAAAACTAAGGTTTTCAATTGGATTCTTGGTGATATGTTACGGTGCCTTGTTGGAAACACACGTAGCCATTGGGATATGGCATTGGCACAAGAAAATTTTGCATATAATGATTCTCCAAATCAAAGTACATGTTTTAGCCCATTTTACATTGTACATGGCATGCATCCTAGAGGTGTTTTTGAACTTCAAACTCTAGGTCATATGGAGAAATGAAGCATAGATGGCAAAGACTTTGCTAATACCATCCATGACCTTCATGAAGAGGTTAAAAGACATATTGAAGGAAGCAATCAAAAATACAAATGATATGTTGAATAGAAATGGAGAGAGGTGCACTTTCAGGAAGGGGATCTTGTAATGGCTCGTCTTTGGAGGGAAATATTTCCTACAAGTACCTATAACAAGCTGAAAATGAAAAAGATTGGACCTTTTAGGTTCCTTAGAATTTTTTTAGCGAATGCTTATGAACTTCGCCTTCCCTCAAGATTGGGCATTTCACCCATCTTCAATGTCATGGACTCATTTCCTTATCAAGCTCATGTAGATGCTAACATAGCAGAGGTGGAACTTAAAACTATAGTGGAGCAATAGGGTACCACACCAGCTCCACTGGAAATCAAATGCATCTTGGGCACACAGTTGGTATGGAAGACCCGAGGTAGGGATTTTTTCCAATATTTGGTAAAATGGAAAGACTATCCAGTAGAGGATGCTTCATGGTTATCTGCATCTACTATCTCCAACTTGGATTATTTCATGGAAGACCTCATGAGAAAGAGCTTAGGAATCCTAATCAGTGGTGGAGCTTGATGCAAGGGAATTTTCCCCATTCTAGATTTGTGATTTGTTTGTGTTTGTTTTTACTAATGTTATTTTTGTTTGTTTGTAATAAAAAATTTATTCATTCTGGTGGAGGCCATTTTTTTTTGTTCAAAAGGAAAATTGATCCTCTGAGGAAGGTGGTTGGGTGGACGGTTTCTAGGGGAAAATGAAATGGTGAAAATATTTTTGGAAGGGACCATTGATGAGATTTTGGAATGTTGTCAAGAAACCGAGCATTGAGTCTAACGTATTGGTGACTACAGTTTGTTTGGAATCATTTCCTTGTTTTTTTGTGTTGAAATTGAAACTTTGAAAAGGAATTCATTTTTTGTTTATCATCGCTGATTTCTTGAAAAGGAATTCATTTGTTGTTCATAATCATTGATTGCTTGGAAAGGAATTCATTGTTGTTCATCATCATTTATTGTTGTGTCTCATCATAGAATTTGGTTGATCATTGCTAACTATCATTGGAAACATATTGAATGTGTTTTGTTTGAAATATTTTTAATGACACCTAAATGAGGAAATGCATGTCCCTAGCTACAATTTTTGATTGAGTTATTCATGTTATTTTTTGGGAAGTCAAACTTTGTTATTTGTGCGTTGGTGAATTTTGTTTGATTTCCATAATAATGAACTGGCTGCAATTGTTCCATTTGGCTGAATGTCATTGATATTTTCTATTAATTGAAGTGATCTTGTAGTTGCTATTGAATTTTCTTCCATTTGTGGCTGGTTGTCACCAATATCCTTTTAGGTTCAAATTTCCATCATTTCCATTACATCAATACCTATTCTAAGGTATTTCCAATTCCTAATCGCAAATTCTTCCACCATATCAATCCTTAATACCCGAATTTCTTTTTATCTTTCTTCTTATTTTAGAATTTCCTGTGAACCTATAACCCTAATGCAACTACCCTTTTCCTAGAATTTAGAATTTTAGGAAAACCCTAGACCTTACCACTAATTTCCAAGTTTCAATTCTACCTTGAAATATGATTCCAATACTTTTCTTCTCCCCTCTCCCTTTCCTCCCCAAGTCCCCATCTTTATTTCTATTCCACTCTAAAATCCTACTATCCCAGTATGTTCTATTAGACCTTAGACTCCTAGAGGGAACTTTCACCTCCCCTTCATATTTGATGTTCCAAGGTAAAAACACAAAGTTTTGTCATGCTTTTATACAAGAACCGGCCAATACTGATCCAATTTTTTAACTTGAATAACTAGAGAGTGATTTATATGCTTTGAATTTTCAAATGATATAAACTAATGAAATGTATATTTTTAGTCCATTTAAAGTTTTTGATTTTTTGAAGAATTTAAAAATATTTTTAATTTAGTTTTTTTATAAAATAGACAAATATAATTAAGATGTTGATATATAAAATGTTGAACAATGAAGTTAAATGGGATGAGCAATTTTTTCCTTCAATTTTTGTATGTATTTATAACTTCAAACTTTAGTGCATGGATTTATTTTTCTCCATTGTGATAAATATGTTTTTAAATAAATTTTAAAATTTGTGTGTACTAAAAACACAACTATTTCCATGCAACATCACCTTTTTTCTTAACTATTTATGATTAAGGGGAAAATTGCACAACACACATAAACACAAGTTTATCACAAGAAGATATGAATATTATTTATTGAATTGAGCACATGTTACATTATAAAAATGAGAAAATAAAACAAAAGATGAAATCCTCATAGGCTGCAACACATTACAACTTATTTTCCCTAGTTTTTTAAGCCTTTAATCTTTTGTTTCCAAATCCTACTTTCCCACCTTCTTCATGACTTACCACCTTCCCATCATCATTCCAACACTTGAAAATTCTCAAAAATAATCATAAATATCCATTTGGAACCTTCAGGGAAAATTTTGAAATTTGTATTTCCCACACAAAAATAGCTCAACTTCCAAAAGCCATAACTTTTGATCCAAGCACCCAATTGAGCTCATTTTTTAAAATATCAGTTATCAAATTTATCCATGTGCTTCCCAAATTTTTGATGTCCCAAAACATTTTTTTGAAGCTTCAAAACCCAATTTTAAAGATTTTTTTGAAAAAAAAACCAAAATCTTTAATATCTTCTAACACATACGTGATCTTGGCTCAAAACTCACCCACAATGTACAAAATTAAATTTTGAAGCTTTGGGGAAAATTTCAATTTCTTACTTGCTCATATGAAAACTTACTAAAACAAAGAGGCCTTGCTAAATTTAGCCCTTTTTGAAAATTTGAAAGTTCTAAACCATTGTTCAAAACTTTTAATAGGAAATGAGCTTCATGGGTATTCACCAAACCAAACAAAAATCAATATAAAACATTTTTTTGGGTGACACAGGATTGCCCTTACACCCTAGATGCTCCTGCATAAATTTATCCAAAATATAAAAAATATATATCATCTTGACATAGAATCTTTCCTCTAATGCATTCTTTTTTTCAAATTTTTTAAATAACTTTAGTATTTTTTCTTGACAAGATAATCAAGTTTATATTTTGGTGTTCTCAAACTACTTTTAGTAAAAATATAAATATAGATATAAATATAAAAAATAATTAAACTATTAAAAATATATATTTTTGAAAACTACACCTATATGTACAAATGGGTATTTTTATATTATTTTAAAATGTTATTTATAAGAATAGGAGTTGCTAAAACATCAAGTTTTTTGGATACTTTTTTTTTTAAAATTGGCCCCAAAGTGGTGTAAAATTTGCATTTAGTGGACACTTTTTGTTGGAAAAGTTGTTTCCCATATCTAACTTAGCTAGAATGAATCTAGTTGGACCATATATTTGACCAAAATTAATTTTTAGTTAGAAATTCTTATATTTAGTAATATTGATAAGTTGTTTAAAAGTGCATCACATAGTTTTGTGCCTTTACCCTCCAAGGCCCTCCCAAATCTCAATCCCTAAAACATTCTTCTTAGAGCCTCATAACCTCACATGAACTATGTACCTCCATATTTAATCATTATTACCTATTTTCTTTCACCTCTTAATTCCTACTATTTCATTCATACTCTTCCTTTATCAAGCCTATAGAATTCCTTTCCACATAATACATTGTTCTAAGGTCCCTTCTAGACTTAATAGCTCACCAAATATTTTGTAGCACTCTAAAACTCTTGAAGCTTATTCCAACCTACCACTAATGCTCTTAAGCTACCATTAATGACCTGATATGATGTGGTTGAACATGCACATATGTTACCTATGTTTGTCATTGTTTGTCATTGATGTCAACACGTAGTTTGGGTTGCCATTGATGCTTACATTTTTATGTTGATGGTACACTATAATGATGTGCTAACAATGATATTGTTGATGCTCATGATTGGATGTCATTCCTTGTTTGATTTCAACTAAAGTAGTATTGAGTATGTTTGTTGGAAACAAAGATGATATCATGGTGATATTTCAAGATGAGGATTAGAAGTATTAAGATGAGGATTAGAAGTAATGTTGATGTTGGGATATGTTTTTCATAGTATTTAGTATGTTGTATACTCTCTCCCATTGTTCCTGAGAAATTATGTGTTGCTACAAGGTAGTTCTAGTCTCTGGATGTTAGTGAAGGTCTCTGCTATAGGAAGTTGCTTTGAAGACTATTTGGGAAAATACTTTGCATTCCTTCGCCTTTGAAGATATGGTATTATGGTTTGAGATTCAATGTTTATGTTTTGTGGATGTTGCACTCTTACCTTTTTAGGTCACCAATGTTTCTGAGGAGGTATCTAGTAATTGTAGTGAGTTAGTAGTTTGGTTACTTGTTAGGACTGGTCTAAAAGATGTTTTGCATCTATTAGTATTTTTTTTGTTCCTACTACTTGGTGGATGTGTTTTTAATATTTGTGCAGTATCTTAGTTCAAATTTCATATGATGAATTGTACTATATGTTGGTTTTTCAATGTTCTATATCACAGATGTGTCTTATGGGCTTTTAGGATGAAGTGTTTTATTTATGTTTACTTTGTGCTAGGTATTTTTGGCATGACAGTGAGAAATAATTTTATGGATGTGTTCATGGATGTTCATGGAATGCCTTTTTGTGGTCTACACATCAACAGTTGATCTCTTTGGTGTTGTGTATTGTTTTGAATTGGTTCTTTATGCAATTAGTGGTTTTTTGGCCAACAGGGCTTGTTCTCTTACTTGAGCTATGTGCTTGGGGTTTTGCACTAGCAGTTGAGGTTGTGTTTAGGTTTTTTCCTATCCTATTGAGAACTGCATTGAGTAAATTCAGTTGGAAGATGTGTTTTGGGGCCGATTGGTAATGTGTTGCACTTTCTTCTACATGTTTCCTTGTTGTCAACTTGGGATGTTGTGTTCCAATGTTGTGATGTTTGGCATCACATTGGAAGATGTAATAAGATGTTTTTGGTCCTCTCTATTGTTTTGTGGTCGACTTGTTGGAATCATTGTTTATCTCCTATTCTGGCTAACCTAGTTTGATGTTTCTTTTCTTGTGGAGGATATAAATGGAAGAACAAATCAATTGCAAGAAGTGTGGTTGTGTGAGAATATGGAGTAATGAAGTAAGTAATATGAGTTACGGAGGTGAAAGTTCAAATTCACTTCAATGCCTCAGTTGATGGAGTGTATTGTTGATATATATTATAATATCTAAATCTTCATGTATCCTACTATCAAATAGTAAGTCTCTTTAGCAAGTCCTTGTATCTTTCCCTAGGGTTGTACACCTCAACCTGCAAGTCCTTTGTATCTTTCCCTAATGTTGTGTGCCTTATCCTACAAGTCTTTTAGGGAGCTGCAAACTTCCTTAGGTATTGAGTCTTAAAATAAAATTATAATTTGCAATGAGCTTTATATATTGTGAGATTTCTCATTGTGTTTTTTCCCTTCTTTGGTTTTCCATGTATATCTATTGTTGTCTTGTACATGTGTGTTCATACTTTATCTTTCATTTCTATTGATTTGATTAAGAATTGTTGATTTGTTTAAGGTATTTTTATCTTGTTAAAAGATTGTAAATTTGCATTGTGCTAGAGAGTTTAAGGTTTTTGAGGATATTGATTCACCCCCCCTCCTCTTAGTATCTGGGTTTGTTCAACAATTAGTGTCAGATCCAAGTTCCTTTGAAGAAGCTTAACTACTTGAGGAAAGGTTTGTTGTAGGACATGATGGATCTTACGAGGTACCTAGTTTTGATGGAACAAATTGTACCTTTTGGAAAGTAAGAATGGAAGGCCTTCTAAACTCTCTAGGGTTTCGTGTTTGGAAATCTATCAAGGATGGTTACATTGCTCCTATTGCTACTCCTACAAATCTATCTTAGATTAGGTTGTATGAGAACAATTCCAAGGTAAAGAATGCTATCATGAATGGGTTAGCTAATCCATAACTTATGAAGGTGATGAATTGTAGTTCTATTAAGGATTTCTGGGAAAAGCTTAGAAAAAATTATGAAGGAGATAATAAATTGAAGTAAGTCAAGATGCAAAAATTCAAGAGAAATTTTGAAACCCTAAGGATGACATATGATGAAGATATTGTTAGTTACATGCTCCGAGTGGATGAAGTGGTTACTAGCATCAAAGGTCTTGGTGAAGAAGTGAAAGATGATGAGATCTATCCCTAAATCTTATAATCATAAGGTATCTTCTATTGAGGATTCGAAGGAAATGGATAAGTATTTAGTAGATCAATTGTTTGGTGCTCTCATAACCTTTGAAATGAGAGAGTTTGACAAAGATACTCCAAAGAAGGAAGCAAGATTCAAAGTCAGTAAGAAGGTAGAAGATGAAATGACTGATCAAAATGTTGACTTTGATGAGTTAGAAGAGAAATTTGTGAGAATATTGAAGAAGGGCACCAAAAAAATACAAAGGTAATTTACCTTTCAATTGCTTCAGTTGTGGGAGAATTGGTCATTTTGCCTCTAAATGTCCTTTTAAAGAATCAAAAGATAGAAAAAAAAGAGAGAAGTTCAAAAGAAGTCTCTATTCCAAGGAGAGTAGTTGTTCCTCAAAAGATGAGTATAATGATTAAAATGATGAAACCCTCTTCATCAAATTTAAAGGTGATGACAAAAAGAGTGATATTAAAAAATGTAAGAAGTTTGGTACCTTGCAGGATGACAAAGATAATGAAAAAACAATGGTTGTGTGGATCATCTTTCATGAAAAGGAAGAAGCAAATGCTTGGGTGATTGATAGTGGTTTCTCTAACCACATAACTAGTGACAAGGGAAGGTTCATTAGCCTTAAGAAGTGGAATGGTGGAGCTCTCAATTTTGGTGGTGATTAGTCAACAAAAATTTGTGGAAAGTGTGCTATAATCATTGATGGAAAGAATAATACTAATGGTGTCCTCTATGTCAAAGGGCTGAAGCACAATCTACTCGGTGTTAGTCAAACATGTAGTAAAGGGTACAACCTTACATTTCATTCCAAATGTTGTGAGATCAGGAAGGTAGGGTCCAAAAGATTAGTTGTAGAAGGTACTAGGACAAATGTAAATGGCTATCATCTAAAGGAGGCAAATGGAAGAATTTTTTTGTTGGCTCAATTTAGTGAGTGTTGGTTGTGACATAATCGGATGGGACACATCAACTTTGACAATATGGTGAAGATCAGCTCTACCCATGCAGTGAGAGATATGCCTAAGATTACTAAGCCTACAAACACATTATGCAAGGAGCGTCAAATGAGAAAGGATACAAAGAAAAGTTTCAAGAGAAAGGAGTGGTCCATTGGAGCTAATTCACACTAACCTATGCGGACCTACAAGAACTAATAGTCAATAAGGTGAAAGTTATTTTATGTTTCTTGTTGATGATTACTCTATAATGATGGGTTACATTTTTAAGAGAAAAATTAGAAGCTTTTGATAAGTTTAAAATCTTCAAAGAAAATTTTGAGAATGAAATGAATATTAAGATCAAATGCTTAAGATCTAATAGAGGAGGAAAATTTACTTCAAATGATTTTGAAATTTTTTGTGAAGATCATGGTATTAGGGGACATATGTCTACTCCTAGGACCCCTTAGTAGAATAGGGTAGTGGAGAGGAAGAATAGGATTGTGTGAGAGATGGATAGGAAAATGATGAAAGATGAAAATCTACCTTATATGTATTCGAAGGAATTAGTTCACAATGTTGTCTACTTGCTTAACATAGTACAATTGAGGGTCAATAGCACTAAGACCCCTTATGAGATATGGTATGGAAGACCTCCCATGTTCAAATACTTCAAGTATTTGGAAACAAGTGATACATCAAGAGAGATGAAGAAGACCTTGGAAATTTTGATCCAAGGTGTGTTGAAGGGATATTTCTTGGGTACTCAATCGGAAGCAAGGCATATAGATGCTACAATAATAGATTAGGAAAGATGATTGTAAGCACAAATGTTAAGATAGATGAATATGTGTGTTAGTTCTCACAAGAACCAAAGGTTTTTGAATTTTATATACCTTTGTACATTGAATTCAACATATATTTCCCTAAGTATGGCATGAAGAAGATTAAGTCATACTAAGTTTATACTTGCTACATAGATTTATAAATTCATGTGCACTAAAACACATTGAGTTATCTATAATAATTATATGTGGCACTCAAAATCACTTCATAATATTGTTTAGCAAGAAATTCATCACAATATTTACAATAGAATTCTTAGTTGGGATTGCCTCTACCCATTGGTCAAGTAATATGTGGCTACTAAAATCAATTTAAATATACTACTAGTTTTCTCAATGATATCTCCCATAAATTCAGTCCCCAACTACAAGAATGGATCCTCTAGTCCTAAGGGGTAAGTACCGAACAAATTTCAATTTCCTAGAGAAACTTTGGCATGTATCACATTTTTTAACCATTTTTTCCACATCCTTGAATATGTACAATCACAACTCTTATACCCTTATATTTTGTAGGTAATAGTATTTTCCATGAATTGACCCCTACATGCTTCTTGATGGTATTCCTATTAAATACTTTATCCTAGTTGCACTTACATATTTGAGAATTGTCCCTACAAAAAAAAATTCATTGATTTACCACTAACTAAAATAAACTTCAAGACAACAATATTTTATGTTCTTTACTTGTTAACATCTAAACTAGATGGAAATTTAAATTTTCTCAAATAAATTATGTTATTATACCAAGGATCATATTTTAAAGCACAAAAATTTGACAAAAAAATCATTATATCATTAAATTGCATAGCTTGTAGATTTGTTTACTTCATTAACTTAGCAAGCCCTTGACCCCTGACTAATTCTGTAATTTGAATGTCTAGGTCAAATTATTAGATATTTTTTATCCACCTACATATCTTGCCAAAAACCTTCTACTAAGTAAAAAACTATCACTACTAGTTGAGGTACATATGCCACTATCGTAGTTCCAATAACAGAAGATCTAAAATTTTTTATGGCTTTAACTAGGGCATATGTCTACTTTTCCATGATGAAAATTTTTAGTTAGAATTTTGGAGACTTACTAAAAATGCTATAAGATACTCAAATCCTCATTATTCTTTTGCAAAAGAACTACTACTACAGTGTGAAAAGAATAAAAAATAAATAGATAGAAAGGTTTAGAATAGTTAGGACTAGCTAGTATAGGTGTTTGCTTCAAATCCCTTTTTGACCCCTATAAAGGGTAGCACAATTTATCCTTCCCATTGCATATTTTTTTGTTTCTTGGAAAATTTTGGAGATGGCCTTATTCTTCACAGCAAAGTTTGGCACAAACCATCACACAATTTATTTTTCTAAAGAAGGAATGGATTCTTTTTGTATTAGTTTTGGGAATTACATCATTAGTTATTACTATCTCAAGATCAATTTGATTCCATCCTTTGAGGCAATGTGTCCTGAAAATTTTCCTTTTTATGTCACAAACATGCATTCATTATAGTAAAGTGAAATCACATATTCTATACTTCTCTTGGAGATTATTTCTAAGTATTTTCAATGATCATTTCTATCTTTAAAATGGTTATAATATTATCCTACTATATCACCATTATTTCATTTATCAACATAGAAAAAGCTACATCTATATTCCTCTAGAAATTAGCTCCAACATTCTTCAATCAAAATGGCATTATTACATAAACATATGTTCCCTATAGAGTGAAGAAATTTGTTTTATTTTTCTCTACTTGATTATAACCAAATAAACCATCCATCATTGATATCAATCTAGTCCTAGTCACTTTCTATAATAAGTTCTCCATATTAGAAAATGAATAGTTATCTTTCATTGATTTCATGTTGAAATCCTTGAAGTATACACTCAACCTTATGTCCCCTTTTTTCTTTCTTATTAGGATTAGGTTGGAAACCCATGGTGAATGACCAATTGGTTTTATGAATCCTCTATTCCTAAAATTTTTAAATTATTTTTACTTTTTGGGGGGATAAAGTAAGATTGATATGTATATATTTCTATTTGAATTATTTTTTATCATGGTATAATAGAATGGCATGCTAAAATATTTCCTCTGTATTCCTTTAATTCATCATAATAACATGTAAAGGACTATTCACATTTTCTCAATAAAGTAATGAGGAAGGTCTTCTAAATAATATTGAGTTTATTTCCAATGTATTTAATTCTTGGGGATAACTCAATACTTAGATTTACCTTTTCTACATTAGTATCATTGACTACTTTGTTCCTAATCTTAAATCAATTAGCTCCATTATAATTTATTTCCAAGGTAAATAACTCTTTTGGAAAAGTATTAGTTTTCAATTAAATGACATCAACCCCCAAATAAGGTTTTATAGCCCTATTTTAACTCAACCATTGGCTCCCATTCAACAAGTTGATCATAAAATCTCCTTATACAATTAAGGAGTATATAAATTTTGTCATCATATTGAAATATTATCTAGTTATATGCATATTGTCTTATATTGTAGTGAAGCCAAAAATTCAACTCTATGAGTGTATAAATGGGAAACCCATACCACATCAAACTATGAGGTTGAAACAATAATTTCATCTGCAATAGTGTTTTCAAATCTATCAATCTAGTTGATACCAAAAGCATCAAGCATTATAGGTTAGTGTATATGATATTCTTGTACAATTTAAACCATTAGTTCTTTCTTATATATGCATCTAAGTTAAGGTACTATCAATTATGAATCTCTAAAAATATTAATACATTTTATTCTATGATCTAGAGAAACATTCAATCCTAATAATAATGTTTGATATTCTACAATACTATTAGGGCATTGAAATGGAATGTTAAAAGAGAATTTCAAGCTCTTAACTTTAGGGAAACCCAACATATATGAAAATGTGAGGTTGAAACAATAAGCTCAACCACAATATTTTTTATATCTATCAACCCATTTGATTCCAAAAACATCAAGCATCTTCTAGGATTATCCTATACTATATTCTTATACTATTTCAACTATTAGCTTTTGTTGTGTATATACCTCTGACTTGAGACAATACCAGCTATAAATCTCTAGAGACCTTAAGATATTTTAATTTATGTCCAAGAGGAACAATTAAGCCTAATTATTATGATATTTTTAAATTTCATAGGTATATTAAAACTTCATCTTCAAAGAGGATTTAAGCTCATACCAGTGAGAACACCCTTTACACTGAACACATATTCCACAATTCATTAACCAAGGAGTTTGAAGGTTGAATATATATAATTAGATTAGTGGAATTATCATCATCACAACCTATAAAATGATCAATCCCATTGTATATATATATATATAAGACTTCATTCAATTATTTTTTATGAATCTTCAATAATATTTAATATTCTCTTTTCTCTACAGACTATGACATTTTCCCATGGATGGGAACACTAGCTTAAGATAAATCCTTTTGAGTGCTTCCTCCAATTGATGCCACCTATTTTATAGAAAAATTCATTCCATTTTGTGGGGAAATCAACTATAATTATGTTCATTAATAATTAATTTCTTAGGTGATATTCCAATTGAACCTCCACAATACTGGTCACACTAATGGTATGTACCTCTTTGGAATCAATGAAAAAACACTTAGCAAAGGATTTAGAATTTTTTAAACCTAAATTATTCATTAATATAAAGGGAATAAAATTACTATATGATCATGATTCTAGCATATAGCTATTATATTTCCATTAATTTATAAGCATAAAAGTGTAAAATGGATCTACATCCATCTAGTTTTGAGCTATTGATATGCTTAAGAATATCTCAAGGATTTACTCTACATATTTCATGACTTGAGGGTTATTTGAGAATTCATGAGATTCTTCATTTACATAAGATTTTTTAAATAAGATATTATCATAATTTTATGCCTTAGAATCCTTAACAGTTCTATCAAATGCACTTGTATTTTAAGTTGGCTTAAATTATAAGCCATATCGCATGTGGTGTAGTTGGGAAGTGGAATGGAAGAAGGGATTATTACAACATTGGTATTAGGGATATATGGAATTATCACTTGAGATATCTCTTGATTATTTTTTATTTGATTGGAGGCCTCTTGTTTATTTTGATTTGCATGTTCTTATCCATTTGATTCTTACTCCCTCCTAATATTTTGGACTTATTTTTTATATCTCAACATTAGCTATTTTTTAGATCATATTTAAACTCATATGTATTAATCTATTTTCTACAAGGCTCTATATAGGATCCTTTCTTTTATCTAGTAGTCTTACTACTATAATCTCAATTTTAACTTTATTATTACTAGGAATGGCATCATATAGTTCAATTACAAAATTTGGAACATGAGGAGGGATTCCTTATTCATTGCTCAAGTCCTAGAAACTTTTGACTTGAGCAATTTTTTAACCTTTTCGTTTCCCTTTATTATTACTAGGAATGGCATCATATAGTTCAATTAAAAAATTTGGAACATGAGGAGGGATTCCTTATTCATTGCTCAAGTCCTAGAAACTTTTGACTTGAGCAATTATTGCCACAATCAATTATCTAATATCTTCCTCATAAATCTTTGGTCTCTTATATTTTTGTTGCATCATCTCCTTGAAATGAGAAAAATAGTGAGAAATTAATTCATACTACTCTATTGCATTGACATAGTCATAGGTCTCATCATAGAATTTAAGCTCATTTTATACTAATGCGTTATATTTATATAGTCACACAAATATACTTTCTTGTTATATTATTTAGGCTCATATTCATCTTTATAATCTACCTCATTATAGTATTCCTCTTCTTGTAATGTGATAGCTATTGCACATTGGGCACAATTATGTGGTGTGTAGAAATATTTAAACCAAGGAAAATATTATTGTATATTAATAGTTTTTATAATTGTGAATAAGCACGAGACGTGGGATCAAACAATGAATGAAAACACCTTCCACAAAAAGAGAGTTGCACATAATTATTTTCTATATCCTCAACAAGAAAATGTTTACAAAATGAACCTCAAGAGTCTTCATGGAGATAGAGTGATAATACAATGAGGGCGAGTGCTTTATAGGAGCAACCCTAAATGATAAAGAGGTTAGATCATGACAAGTGTCAATATCCTAAGTGATGAGAAATATTGATCTAATAAAAGCTCACTCTAGTTAATAGAAAAAAGTACTCCCAAGTTTAGCTTAAGTGCATGAAAATAAATTAGCCAAATAATCAATTAAAAATTAATTAATTATTATCTAATGCATGATTACTCTGATACCCCCCTTAAGGTGAACTTAGGGAGTATTTATAAACCCTAAAAAGTGAATGCATAAAAATAAAATACTGTGATGGGTCCTAGAAAACAAGGCTTGATGAGGTACCCATGTACAAGCAATCTAATCTCTCACAATTAAAGAAAAGGATAAAACCTTAAAAAATCCTCTCCAAAAGAGAGAAAGGGAAATGAAGGACTAAGAAGCCTCCAAGCAAGTGTCCCCAAAGAAAGGAACATGAAGAACATCACACAAGCATGAAGAAGTTATAAACAATTATTGAATGATGAAAGATATAATATTGAAATTAAGAACCTCCTCTAAAAGAGATGATGATCAAGATCAAGAAGAAAATAATTTGCATGAGTGTCCCCAACATCACTAATCAAATCAGATGGCAAACAAATGAAAAAAATTGGAAATCAAAGATACAAATGGGACAAGTACCAATAGTTTGAAGAACATTGGTCAAGTGAAAATTGAATATCACCTTTATAAACAAGAATCTAAGAGTTTCCATATGGTAAATTCTCTATATTATTGAATGCATGGGTAAGTTATAACTGCTACATTTTCCTAGTACATAGGAACAAAAACTAGATACATAGTTCACTCCAAAAATGAAACCAAGGAAGCATTAGCAACAAAAGTAGAAACCCCTCAAAATGTGGAAAGGGAGAGCCAAGACAAGTCTACTAAACCTCTGTGTCATGAAGAAGTGCATGTAGGAGAACAAAGAATATATGAATATGCACAAAATACTACCTACAAATAAAAGGGTGTACAAACAAGGTACACATGCATGAGGAAAGAATAATTGGGATTTGATGTTATCATGGAAGGAACACTCACTTGACAAAGGTGTGATGGCAAAACAAAGGCACCCACAACCCACCCATGGCACGTTATATCATAGTGCGAGTAAAAAAGGCACAACAAAATGTGTGAAATCCCCAAAAAGCATGTACAATAGTAGCACTTTATCTCAATGTGTTTACAAATGAAAAATTACATACAAAAGATTTTCAAAATGCCCAAATAGGAAAAAAAGTTGGAAATACATATAGAATAGCCTAAAACAATTCATCCCACATAAACAAAAAGTTTCCAAGAGCTAAAACATCCAAGTAATTCATCAAAATGTGAACACAAAAAATTGAATAAAATGTACTTGAAGAAAAAGCTCGAAAAAAAATGCATGGATGACTATGAAGATCTTTGAAAGACCTTTCCAAAATTGTTGGAATCATGAAAAATAGAGAAATGGGTCAAAATTTGTGAGCTCGAGAGTGAAAAAATTTAGTGTAAATAGTGTCATTATCTACCTAGTTAGCTAATCACCTTTCTAGGATTGACCTATTCACACCTAGCTCAAGTTTACTTAGGTTTCTTTTTTCTTTTTGTCTCACTTCATAGCATTGAGACTTGTGTTCTCATGACTTGAGACACCTATTGGCACTTGCTCACACACTTGTCAAGTGAGCTCACAAGTGTCTCATCTTTGGATGGGTAGTTAGATTTCCATTCCTACCTTCTCACCTCCTCATCCCTTCCTATATAAGGAAGGTTTGATCATTGTATTTACACACTCTTCATTTTATATTTGATAGACATACTATTGACCATATTTTATTCACTTGTGGAAGTTGTTTCATGCTCTTTATTATTGGCATTCTCTAACAAAAATAGCACATCTAACTTTGATAGGTGATAAAATGTATTAATATAAAAATATGAAAAAAAAACAAGTGCCATTGGATAGTGCTTGAAACCAACTTTCCAATGATATCTCGTTTTCCTTATTTCAATACCTGAGTGAAAAGCTATTATAATTTTTCTAATTTTTCTTAATTTGAAAAAAAAAAACATTTTTAGCCCCCTAGGGGTTGGGTGTCGGTTGTCGATGTGACCCTAGGGTGGCAAGGGTTTAAAAAATTAATAAAAAATAATAATTTTTTTTAAATAAAAAAGTGTTGTACAGTACGTGCACCAAAAAAAATTTCCCACTCCAAAATTGCAAAAAAAAATGAAGATTCCAAATTTGCTCCTATAACCCTAGTTGAGAAAAAAAAAACTCAAAAATAGAGAATAGGTTCGATGAATCCATGCTTTAATGCCATGTTAGAATTGTGAATAAATATGAGACATAGGACCAAACAACAAACAAAAACACCTTCCATGCAAAAAGAGTTGCAAATAATGAATTGTTATATCCTCAACAAGAAAATACTTATAGAATTAAATTCAAGAGTCTTCATGGAGATTGAGTGATAATGCAATGAGGATCAGTGCTTTATAGGAGCAACCCTAAATGATAAAGGGATTAGATCATGACAAGTTTCAACATCCTATGTGATGAGATATAATGATCTAATAAAAGAACTTTTGAGCTTAGCTTAAGTGCATGAGAATAAATTAGCCTAATAATCAATTAAAGATTAATTAATGGCTAATGCATGATTACTCTAACAATAGCATCTCCTCTTAGTAGATATGGGGTATATTTTTTATGAGACCTATAATCTATTTGTATATGTACCATGCTATTTCTATTTTGGATTGGCTTCTTGAGCTTATTGAGATTGTAAGTTGGTTAGAAAGCATGACCTATTACCTAGATCCATAGAGAAATAACCCTTTTTCATTTTAAGTTGCACTATAAAATAGATCCTTCAAAGTAAACACCAACTTCTCTAGCTTGTCATCTATAGGAGGCTTATTGGGATGATTTTTCTCAAGTGAATAAATTTTCACTTCATCCTTTTTAATATGCTTACCTGATTTATTTGGTCTTACATTTGGTGGCATCCTTTTCATTACTTTGATGAATCTATTATTAAAATCAATGAAAATTTGTTACCTTTTTATGTTTGGGAACTCAAAAATAGTGAATCTAGGATCCACTATGTCTCAATATTGCATTCAAGAAACCTTTCTAAATTCATCCCATGAGATAATAGTTTTCTCAAATAAGCTCTTAGAATATTTTCAAGCACCTTGTAAAGACTAAATAAATAATTTCATCAAGATGTCTTCATCCTCCACTTTATAATTGTTGGTTATGTTGGTGAAGAGTCTCATGTGTTCTCTAATATTGCATTATTCCCCTAGAATTTTGGGATTTTCCCTTGGTCTTATGTGGCCCTAGATTGGGGTGATTAGAGATTCAATTGTAATCTAGCTACTTATATTTATCAAATTTTAAGGGTGGTCTCAAAGGTTTGTGCCTTCCTTGATGAATATTATTTCTAGTAAGAGATATTTTGTTATTTTTAAAATTAGGTCCTTGGAAACTATTCCATGTCGATAAACCCATGGTTGGTTTCCTACTATCAATAATTTTTGACTTGTTGGAAAATATTTTGAACCAATTGTCAAGCATTCAAGTCCTATTGATGTCCATATTGATCTCTCAACTCATCAAGAAAATCTAATTATTCAATATGCCCAAGGTAATCTATACTTAGTTAGGCTTACCTCTATCCTTAGCTCTACATGTAGTTTATGGTTGTTGGAAGAATTTAGAAGAAGCCCTCTGGTGTGTTGTCATTGATGCCAACATTGATTTATGACATTTTTTGTCTATCTGGTAAATAGTGATTCAGGTACTCTAATCTGGTAATTTGGTCCAAAATTGTTCATATCATAAGATTGACCTATGTGGTTTAATATGTTAATCAGGATTGTTAATTGCGGCTATGGACAAGTTTCCAATGATTTTGGTTGAATAGGATGAGAAATATAAATGACAAAATTTCAGCTTACATTTTTTGGTATGGGTCTTCTTTTGGCCGACATGGTTATGTGGTGTTCACCTCATGGATGTTTAAAGAGTTATTTATTAGGCATAGTCTGACCTAATTTGTCTTGCACATTTTTTTTGAACACCAAAGAAGTTTCGGTTTGAGTCGATGAGCTATTTTGAATCGAGTACGTTTACATCTAATTAGGCCGGCCTAATTGATGTATTTTGATGAAAGTTGGTATATATATGTATGAAACATTTTTGTAATGAAGATATAGAGACATATAGATAGAGATATATATGTGTTATGCAAAAATTACAAGCAGTGATGTGTGTTAGTGTGTTATTGTGTGAAGTTGTTGGTAGTTGTTGTGAACTTGCAAACTAGTGCAGAATTTTGTTTTCCAAAGCTTAAATGAAACTGAACTTAGCACATAGAAGTTGTATTTCATTATTTCATCCTTTTGGCATTGAGCCATTCTCTTTTGTAATCATTTCAGGTTGTGAGCCTTTCAAGGACAATGTGTTTTAGGCAATGTGCCCTGTAATATCCTATGACTAGTTATAATATATTGTGAGCTAATCTTCACTATGGTTTTTCTCATTTTGGGTTTTCCACGTAAAAAAAATCTCAGTGTGCATGTGATGCAGGAGCATCCAGTGGTGTAAGGGAAATCCTGCATCACCCAAAAAAAAAAAAAAAAATTCCTGTTGGTTGTTTCTTAGATGTTTTTGCATTTCTGGATACCCCTTTAGCTATCAAAATATTCAAAGCCAAATTTGAGGCCCTTAGAGGCTTCGGATGGGCCCAAAAATTTGTGAAAACCCAAAGTAGTTGGCCATAGGCCCTACTTCGTGCCACATCATCTTTTCAAGAGCTTTCCCAAAATGTATTATCATTGAAAATCCGAGAGTCAGATTAAAAGTTATGGCTTCTGGAAGTTGGTGAATTTTTAGAAATGTGCTAATTTTTTAATGTGAATTTAAATTTGAATGTCAAATTTTAATTTGGGCACCAAACTACCAAAACTCAAATTTGAATATTGTTTTGGCTCCAAATTGGAAAGGAGCTCTATTTATGGGAAGGATTTTTTATTTTTGGTAGCTTTTTGGGGAAAGAGCTCGCATGTTGTGAAAGGGGAAAATATTATAATTCTTGTAATTTTTTGTAGGTTGCATGTATTGCAGAGCTTGAGGATTTTTGATCCTCTACATGTAAGAAGTTCCATTATAAATAATAATAAATTTCTCTAGTTTTTGCATCATTTTCTATGTCTCTAGTTTGCTCCCTCATCAACATGTGACATGTGATGTTATGATTCCTTTCATGTTTTTTTTTTATAGTTGCAATTAGATATGTTTTAATTATTGAATGGTTAGCAGTTAAATAGTTTAGTAGAATATTGATTCACCCTCCCCCCTCTCAGTATTTTGGGTGTTCAACAATTGGTATCAGAGCTTGGTTCCTTTTGAAAAGTTTAACATCTTAAGGAAGATCTTGAAGTTTGAACTAATGGCTAACAAAAAATATCATGTTCCTCTGAAAGAGATCTCTGCAACTGAAGAACTCCATGTTGCTCTTGATGATCTAGACAGAATTGAAAATGAGAAAGAAACTCTAAGGGAAAATTTAAAAGAAGCAAATGAGTGCATCAATAAACTAAGAGAACAAATAAAGAATTCAAAGAAAGGCATAGAGAAGCAAGTGATCAGTTGAAGAAAGAAAATGAGGACATCATCGAACTAAAGGTACAAGCGGAAGAAAATAAAAGAATTGAATATTTTCATAAAGCTAAAACCCAGACCAAGATTGATGAATGTACAAAGCTTGAACAAGAAGTGATAACCCTAAGGTCTGACTTGGTGAAAGCAAGAACTCATGAGGAAAAATTCAAAGAAAGTACTACAATGCTTGATGAGTTGATTGCTTTTCAAAAACCCTCTAAGGAAAAAGGTGGTTTGGGACTTGAAGAAGGAAAAATATCAAAGGAAAATCAAACTCCTAACAAGGTTGAAAATCAAAGGAAGACTCAAGGCAATGGTAGATAGATCAAGAATCAAAGAAGCAATACCAGAAGGATTCCTATCAGACAACTTAATGCTCAAAAGTACCCATCTTTCAATGTTATTTGTTTTTCATGCAATAAATTTGGACATAAAGCAACAAAATGTAGAAATAGAATGAATCAAAATGTTGGATTCTTTGTTGGACAATATTTTGCTTGCAATAAATTTGGAAATAGAGCTACTAAGTGTAGAAGTTAGATAATGATGATGAATAGATTTAATACTGGTAAAATGATTCAATATTTTCAAGGATATTGATACACATGTAATGCATGTGGAAATAAAGCTAACTAGTGCATATCAAGGTTAATTACAAATCAGTCTAGTTAGAAAATTTTTGTGTGCTATACCTACAATAAACTAGGACAAATTTCAAAATTCTACAGAAATAAGAATGGGAAGAAATCTAATTCAAAACAAAGGGATAAACTATGAATAAAGTTGATCCTACTAAAGTTAAAAAGGAAATGGAGAAAATTTGGAAGAAAAAGGAAGAACTTGAGAATAAAGATGAATCAAATGCATATGTACCTGAATTTGGTGTATATACTTCTAGAAACTAAACCCAATAATGAATTTAGGGGGACCAATTACAAAAAAAATTATAAACCCCCAATATAAGAGGTGTCAAGCAGTGACACTAGGATATGTGTTGTAAGATGTCGTTCTAAAGGTGTTGGAAAAGATTCTAAAAAAAAAATATGTATTTTTGAAGATTTACAGAGCATTTTAGGGTTTACAATGTATTCATAAGGTGTTTATCAGCTTTTTGAAGGTGGAATGCATTAAATGTGAAATTAGGGTAAATCGGTAAAATATAAAGTAAAAATTCAAGTCAAGTTAAATGACTTTTACATATTTAGAAGAAAGCAGAGTGAGATGAAGTGATTTGAAGGCAATTCAGAGTATTTGGATTCAAACCCTAGTTTCTGTCAAAGCTTGAAAAGGGTATTTACAACTATTTGTCCTTTGTGGGTTTTAATTAGAAGCAATTTTTAAGCATATACAAGTAATTTGAGAGAAAATTGGCCACTCCCACTGTGGTTGAGACCTTATAGAGCCCTCAACCAAAATTCAAAATATTTTCATGGAAGGTTTACGATATGGACCCCATGGGTGCATTTTCACAAATTTCAAGTAGTGTTTTACCCATTGAGGATACAAGAACCTATATTCATACAAAATTCGAAGAATTTGACCATCAAGTGCTCAAGGACATGGTTCAAGGAGCTAGTTGGAGATGATTCCTCGGTGAAGCCAAAATATGAAAACCTTGTATGGAAGAAGCTAGATGTATGGAATTGGTTCCCAAACTTTTGTAGTGAAATGGATGCAAAGTTTGTTAGGATGGCACTTAGTAGAGTGCATGATAAATTTCTATGGGCAAGTGCAGCTCGAGTTATTACCAAGGAAGTGATTAAAGTTGTAACTAGTCTTTATGACACTGGACTTGTACCAGTGCTAAAATCCATGAAGAATGATGTGGTCATGAAACTAACTGGTGCTACATATAATGGGAGAGCACTAACAACCAAACCCATTACAAACCCTATTGTAAGATATGTTGTTGTCATGATTGGTTAAAAAATCTACTTTACCAATAGAGGCAATTCGATGTCTACAACTGCAATTTATGTTGCATATGAAATGGTGGTTAATGGAAGGGATTATGATTTCAGTGAGTTACTTCAACAACAACTTATGGATAACCTGAAACAAACTAAGACAAAGAAGTATGCATTCAAGTTTGGTACTTTGGTAGTTTGTCTACTATTCTAATTTTTGAGAGAACTACCTAGAAGGAATAACATTATATTGAATCACAACAGACCAGTGGCACATCAAATCTTTGAAAATCTACATATTCTTAGAGATTTCAAATCAAAAAGAGATGCTTTAATTGCATTCTTTGCATTTTTTCAAAACATGTATGAAAGAGATAGAGTTCCAAGAAGCATAGTAAAGAAATATGCAAAGGAGATAACCTTTCTTTTGTCCATTGATGAGTGCATCATAGAGGCAATAGAACCTAGGACTCTATGAATATAATCTCTAGGATATGATATTGATGAGAAAATAGATGAGGGCTTCATTGAAATTTTGTTAAGCAGTCCTAAGGATCCCACTCTACCCCGTCATGGTACATGTGAAGAGAAGTCTACTAAGGATGATGTTGATAGGCTGAAGGAAGTTGGTGATGAAAAGAGGGCCAAATCAGTTGAACTGTCCTCTAAGCCTAGAATATCAGGAAGAGCATCTTCCACCACTACCTCTACATTACCTAAAACATCTAGTACAATGGAAGCAATAAAAGGAAAGAAGGTAGAGCATAGCGCCCCTGCAGTAGTTGATGTAATTGCTTCCTTTGGACCCAGCACCAAAGCTTCTAAGAAAAGAAATGTACCCCCTATTGTACCATATATCACCCCCAGAAGAAGAATAAAGAAAAATGAAAATAGGAAAAGGAACATAAGTGATACTAGACAAGAAGAAATTGATCTTGGTTTGCAAGAAGAGAAAAATTTGAAAAGGAATAGAAGCAGTACCTCCACAAGTAGTGAAAAAGGAAAAATTGGAGACAATGTTGAAATCTTATCTAATGAAGAAGAGACGGAAGATGAAATGGAATCTTTCAAAATTCATGTGCATGAGAAGAAGAGAGAAGGTACATCAAAACCTATGGAGGGCATGCCCAACTCTCCTCTAGTAAGTGATCATCCAACTCTAAAGATGGAAGCTTTAGTAAATAATATGATAGAATCTGAGGATTTTCTAGCTACTACTAAATTATTTGAAGTTAATAAAGAGGATAAGAAAAGAATTGTAGATGCACTCATTCAATACATGGTTATTTTTAATGAGAATATGGAAACTATAAGGAAGAAGGTGACTGACAATGTATGGGAAGCTTTACTACAAAGAAGGCGTGAATCTGTAACTATTGATGACAAAATGAAATATGATGTCATGAATACAAGTGGATCCTCCTTGTCTGAGGAAGATGTTGCTAGCCTGTTAAATGAATGTTCTAATTTTTTAAGGTTCAAACAAAGATTCACTCTTCTAATGACTAAAGAGAAAGTCAGTACTAAAAAGTTAAGGAAAGAGACTCTTGATACAATAAGGGAAATGGCAAGGAGAGATCTATTTTTTCATCTCATACAACTCAAGCACAAGAGCCCGCTAATGTTACAAAAGTAAAGGATCGTCCTATTTTAGATATGGTTGGCAATACACATGTTGCTTCAAAGGCATCTGCTCCTCTGAATGATATAAAGGAAACATCCAGTAAACACACTGAAGATCAGCATAAGAATGATATCAGTAACAATCCAAAAGAACATCATGAGGACATTGGAAATAATGGAGAAGATAAGAATGAAGATGAAGGAGACAAAGATGAAAAGGGTAATGATGGAAAAGATAATGAAGACAAGGAGGAAGAAAAGAAAGGAAAAGCATCAGAAAAATCCTCTAGAGAAGAAGAGGAAAAGAAAGAAGAAAACAATGAAGAAACAAAGACTGGAAGAAGTGAAGAACTTCCCAAGACCATGGAGCTATCAAAGTCATCTGGAGAATCATCTAAAAGTACTCTTAAAGGCCTACTGACAAGGAAAATAAGGATTTATCCTATGCTACCACCTCAATTGATTCAACTTCTGTCATACCTAGGCTATGTAGATCTAAGCAAGATGTCACCTATAGGAATAAAGATTTGTGTTGCTTTTTTTAACTCTATAACACATAAAATTGAACATACCTATCAAAGATGAACTGAATTGATAAATGAATCTATTAAGGCTTTGTAGGAGATAGCCCCCGGTGCCACAATTGATGATTCCTTGCTAATTATTGAAAACTTAAAATTCTTGGTTGATTCTATCAAAGAATATACCTCTAGCCTTAAGATATAGACTAAGAAAGAGGTAGAGTCAAGACTTCTAGAGAGAATTTTATTGATTCTACAAGATAAATGTGCAATCACACATAGCAAGGTGTTGCCAAGATTGAAAGAGGTGAAGGATTGTGAAGAGGAAGCCCAAATATTGTTTGTATACTACATGCAATGGTCTGATGCCACTCAAGGCATTAAACACTTAATGGACTCAATAGAGTCTCAACTCGCCAATTCCTCTAGAACCTATAGGATTGTAGATGATAGAAATTATGCTACTTGGACTTCTATTGCTGACTTGCAAAGCAAGGTTTTTACCCTACAAAGGAAGAAAGCAGATGCTATGAGGTAGTTTGGACAACTTGGAGATCTAATAATGTCCAGACACATTCCTATATCAAGTGCCTTAGTGGATGCAGATAAACTAGACAAGTTGAATCTTAATCCATCCACTTTAGAAGGAGAAGAATGCTTAGTACAACTAGAATAATTGCACGAAGCACCCGTTAGAGAAAAGCGGATCTGGGATGATGGAAATCCTTCTTGGGAAGCTCTTTTCAAGGAATTACAAGGTGCCCCTAGTTCCTGTTAAGTGTTTTTTGTTTACCCTTCGTCCTTGATGTCAAAGGGGGAGAAGGTTTTGTATGAAGAAGGTTCTATAAGAAAAATTTAGTTTTTATGTGTTTTTGTATATCTGAAAGGGGGAGTTGAGTTCACACAATTTTGGTTTGGAGGGTCAAAACAATTATTGTTGCTTCATTTTTGGCACATTTTTCTATCAATGACAAAGGGGGATATTGTTGGAAGAATGAAGAAGAATCCTTCTAGTGTGTTGTCATTGATGCCAACATTGATTTATGATAGTTGTTGTCTATTTGGTAAATAGTGATTCAAGTACTCTAATCCAATAAGTTGGTTTGAAATTTTTCATATCATAAGATTGAGCTATGTGGTTTTAATATGTTAATCAAGACTATTAATTGCAGCTATGGACAATTTTTCAGTGATTTTGGTTGAATAGGCTAAGAAATATAAATGATAGAATTTCAACTTACAGTTTTTGGTATGAGTCTTCTTTTGGCCAACATAGTTATGTGGTGTCTGCCTCGTGGATGTTTAAAGAGTTATTTATTAGATCTAGGCCGACCTAATTTATGTCTTTCAAACTTTATTTTGAGCACTAAAGAAGTTTTGGTTTGAGTCGACAAGCTATTTTGAATCGAGTGTGTTTACATCTAATTAGGTCAGTGTAATTGATGTATGTTGATGCAAGTTGGTATATATATGTATGAAACATTTTTGTAATGAAGGTATAGAGACATATAGATAGAGATATATGTGTGTGCTATGCGAAAATTAAAGCAGTGATGTGCAATAGTGTGTTATTGTGTGAAGTTGTTGGCAGTTGTTGTGAACCTGTAAACCGGTGCAGGATTTTGTTTTCCAAAGCTTAATTGGAACTGAACTCAACACATAGAAGGTGTATTTCATCAGTTCATCCCTTTGGTAGTGAGCCACTCTCTTTTGTAATCATTTGAGGCTATTATCCTTTCAAGGATAGTGTTTCTTGGCAATGTGCCCTGTAATATCTTATGACCAATTATAATATATTGTGAGCTAATCCTCTCCGTGGTTTTTCCCATTTTGATTTTTCCGCATAAGAAAAAACTTGGTGTTCACGTGTCATTTGATGTTATGATTCCTTTCATGTTTTTGTTTATAGTTTCAGCTAGATATGTTGTAATTATTGAATGGTTAGTAGTTAAATGGTTTAGTAGAATACCGATTCAACTCACCCCTTAGTATTTTGGTTGTTCAACAATGGCCTCCTTGTAAGAGTAGTTGGATCTTCTACTCTAGGAGACAACTTCATGTTAGGATCTCTCATGAAAGTAGACCTTTTTATATCTATCTTCTATATTTAATCAAAATATAACTTCATAGTGGGTTTCAACATAATAGAGTTGACACTCTTCACTTGGAAGAGAATTTGAAAAAAATATTTACAATGTATATGGAATCAAATCCTAGCAATGTATTTACCTATGCACCATCAAATGGGAATTGATTTGCCTTAATCCTACAACTAGAAGTCATAATGATGTAGGTCCAAGGAAAGTAACACTTCCTACATTATAGTTTTCTAGACACCCATGTTTCATTAATTAGAGTTTGATCACTAACCACCACTACTCAAGAATTTTATGTGAGGTAAAACAATAGAATAGTGCATTCTCTTAGATTCAAAGTTGATCAACAACTATCACTATGTTGATGGTAGGGACTTCGTGGTATAGGAGATGAACATCATATCCACCAAGTTGAGTCACCAATACACAATGAGTCGATAAATAGTCACCAAATGTAGTAGGATTAAATCACTTAGTGAAATGCAACCATTAGTAACCATACATCAATGAAACAGAAAAAAGGGTACAAACTAAAGTAAATTTCTTCAGCCACTTTACATGGGCATTAGAACCAATCTACTATGAATGCAAACTACAAACTCAGCAAAAACATCAAAGGATAAAATTTCACATAGTTAAAGATGGTTTTGTTGTTAAATTGTCCTCTCATGAACATGTTACACTTGTTGAAGCATTCTTGGGAAGATTAAATTGACCAATGCAACAAACATGGAGTTGAAGACAAAGAAAGGAACAAATCACATGGATATAAGGCATGGGGGTTAACAAGGCCACACATAAGGCCATAAAAATTTAATCTCAATTTGGGTGTCAACACAAAGTTGATTTTATTTTTTTTGGGGCCAAACTCATATTCATCCCAAAAAAAAAAAAAAGTGTGGAAAATTTTACTTATAAAAAAGGTCTTAGCTAGAAAATAAACAAGATAAATTATGGAACATGTGTGAGCACTTAGATATGCTAATTGAGCATCCACACACATAGTTAACATCAATCTCATAAAACATGTTTCCCATTGCTAGATACTATTGTAATCATCAACAATGAAGAGACGAGGCTCTTCCTTTGCCACTTGGAGGAAAATCCCCTTGGCCAAAAAAAGAAAAAATTGACATGATCTTCAATCATGTTTTGAGTGTCTTGGGCTTGAAAAGGGAGGAAACTTACTTTGAGTGGTTCCTAAATCAGAAATTTTTTCGTCCATCATCCTTAGTGTCTTTAGAAGGGAAACCATTTTTTACTCAAGCAAACAATGAGAGAGACGAATTGAGAGAGATAATATGCTATTTGTAGAAAGCCTCACAACATCGGAAAGGGTTTAAAGAACTTATAAACTCCCCATCTATGGGTGGCAGCTCCTCCATCTACAATTTTGAATTCAAAGTATTGGTCTTTGACTGAATAGGAGTGGAATTTAAAAACACCTTTTCACAAGGAAGAGGTCGCCACATTAGTTGAAGCTGCCCCAATGTGTGCTAGCAAGGATTTAGCCTCATGCTTTAGAAAGGAATCATGATCGTCTTTGCTAGATGAGGAGGGATTGAAGAGGTTTCATGCACCAATCACTTCCACCAAACTCCTAATGATTCATCTTTGTTTTCAATATTTCCAAGATCTACCTCATCACCCATTCTATCCTTGCTCACTCACATTTTCTACCCTTCATTTGCATTTTTAGGTATAACTCTGTATTTATATATCTATACTATTAGTGTATATTTTTTTTCTTTTTAGTTGATACACTCAACATTTATAGATTTTCTATAAGAGACCTCCACTTCTATTTTATATATTCTGAGACATTTTGGTTCCTTGGCATGATATTGATTTTTTCCTTCATGAATATAACTTTTGACACTTAATTTATTTTTTCCTATTCTTAAATTTTGGGTATGTTTGGCTGCATTATTTTTTAGTCTAGTTATCTATAGATTTAGTATAAGAGACATTTTGATCTCTTGACCATGATACTAATTCTTTCCTTTGGCTTTGTGGTATTTTTTTATAAACGTTTTTTACCTAATTCTTTATTACATTTTGTTAATGTTATATATTGTATCATATATAGAATTTAGATACATTTTCAAATTTTCAATTGTCTTTCCTAGTTTAAAGTGACATATTACTTTGCAAGTATTTTCCTCTCTTAAGAATTAATTTATCCTCCTTTGGCACACAACTCGCCCAGTTTGAAGAGTAGCCCCTCCTTGATGTGGAATTCGTTTTGCTTTCAAAATCAGCATATTCGTTAAATTCCTTCCGATAAAATTAATCAGCAAATTGAAAAAGTCAAGACATGGTGTCCAAAGCTGAAAAAAAAGGCATTCTACATGTGCGACACTTGTCTGTAAAATTCTCCTTGTCCTTATTACGACGTGGAATTGTACTAGAAATCCCATTCATTCAAAGTGATTTTCTTGTTGCAAACTACTACATGTTTGAAAATACTAGAGGTTGGTGATTAGTATGAATGATAAATTCTATACCCAATTAAAAATGTTCATTATTATATTACTTGCACAAAAATATACAAATTTTTACCATATGTAGATTAAATCAGAATTACACCATTAGATAATTCTAAGGCATTGCATAGTGATTTTTCCTTGCAATACGAATTCACCCATATTATATGAACTTTGCATTTGTCTCAAGCCAACTAACTACTAGACAAAACACACCTATGTACATACAAAAATGCATGAAAAACATACATAACAAAATACATGGAAACATACATAACATGATGAGATGTCATAGTGCAGGGCCCGACAGATGGGCAATCAAAGTGACTAAACCAACAGACGAGACCAAACATCCAGGAAATGATAGGTAGGAGTTAACAGCACCGTCAAGTTGATTTTTCCACCTCATGCCAACCGAAAAAGGTGGGAACCTTAGCTTTGTCATGAAGTTTCTTTTGGATGGTACAGGAAAAGTGTAAGGGAATGATGTATGTCTTTTCTATTTGGAGAAAGAAATATGAAAATACTATTTGTTTCTAGTTTGCACGTTGAAAGTTGAAGGTTTGAGAGCATGTGGAGGAGTTGGAGGAGAAAACTGACCAAATCTAGTTGCTATTTGGTAGTGTGCACGTTGTAAGCTAAATTTTGGAGTGCATGTGGAGGAGTTGAAGGAGAATACCAACCAAATCAAGGTGAGGGGTGCTAAGCAATTCAGTTGCAGACAAAGGGTTTTACAAGACCTTGTAATTTGTGTTGGTGTAATTAATATTTAATTACGCTTGCATAAGTTTACTTAGGCATTATTTATTTTCTAGGTTAATTAATTCTCATCTTTATCTTTTGAGCTATCTTGTTGCTCAAGATAAGATTAGGGTTATGCATATCTTTCTTTTATAAAGCAAATAATTATCATGTAATTATTAAATTCTCGAATAATATTATGTTGCACATTCTTTTGCAACCTCTCTGCTTTTTCTTATTTTCTCTTCTGTGGAAGGTCTTTTCAGTTTGCAAATCTGATCTTGGTTTCTAACATGGTATCAGAGCCTTGATTTGTAGCCCCTTCTCAGATTTTTGAGAAAATCATTGTAGGGTTCATTCGAGATTCCTTGAGGGTATCATGTCTTGAGTTCATTCATGAGGTGTTTTGGATTAGATCAAGCTTCACCATTGGATTTAGAGTGATGGAAAAAGTCAGGATTGACTTTTGTTTTGCAAATTTTGGCCACCATTTGCCAAATCTATGAGGGTTTGAAGCTGGGAGATTTTTTGCAAGTTCTAGAGATAGTGGATTTTTCGGTGCATTTTGGGTAGAAACGGAGGTCACCATCGCATTCACAGTGGCCAAAAACCCTAAGATCGCCTTTCGTTTTGTCAATTTTGGTGAAATTTGTCTCTGATGAAAAAAAATTGCTAGGGAGGTCATACAGCCTCCCCAACTCGTGTCCTGAGGAACAAAAAACTTAAAAAAAGATTAAAAATGTTTTTCTCGGGTTTCGTGCTTGCACGCCCAGTATAGAAGGGGTTCGCTGCCTGACGGCCACCCAGCCGTCGTCGCCACTAGTGCTTCCTGCCAGCGCCTCCACCCTGTAGTTGCTCGGCCACAGTCAACCCCCACAAGCCCTCTCAAACAACCATCGTGGTCCTATGGGGGACTGAGTGCTATGCGCCCAGCCCCCGACTGCTTTTGCTCTAGGCCAGTAGTCCTTTAGAGGACCAAGGGCCCATTCCTAGCACTCAACAGCCTTGCAGCTCCTAGCGACAATCGTATGGGTGACCAGGGGCTCCACCCTAGCCCCCAACCACCAACCCCCTGGTTCTGCATGGGACCAAGGGCTAATTTTTTTTAGCCCCCTAGGCGCCCTGCAGCCTTTATTGGGCATTTTGGAGCAACTTTCACTAAATCGGGCATACTTTTTGCATACGATCTCCTTTTTTCACAAACAAGATACCATTGGAAAGTTGATTTCGATGCCGATCCAGTGGTGTAGGTGTTTTTACCATATTTTAATTCAGATTTATTTTTCAGTCCTTTGAACTCATATGTTGTTGTTTTCACTTTGGAGGGCATATCTTTTGACTCGGTGATCCATTTTTCGTCATTCTTGCGGCATTGGAAAGCTAATTCAGTCCTCTACTCATACTTGAGGTCTATTTTATTTTTTTATTTATGCATGTTTTAGATGCTCTCCTTTTACAATCATTGGGTTATTGTAATAAATGAATTGTGATAAAGTTCCATTCATGGGGGTTTTGTGCATAATAAATCTAATTAGAGTGTAGTTTTCACTTTGATCTCCATATTTCATCTTGATTTGTTGGAAACTTGCATTGGTTATTTGGTTTCCTTGTTTATTTTGGCCATATTCTTGCTATTTCTTGACACATATCAGATTCTTCGATTCACACTTCAGTTGAAATTTCATATTTCCTGATCTACATTGGTTCAAATTCTTCTCATTTTGAGGGCCATGTTTTTATGGTTAATGTTCCAAAGTCTATTTTTGGTACTCCTTCCCATGGAAGAGTTTCAGTCACAGTTTGGCATCGGCATCGAGATACATGATTTCTAGATTCTATCATCATCTCATCTACTGTTGTTTCAAATATTCCAGGGTTGTTCCAATTTGTGAGTTTTCCAGTGTTCTATGGCATCAAGTCTACTATCACATTATCATGATTCTGATTTTGGTTTCAGTTGTAGAAAAAAGTATCTTTCCTTGCTTGTTAGATTGTGGTTCTAGTGTTACTCCATAGTGTTCTTCCAGTGCTTCTTTGCAACAGTCATCTCATTGTAGGGGGGTTTTGTTCCATTGGGTTTTCCTTCTCTACATCATCATTGCATTTTTAAATGAGTACCTGATCAAGCCTTGTTGTTGGGACTCATCTTTGCATAATAATTTTCTTCTCCCTAAGTTGCACTTATGGGGGGGTGTTGGTGTAATTAATATTAAATTACACTTGCATAAGTTTACTTAGGCATTATTTACTTCCTAAGTTAATTAATTCTCATCTTTATTTTTTGAACTATCTTGTTGCTCAAGATAAGATTAGGGTTATGCATATCTTATTTTTATAAAGAAAATCATTATCATGTAATTATTAAATTCTCGAATAATATTATGTTGCACATTCTTTTGCTACCTCTCTACTTTTTCTGATTTTCTCTTCTGTGGAAGGTCTTTTTGATTTGCAAATCTGATCTTGGTTTCTAACAATTTGTAATTTGGGAAACACAATGTGTGGAATTTTAGTTACCTGAATTTCCTTGTTTAAATGTATGAATGTCTTCAAAATCACTCATTTCATTGTTGTGTTTAAATTTTGCATGATTGAAAAAAAAGTGCACAAAATAATTATAATTGGGAAAACACAATGTTGGGTTTCAGTTATTTGAATCTCCCTATTTAAATGTAAAGGGTTGTCTCATGGTGTGTTGCTTGCTTCTTAACACCCATGGTTTTACAACATGGAATGTTACAAGACAGTATGAATTTCTTGAAAATCACACATTCCATTGTTGGGTTTAAATTTTGCATCATTGAAAAAAAAGAACATAAAATAATTGTAATTGGGAAAACACAGTGTTGGGTTTCAGTTATTTGAATCCCCTTGTTTAAATGTAAAGGGTTGTCTCATGGTGGGTCGTTTACTTCTTAACACCCGTGGTTTTGCAACACAGAATATTACAAAACAATATGAATTTCTTCAAAATTACACATTCCTTTGTTGTGTTTAAATTTTGCATGATTGAAAAAAAAGTACACAAAATAATTGTAATTAGGAAAACATAGTGTTGGGTTTCAATTATTTGAATCTCCCTATTTAAATGTAAAGGGTTGTCTCATGGTGGTTTTCTTGCTTCATTTATTTGAATCTCCCTATTTAAATGTAAAGGGTTATCTTATGGTCGGTCGCTTGCTTCTTAACACCCACGGTTTTGCAACATAGAATGTTACAAAACAGTATGAATGTCTTCAAAATCACACATTCCATTGTTGTGTTTAAATTTTGCATGATTGAAAAAAAATTGCACAAAATAATTGTAATTGGGAAAACATAGTGTTGGGTTTCAATTATTTGAATCTCTCTATTTAAATGTAAAGGGTTGTCTTATGGTGGGTTGCTTGCTTCTTAACACCCACAATTTTGCAACATGGAATGTTACAAAATAGTATGAATGTCTTCAAAATCACACATTCCATTGTTGTGTTTAAATTTTGTATGATTGAAAAAAAAAAGTGCACAAAATAATTGTATATGGGAAAACACGGTGTTGGGTTTCAGTTATTTAAATCTCTTTGTTTAAATGTAAAGGTTTGTCTCATGATGGATTGCTTACTTCTTAACACCCACGGTTTTGGATCATGGAATGTTACAAAACAGCATCAATGTCTTCAAAATCACGCATTCCATTGTTGTGTTTAAATTTTACGTGATTGAAAAAAAAGTGCACAAAATAATTGTAATTGGGAAAACTTAATGTTGGGTTTTAGTTATTTGAATCTCCCTGTTTAAATGTAAAGGGTTGTCTCATGGTAGGTCATTTTCTTCTTAACACCCATGACTTTGCAACATAGAATGTTACAAAATAGTACGAATGTTTTCAAAATCACTCATTCCATTGTTGTGTTTAAATTTTGCATGATTGAAAAAAAAAGTGCACAAAATAATTGTAATTGGAAAAATATAGTGTTGGGTTTCAGTTATTTGAATCTCTTTATTTAAATGTAAAGGGTTGTCTCATGGTGGGTTGCTTGTTTCTTAACACCCATGGTTTTGCAACATGGAATGTTACAAAACAGTATGAATGTCTTCAAAATCACACATTCCATTGTAGTGTTTAAATTTCGCAAGATTGCAAAAAAAAGTGCACAAAATAATTGTAATTGGGAAAACATAGTGTTGGGTTTTAGTTATTTGAATCTCCTTGTTTAAATGTAAAGGGTTGTCCCATGGTGGGTTGCTTGCTTCTTAACACCCATAGTTTTGCAACATGGAATGTTACAAAATAGTATGAATATATTCAAAATCACACCTTCCATTGTTGTGTTTAAATTTTTGCATGATTGAAAAAAATGTGCACAAAATAAATGTAATTGGGAAAACACGGTATTGAGTTTTAGTTATTTGAATCCCCCTGTTTAAATGTGAAGGGTTGTCTCATGGTGATTTGCATGCTTCTTAACACCCATAGTTTTGCAACATGGAATATTACAAAATAGTATGAATGTCTTCAAAATCACACATTTCATTGTTGTATTTAAATTTCACATGATTGAAAGAAAAGTGCACAAAATAATTTTAATTAGAAAAACATAGTGTTGGGTTTTAGTTATTTGAATCTCTTTTTTTAAATGTCAAGGGTTGTCTCATGGTGGGTTGCTTGCTTCTTAACACCTACAATTTTACAACATGAAATGTTACAAAACTGTATGAATGTCTTCAAAATCACACATTCCATTGTTGTATTTAAATTTTGCACAATTGAAAGAAAAGTGCACAAAATCATTGTAATTTTGAAAACACAATGTTGGGTTTCATTTATTTGAATTTCCTTATTTAAATGTTAAGGATTGTCTCATGGTGGGTTGCTTTCATCTTAACACCTACGATTTTGGAATATGGAATGTTACAAAACCATATGAATGTCTTCAAAATTATGCATTCCATTGTTGTGTTTAAATATCACATAATTGAGAGAAAAGCTCACAAAATATTTTTAATTTGGAAAACATTATGTTGGGTTACATTTATTTGAATCTCCTTGTTTAAATGTGAAGGGTTGTCTCAAACTGGGTTGCTTTCTTCTTAACACCCACAGTTTTGCAACATGGAATGTTACAAAACCATATGAATGTCTTCAAAATCACACATTCCATTGTTGTGTTTAACTTTCGCATGATTGAAAAAATAAAGTGCAAAAGAAATTGTAATTTGGAAAACACAGTATTGGGTTTCAGTTATTTAAATCTCCTTGTTTAAACATCAAGGATTGCCTCATGGTGGTTTGCTTACTTCTTAACACCTAAGGTTTTGCAACATGGAATGTTACAAAACCTTATGAATCTCTTCAAAATCACACATTCCATTGTTGTGTTTAAATTTTGCATGATTGAAAGAAAAGTGCACAAAATAATTATAATTAGGAAAACACAGTGTTGGGTTTCAGTTATTTGAATCTCTTTGTTTAAATTTCAAGGGTTGTTTCATGGTGGGTTGATTGCTTCTCAACACCTATGGTTTTGTAACATGGAATGTGTAGACATGTAAAATATACCAATTGACATTGTGCATCTGATCCTGACTTACTAACATCATTTCTTCTTGAATCATCCCTCAATCTAACCATTTAATCAAATCTTTTTATCTAATTACATTCACCAACTTTCATCCCTTAATTAAATAAATCATTTTTTCTAATTAAGTCACTCTCTCTTGTTAATTAAATCAATCCATCTGATCTAATTATCCCTATTTAATTAAATAATCAATTTATTTGATTAAATCTCTAAAAGTCTATCCATTAAAATAAATAAATTAAAGCATTATTTGATTTAGTCTAACACCATCTCTTTTAATTAAATAAACCAAAATCCTTATTTAATTAATCTCTTATCATGTTCCTCTCTTATTTGATTTAAATAAGTCCATAAATTTGAGTCAAATAGGTCACATCATCTAACCTCTCTCATTAAATTAATTAACCCTTAATTAGTTTAATCTCATCTCATGTCCCATCCTCTAGATAATGCAATTTTCACGTGAAAATAGATTTAATTCATTTTTTAAATCTCTATTTTCCTCACAAGGCATCTTTTGGAATATTCTCTCAATTTGAATTCAAAAATTCCAAGTCAACATGTACATCCGACAAAGCAATAACTTCATCTTACATGTCCTTTTCCTTGAGCCAAGTGGCATTTATTGCATTTTCCCTTCCCTCTTACAAGTCATTTCAACAAATTTGAAATTCAAAATTATGCATTTATTGGCACAATCCCCAAATCTTGCACATCCTTCATCCATTCATAGCTTGACAAAAGGAATCATACCATTGGATGAATGTTAGTCCCACATTGCTCAAATTTGGACATTCATCCATTTTGGAATTCTATAAATAAAGAGATCATATCCTCATTTAATCATCCACAATTTATGCAAAGTTACCATGCTCAAATATCTCTCAAATTTCATCTATTATCCTTTAGCTAGGTTTTTGCAGATTTTTGGCTTGGAGCACTCATCTCTCACCAAAAAAGTGGATCAATCATCTTCAACACATCAATTTTGCATCTTAGGAATTGGGAAAGGGCCAATTTTCACATCAAATTGACACCAATTCCCCCATGGGATCATGAGTTTGCACATTTAAATTAGGATTCAATCTATTTTGTTCTTTTTATCATACTTTTCATTGTTTTCTTTCCTACTTTGAATTTGTAAATGGATTTCATGGGGAATCCTTGTTTTGGCATGCAATCTCTTATCTAACTTGTTATTCTTGTTATTTTGCAGGTACCAAGGTTGGCGTTCACACATTTGGCCACAAATTCATCATAACTGCAACTGAGTACTTTACTAAGTGGGTGGAAGCCATACCCATGATGTACATAACTGGGAAGCATATTTCTAAGTTCATCCTGAACTATCTCATTTGTCGTTATAGTGTCCCACAAGCCATTATCTTAGATAATGGGACACCATTCAAAAATCAGGAGGTCTGTGACCTTTGTAAGCAATTAAAAATCCAACATTGCTTCTCCACCCCATACTATCCCCATGGCAATGGCCAAGAAAAAGCTACAAACAAGACCATTCTGAAAATCCTCAAGAAAATAGTCAATGATGTAGGTCGTGGCTGGCATCTGCAGCTTAATCCCACCCTCTGGGCATATCAAACTAGCATCCACACACCCACCGGTGCCACCCCCTTCTCCTTGGTCTACGGATCAGAAGTCGTACTCCCCATAGAGATTGAGCTCCCATCCCTTAGAATATCACTGCAAAACCTCATCACAAATGAAGAGTACTGAGTATCAAGACTAAATGAGTTGGAGCTACTCGATGAGCGATGTATAGATGCTTTGAATCACTTGCAAGTCTATCAAAATAGACTCAAAAGGAGCTACAATAAGAAAATCAGAAGTAGGACTTTCCAAGTTGGAGAACTGGTGTTAAAAGAGAATCAGAAGAATGTCTCAAACCCAAGCAACAAAGAAAAATTTGAACACAATTGGCTAGGACCATTCATCATCATAGCAAGTTATAAGTCAGGGGCATATCAGCTATCAACACCCGAAGGGGAACCTCTGCAAGAGCTCATGAATAGCTCTCATCTCAAAAAGTTTTATGCCTAAATCTTTCAAGGTATAGAGCCAAAAAATCCAAAAAATTAGAAAATGTCCTAAAAAAATGGTTACTTCAGTGAAAACCTGGCAAACTGGCGTCTTGGTGACAAAAAAAAAAAATCAAAAAAAAGGATTGAAAATAGTAAAGAGAAAAATTGTCCTCTAGTGAAAACCACTTTGGTGTCACTTTGGGCAAGTACCTTGGTGAAAACTTGGCAAACAGGTGCCTGACATAAATAAGCACTTTTCATCCACCAAGATTTCTATGGCTTGTTTTGCATCATCCATACATCACTCATCCACTTGCATCTGCACATTAGCTTGGTCATGTGTTCGTATCATGATCCATCTTAGTACTACTCGGCCCATCCCCAATGTCAGTTTGTTCTGCCTTTATCGGAGTACTCTATCGCATCATGTTGGGGGCATGTTCTTATCGGATCGGATTCGTGTATGTTCTTAAAATCCTCAAAATCAGAAAATCCAAAAAACTTGAAATATCAAAAAATCCAAAAACATCAAAATATCAGAAAATCCAAAAACATTAGAATATCAAAAAATCCAAAAACAGCAAAACATCAGAAAATTAGAAAATCCAAAAACATTCAAAACATATCAAAATCAAAAAATAGGTCAAAAAGTACGTCAAAAAGTCAAAAAACGGAGTCGTCTTGTCGAGCTACATGGTCTCTAGGTATATAATGTAGGCAAGGCTAATCTATTGATCAGCCCCCAAGGCCCCTAGGATAGGTCTTTAGGTTAGTCTCTTGGTCAAAATCTTAGAAAATCCCAAAAACCTTCAAAAAATAAAAAATCAAAACATTTGTAAAACCTTGAAAAATACTAAAAATAGCCTCAAAACATTGCAAAACATCAAAAACATCCAAATATTTGAAAAAATTCATCCATCTCATCTCGCTTGCACCCGTAATAACACCATCCATAATAAACTAATCGTCATCATCAACCTTTAGTGAAACAGTTAGAAACAAGTCTAGCAGATTAAAAGTAAAACTCCAAACGTCAAGTCTTAAGTCTAAGTCAGTGTGTAAGCAAGTTGGTCATCTCTTCGTATTGGTAACTCATCATCTGAATTGGTCCTATATCAATCATCCCTTAGAACACATTGGATAAATGAAATGATGTGCCGCCATCCACTAACATGTCTTAGGATGAATCCTTCCTACAATGGGCATTATCTTTTAGTAATAAGTTTTGGTTATCATCCTTAGAAAACACATCCTCTTTCCATTAGCGGTATTGAAGAGCATCAGTTTGTTTGTTTACTTGGTCTTTATCTTTTGACTTATCTTATTTGCACTCATTCCAAGGATGTCTCGATGATATCCCAAAAAAAAGGATTTAGAGAAATAGGAATGGGGCAACAATCATTATCTTTTGTCTGCTATGCTTGTTAGACATTCTTGTAATATAACCTTGGCGAATACTTTCTTTGTTAGATATGTATGGAAGAGGTCTAGGGAAACTTGTTGACTATTGCATGGATAGGTTTACCTTTCCATGTTTTGGTTCGAGATGTTTGAAACTTCTAAAGTGCATCTTAGCAAGGTTTTCGTATGTCAAGTGTGAGCAAGAATACTCCTATCTATTTGTCGAGTCAAAGTCCATCACACTAAGTACCACACCATCCTGGTTTTCTATACCTTGAAGCATCGTACCACATGTGTTATAAAACATAAGAAAATTTGGCCCTTTGAAGATCCCAATTCCTCTACAGGTAATAATCATCATCATCATCATTTCCATTTGCATCATCTTGTGTCTTGTTGAAATGACTTCTTCTTTCTTGCTAACCGCACTAACAAGGTACTATGACAGTTGATCATCACCATCGCTATCGCTATCATTAATCCTGCATCCACAAAATCATTAGCATATCACATAAACGTATCATATAGGAAACATACACATCACATATCCATCATCATATCAACAAGTTATCATAGACATTCTTCATAGATAGGTACATCCATTTCATTGGCATTTCACCTATTACATTGCATCGCATGGCATTATATCAATCACTGCATAAACATTCATTTTCATTTCATAACCATTTCATATTACCATCTATCATATAAATCATTGCATAGCATCTACAAAATCATTCCATAATCATTTTTGCATAATCATAAATAATAGGTATATAAGCATTTAATTCATTGGCATACATACTTGCATAACATTAGTGACATCATCTCACCACTTTATGTTCACATTACATTACGCATCATGATATCACTTTGCATTTACATATCATTGCATCCTATTAAAATGCACCACATACATTACATCATCATTTAATATGTTTAGGATTAACATATGTTATTCTAAGCATCTCATAAAACCATCTCATTATGCATTAACACCATTTCATTTGTATCATATTACGACATCGCATTCATATTTCATCATCCATATCATCTCATAAATAACATCATAAAACATTCATTGCATAAATCATTCCACATAGGCATAAACAAACAAAATTCATATATGAATCCATTCATTAACATTTCATAAGCACAATTTACATATCATTTCGCATGCACACCATAGATCATATCATTATCATAAATAGACCATTGCATGTGCATTATCATAAATAGACCACCGCATTTGCATTATCATAAATAGATGATCACATTTGCATATCATAGGTTAACATAATATAGATCTGTTAGTCATAATCATAACGCATACATCATTAGAAATAAAAGAATCCATAACATATAGAACTAAAATCATACATAAAGAGAACACAATGCCTCACATCAAAATCATCATCAGCTCATATATATATATATATATATATATATATATATATATATATATATCATCACGCAATTGTCATAGTACAAAGAATAAATCAGATCACTGTACATATGTGTCAATCAGTACAAAAAGGCCCATCGGGCTATCGAAAAATGAGTCCATAAGGCGCCAAAAGGTATCATAACATCTCGATCAAGCTCGGTCCCTGTGAATGTTTCCCTCTCCCCTGTCGTCGTGGCCCTCTACTGGTCTATGGCTAGCCTGCTCTAAATACTCTAGGACCCACTCTACTCTGGGTACAGTCTCATGATAGGCCCGTTAGTAATACTCTGCCTCTCAGATGGCGTCCCTATAGGATCGAACTGGCACTGTACCTTGGGAGGAGGAGGCTATCATGCTCTCTATCTGCTATCTTTGGCCTAGATTGATGGCTGCTTGTAGCTCTGCAGCCTATCTCTACTGCACAGCCTGATTTCTCTCGGCCCTGAGCTGCTCTCTCTCATCCCTCGCTTGATCTTTCTCTACTGTCACCACCTAAACCTGGGCCTACAGCTATGCAATCAAGGTCCCCTTGCATCTTACCTGTTGTGCTAGCTATACCTGCGGCTGTACCTGAGCAGGATCCTCGAATCGTGGGGGTGGGACTGGTGGCACCTACTGTTGGTCCTGCATGTGCATGTCCCCGTGATCTGTCTGGACTGGAGGTGCAAGTGGCGGATCCTTTTGCACCTCAGCTCTTCGTCCTCATCCTCCCCCTCTGCCTCTAACTCTCTACACATCCGAGACTACACCTGGTATCATCAACCGAAGCGAAGGCCAAAACTAATCTATGTAGGCCTGGGTGGTACCTAGATCTACTAACCCCTAATCATAAGCCCTTGGTCAGGCTACCAGCTGTTAGAAACTGTCCACTGCCTCTGAGGAAGGAATATATCACCCCCATGAAACTTGTGTCATGGTGCGAGCAAAGACAGCTACGTAATCATCATTAGGACGATCTGGCGGCTCCTTGAACTGACACTGCACGTGCCCAGGTAGGTACCTTTCGACCATGGTATGCTCCCACCCCTGCATGTACCAGTCCTGATGATAGTAGAATATTTGGTTAGCATCGTTGGCCCATTTGGGCCAACCAAGGTATGGGCGCCAGGTGAAAACCTGTATCTCATCCAAAACTCTCCTCCAATAGGAGATCTCGTGCTCACTAGTGTGGATGAAAGATACACGACCTCTATATCATTCCATGAGGGGATTGTCTGGCCCCATCAAAACTAAAATGACATGAGGTCGAAGCACAATAATGTGCTCCCATGCCCAAACATGAAGTAGAGTCACCCTTGCTCCCAGTGTTCTCCCATCCATATAAACATACTCATGAAGGTCTTGGTATAGTGAAGCTAGCAGAATAGGTTCCCATGCAAAATGAACCGGCCTATCTCAAACCATCCACTCCCAACAGGATCCCTAGCTGGGACTGAAGTATCATCCTTGCCTGTCAATGGCAACAAGACCCGAAATGATAGCTGCAATCACCCAGTGATAGGGAGGTGCCAAGATCCTGTGGTGCTCAAGCTCTATCTGCCCCTCGTAGAAGACAATCTCATCGATGGCAAGGACTTAGAAGCAGGCCTCGCATCCCTCATCCATGTCAAAGATCACTCGGTGACCATGAATAGGAAATTGTAGAATCCACCAAACATCCTCTAGAGTGACGGTGGCCTCACTAGTGGGAAGATGAAATGAGGATGTCTCACGGTGCCATCTCTCAGCCAGCGCTGACAGCATCCCTAAGTGAGTGCGCACGGGTGCTGCATACGTAATATGCCACAACCCCACAATCCAGAGTCGATCCTGGTCCCTGTCGCTTAGGTCTCGTGACCTATGCTTCCGGGAGTAGAGCTCCCTCGCTGTGTCTTACATCAAGGAAGGTCAACGTGTTAAAAATTTTGAAAAATCTTTTGTCAAGCATTCAAAAAATTGCCCCAACGGCACAACCTGTGATGGCGTTGCAGTTTGATTTTAATCAAACTCCAATGCTAGGGCTGAAAGGAGCAAAACTACATTGCCACGGCATGATTTCCCTCCCAACAGTGCACTTTGAGCTAAATTAAGACTGTCGTGTCGCACTTCCCAAACTACCTTGCCAGCCTCGAGCTCAACGTCGGCGTTTTTAAACTCCAAACTGCACCGCGGCGATGCTATTCAGCACTGAGTGGCATAGTTTGTCTTTTTAGCAGTGCTATATAGCACCGCAGCAGGCGGACTGACTCTTTAAGGCATTAATTGAAGCATTAAATGAAGGACGAAGCTAGGGTAAGGACCACTTACCGGTGCCCAAATGCCAAGTGGCCACTAGTACATCCGAACTCAATCAAAAATGTGTAGGGGAAGCTGTCGTTGCACCATATCGTCAGGATGTCAGAGCTCAAATCTCGCGATCACTATTGGAGGTGTTTGAAAATGACTTGAACATGACCCCTCGGGCCCTTTTAAGCTCAGAAATTAGGCTTTTTTCACCCTGATTGGCTGTCATGTTAGGGTTTTGGACCCCCAAACCCATTTTTGTCTGGTCGAGGCTTGATTTTTATTGTTTTATTGCGTTTAGACACATTTTTAGCCTCCTGGAGCCTTTTTGGATCTGTCGGGTACTTTGTCATCTTTTTTTGTGAGATCACCCAAAAAATTGGAATTTTCATCCAATCTCTCGAGGGGGGATTATATTGGCATATTCTCTCCCGCCAGGCAGTAGTGGGGCAAGTTTTAAATAATAAAAATTTTTGGCTTTAATCGAGATCATTTATTCTCTGAACCAATGCAACAAGTACATTGATTCAAAGGGGAAAAATGTAGACACGTAAAATATACCAATTGACATTGTGCATCTGATCCTGACTTACTAACATCGTTTCTTCCTGAATCATCCCTCAATCTAACCATTTAATCAAATCTCTTTATCTGATTAAATTCATCAAATTTCATCCCTTAATTAAATAAATCATTTTTTCTAATTAAGTCACTCTCTCTTGTTAATTAAACCAATCCATCTGATCTAATTATCCCTATTTAATTAAATAATCAATTTATTTGATTAAATCTCTAAAAGTCTATCCATTAAATTAAATAAATTAAAGCATTATTTTATTTAGTCTAACACCATCTCTTTTAATTAAATAAACCAAAATCCTTATTTAATTAATCTCTTGTCATGTTCCTCTCTTATTTGATTTAAATAAGTCCATAAATTTGAGTCAAATAGGTCACATCATCTAACCTCTCTCATTAAATTAATTAACCCTTAATTAGTTTAATCTCATCTCATGTCCCATCCTCTAGATAATGCAATTTGCACGTGAAAATAGATTTAATTCATTTATTAAATCTCTGTTTTCCTCACAAGGCATCTTTTGGAATATTCTCTCAATTTGAATTCAAAAATTCCAAGTCAACATGTACATCCAACAAAGCAATAACTTCATCTTACATGTCCTTTTCCTTGAGCCAAGTGGCATTTATTGCATTTTCCCTTCCCTCTTACAAGTCATTTCAACAAATTTGAAATTCAAAATTATGCATTTATTGGCACAATCCCCAAATCTTGCACATCCTTCATCCATTCATAGCTTGACAAGAGGCATCATACCATTGGATGAATGTTAGTCCCACATTGCTCAAATTTGGACATTCATCCATTTTTGAATTCTATAAATAAAGAGATCATATCCTCATTTGATCATCCATAATTTATGCAAAGTTACCCTGCTCAAATATCTCTCAAATTTCATCCATTATCCTTGAGTTCATAGCTAGGTTTTTGCAGATTTTTGGCTTGGAGCACTCATCTCTCACCAACAAAGTGGATCAATCATCTTCAACACATCAAATTTGTATCTTAGGAATTGGGAAAGTGCCAATTTTCACGTCAAATTGGCACCAATTCCCCCATGGGATCATGATTTTGCACATTTAAATTAGGATTCAATCTATTTTGTTCTTTTTATCATTTTTTTCATTGTTTTCTTTCCTACTTTGAGTTTGTAAATGGATTTCATGGGGAATCCTTGTTTTGGCTTGCAATCTCTTGTCTAACTTGTTTATTCTTGTTGTTTTGCAGGTTCCAAGGTTGGGGTTCACACAGAATGTTACAAAACCATATGAATGTCTTCAAAATCATACATTTCATTGTTGTGTTTAAATTTTGTAGGATTCAAAGAAAAGTGCACAAAATAATTGTAATTTGGAAAACACAGTGTTGGGTTTCAATTATTTCAATTTCCTTGTTTAAATGTTAAGGGTTGTCTCATGGTGGGTTGCTTGCTTCTTAACACCTACAGTTTTAGAACATGAAATGTTACAAAACCATATGAATGTCTTCAAAATCACACATTCCATTGTTGTGTTTAAATATCACATAATTGAAAGAAAAGTGCACAAAATATTTGTAATTTGGAAAACATAGTGTTGGGTTACAGTTATTTGAATCTCCTTGTTTAAATGTCAAGGGTTGTCTCAAGTTGGGTTGCTTGCTTCTTAACACCTATAGTTTTGCAACATGGAATGTTACAAAATCGTATGAATGTCTTCAAAATCACACATTCCATTGTTGTGTTTAACTTTTGCATGATTGAAAAAATAAAGTGCAAAAAAATAGTTGTAATTTGGAAATCACAATGTTGGGTTTCAGTTATTTGAATCTCCTTGTTTAAATGTCAAGGATTGTCTCATGATGGGTTGCTTGCTTCTTAAAACCTAATTTTTTGCAACATGGAATGTTACAAACCCGTATGAATGTCTTCAAAATAACACATTCCATTGTTGTGTTTAAATCTTGCATGATTGAAAGAACAGTGCACAAAATAATTGTAATTTGGAAAACACGGTGTTGGGTTTCAGTTATTTGAATCTCCTTGTTTAAACGTCAAGGGTTGTCTCATGGTGGGTTGCTTGTTTCTTAACACCTACATTTTTGCAAGATAGAATGTTACAAAACCGTATGTCTTCAAAATCACACATTCCATTGTTGTGTTTAAATTTCACATGATTGAAAGAAAAGTGTACAAAATATTTGTATTTGGAAAACACAATGTTGAGTTTCAGTTATTTGAATCTCCTTGTTTAAATGTCAAGGGTCATCTCATGGTGGGTTGCTTGCTTCTTAACACCTACAATTTTGCAACATGGAATATTAGAAAAACCGTATAAATGTCTTCAAAATCACACATTTCATTGTTGTGTTTAACTTTCGCATGATTGAAAAAATAAAGTGCAAAAAATAATTGTAATTTGGAAAAAAAAATGTTTGGTTTCAGTTATTTGAATCTCCTTGTTTCATTGTCAAGGGTTGTCTCATGGTGGGTTGCTTTCTTCTTAATACCTACGGTTTTGCAACATGGAATGTTACAAAACTGAATGAATGTCTTCAAAATCACACAGTCCATTGTTGTGTTTAAATTTCGCATGATTGAAAGAAAAGTGCACAAAATATTTATAATTTGGAAAACACAGTGTTGGGTTTCAATTATTTGAATCTCCTTGTTTAAATGTCAAGGGTCGTCTCATGGTGGGTTGCTTGCTTCTTAACACCTATGATTTTGCAACTTGGAATGTTACAAAACCATATGAATGTTTTCAAAATCACACATTCCATTGTTGTGTTTAAATTTCACATGATTGAAAGAAAAGTGCACAAAATATTTGGAATTTGGAAAACACAGTGTTGGGTTTCAATTATTTGAATCTCCTTGTTTAAATGTCAAGGTTCGTCTCATGGTGGGTTGCTTGCTTCTTATCACCTATGGTTTTGCAACATAGAATATTACAAAACCGTATGAATGTCTTCAAAATCACACATTCCATTGTTGTGTTTAAATTTCGCATGATTGAAAGAAAAGTGCACAAAATAATTGTAATTTGGAAAAAATATTGTTGGGTTTCAATTATTTGAATATCTTTGTTTAAATTTCAAGGGCCGTGTTATGGTGGGTTGCTTGCTTCTTAACACCTACAATTTTACAACATGGAATGTTACAAAACCGTATGAATGTCTTCAAAATCACACATTCCATTGTTGTGTTTAACTTTCTCATGATTGAAAAAACAAAGTGCAAAAAATAATTGTAATTTTGAAAACACAGTGTTTGATTTCAGTTATTTGAATCTCCTTGTTTATATTTCAAGGGTTGTCTCATTGTGGGTTGCTTGTTTCTTAACACTAATAGTTTTGCAACATGGAATGTTACAAAATAGTATGAATGTCTTCAAAATCACACATTCCATTGTTGTGTTTAAATTTTCCATGATTAAAAATAAAGTGCACAAAATAATTGTAATTGGGAAAACTCAGTGTTGGGTTTAAGTTATTTGAATCTCCCTATTTAAATGTGAAGGGTTGTCTCATGGTGGGTTGCTTGCTTCTTAACACCCATAGTTTTGCAACATGGAATGTTACAAAATTGTATGAATGTCTTCAAAATCACACATTATGTTATTGTGTTTAAATTTTCCATGAATGAAAGAAAAGTGCGCACAATAATTCTAAATGGGAAAACATAGTGTTGGGTGTCAATTATTTGAATCTTCATGTTTAAATATAAAGCGTTGTCTTATGGTGGGTTGCTTGCTTCTTAACACCCACAGTTTTGCAACATGGAATGTTACAAGACAATATGAATGTCTTCAAAATCACACATTCCATTGTTGTGCTTAAATTTTGCATGATTGGGAAAAAAGTGCACAAAATAATTGTAATTTTGAAAACACAGTGTTGGGTTTCAGTTACAAGTACATTTTATTTGTAGCTTTGGAGTAGTTGCTTCCTTATCAACTCTTAGGACAGTAGCATCCATTTTTTGGATAGAGTTTTGAGTCTCTTCAATACTTTTTTGTAGCTTTACAGCCACTCTTTGCTCAGCTTTGAGAGTGTCTTTTTTATTAGAGAATGCAGATTTTTTTTGTTCGTAAGTTATTTACAAAACTTGTCTACCTTTTCACATATGGTTTTCATGTCTCTAGCCAACTAATTCTCTTTTTTTACAATGAAAACCTTTTCTTGTTTACACAATATGAATGTAATAAAAGGAACATCTTCAAAATATATAACAAGTCTCAGGTAGACTAAAAATTACATTTCAACTTTCTCTAATTAATAAACTATAGGCATGTTGGAAAACATTGTGGGTTGTAATTTCTATATTTTTGCTTGTTGTAAGCTGAAGGGTGGAATTTTTTTCTTTTGTGCTTGATGTTCTTTTCTTGTTCATGTTTAGTTTTATCTTCACGGATGTTTGACTTCACTACTTGAAATCCAGTTATAGGATCATCTTTCATTTTCTTTGCTTAGGCAAATTCATATGCAAATACAAAATCTCTTGACTTTATCCACTTCTACATTGTGATTTTTCCATTGCACATACTACACGTGCTCCTTCATCAACTTCTCAAGAGTGTTAAGGCTCTCTTCAGTTAAAATATATCTCATTAAGTTTGATCTCCTTGTGTTCAAGTGTCTGTAGAGAAGATTGCTTTTCAATTTCATAAATTATAGAACCTGTTGTGTCTATATTTGCATTGTTTCTTTTCCTTTGCACATGCTACAGATGCTTCTTTGTCAATTACTCGAGAGCATAAAGAATCTCCTAACTTAACAGAGTATCTATCTCATTCACTATGGTTTTCAATGCAAGTGAGCTTCATAATTTATTGCAATTGTTGGTTAGAGTTAAAATTGATTTTTGAATTCTTCATATGTTTCACAAATAAATGCACAAATAAATAATGTGTTCTAACCTACGTTCATTAAGTCATTTTTTTATCACTAGATGCAAAGATCTTTTTTTTTATTTTCACATTGCTAGCAGCCATAGAAGTTATTACATGTTATTATTCACGTTAGACTTATAGGCTACATATAAAGTTGCAGGTTGGACTTCCCATCCTATTGTTCAACCTACACTTTTTTAGTTCATGAATTGTCATATACGCTTTTGCTAGTCATGTTAAGTCACCCCAAATGGAAGGCTCAATATCACAACATGCCTGCTCAGGTAAAACAAGTTTGTACACCCCATAGACTATGGTGTCTTAGTCTTCTTTCATGTGAGGTTGTGATTTTACTTGTGGCCTTTATGTTTGCTTGGAGGTTCAAGTAGACACTATTTTTTCCAACATGCATTGGTTGACATCATGGTTCATAGCAAAATTTACACATGTATGACTTTCTTGATTCACTCCATTACTGATTCATAATTTTTTCAACAGATACAAAAAAAAAATTATTCTTTTGGCATTTTGGCAACAATGGATGCACATGTATTTACATAGAAGGTTGTCATATAAGGTTTTGGTTTCCCTCTAACTATTCCTCTCTATTAACACATACACATGCACCACAACCAATGTATCTTCCCTAATACATATGTTCTTGCAACTGTAGAATTAATTGCATAGTGTTATGCACAATACACTCATATGCCACATACAAAGTTGCAAGTTGAACCACTCACCATGTGGTTCAACCTTCACTTCCTTATTTCATGAATTTTCAAATGCACCTTTGCTTCACATATTAAGTCACCCTAAATGGAAGGCTGAATATCACAACATGCCTCCTCAAGTAAAAGAGGTTTGTACACCCCATATACTCTGAAATCTTAGTTACATTTATATGCGGGGTTGTGAATTTACTTGTAATCTTTATGTCAGCTTGGAGGTTCATCTACGCAATGTTTTTTCCAACCTGCATTCACTTACATCACGGTTAATACGACATTTTACACCTATTGTGAAATTTTTGCAAACACGCCCCGCTAAAAGCAGGGACCCTCTTTTGTTCTAGGTTTGGATGCCTTGGTCAGTTTTTGACCCTCTGATATGGGAATTTGATTTCCCTTAGTTGTTTTTGGATGTGCTTGAATGTTTATTCTGCTCATGTGAATGATCCCTGAAGTTATTTACTAAAAATCATATGTCTTGGGGTGATTTTTAGGTTTTTCATTGGTTTCAAAAATTTCTTCCTTGGGCGGAATTCCCCGATTCTCTTTGATACCCGATGAGGACCACTTTGCATTGTGTTTCAAAGATTTTGGCCCTTCGCGGAATTTTGTGTCCATCGGAAATCCCTGAGTTTCCTTCACCTCTTTGGATCCCCAAAACTTTTTGAAAATGGGAAAATTGTAGAAATGGATGAATCGGTATTGCATAATTTCATGAGTGGTTTAATTTATTACTAAGGTTCTTGAGATCAATCTATAATTGTTGATGCTATCTTGGAAAATAAATTTTTGGACTCTACGATCATCTTCATATTGCTTTGTTGTATGAAAAAGTTGATTTGTGTATACCTACATGTCTCAATCTTTGGCTTACATTTCACTTCTTTGAATACCAATTTGATCCTTTTCTAAATGAGTTGAGTTTGATGAGACTCACTATAAAACTATGAATCATACAATGTAACATTACCTAAATTTTAATCAGAATTGGATTGCATATTGCCACTAATCATCGAAGCAGTATAGTTCATCATACTTCTCAGCTCCGAGATAAAGGAAGGAGATGCACATATTTTGTTGAAATGAGTTCAATACAAATTTATTATGGAAGGAATCAGGAAAAGGGTCTGCATGCTATATATTATGGTGCAAGTTCCAAGGAGAATAAGATCATACAACAAGACTTCTACTAGTAGAGAGGCCTTTCTGATAAAGCTCGAGGACAACATAAATATTCACAATGGCTAGATCACATGGTAGTAAAGCAAAGGAAGAAGATCTTGGTAAGGTAATGCAAGCTTCTAAGATCAAAAGATATACTCTAAGAGGTTGAGCTCATGAAATTGGATAAGTTTGTGAATTTGGGATCTACTGTTGGTTGCCCATCTAAAGATTGCAAGTTAGTGTTCAAATTGAGATAGACAAAGGAACGTAGTGCACAAGAAGATACAGAGGATTTACTTCGTAACATGGAAATCACATAGTCCATAGCTTGACTTGAGAAACCCGTGAGCAACTAATGACATATGGGACTTGAAGTGCACAGGTGATGGTCAGGAATCACAAGCGGATGCTTTAGGACTGATGCGGATAATATAATTACTCATAACTTTGCTAGTAAGAATTTGTGAGGTCAAGAGCTTGGGGAAACTATGATGGGCATGATGCATAGGGACTATGGATTAAAGATGGGACTCGATAACGTTAATGGGAATCGATTGAATAATTGTATATTACGCTATAAGTTCAGGGAGGATACATGGTCTTCATGACCACACACAGTCTAGTTGATACTTGCAAAGTGGCAAAGATGAGAAGGGAAATCCATGAGGGGTGAGCAACATTCAAAAAAATCCCTCAATGCAGAAATTCCCCAAACACTCAAATCCCCGAAGTCTCATAATTCTCGAGGATCTCATTTCCACAAGGTTGTTCAAATCTTTGGTCTCCATTCAATTGCATCAATCTTATGGTTTGGAGGAGATGTTAATGACCTATTTGTTCATAGTTTACAAGGAATTAGATGTAGAAAAAATATGATCTCAGCTTGCCAATTTCAACCAAAGATATGAATGCCAAGGTTTTGGATGATGACTTCAAGAGGTGATGTCTTAGTATTAAGAGCAATAAAGAAGTAGTTTTGGCATGGGTTGAAGAATTCAAGCTATTGATAAGATATCATGAGACATTCCTGATTGCCAATATAATTTCAAGCTCTTATTCACATGTATCAATGGACATAAATTCACAAAATAAGGATATTCACATAAATAAAGAACTTGATGGCATGATGATCTTATTCAAAGTATGAATTTGAAACTTGCAAGAAAGGGAAATTCACAAATTTATGAAAATGAAAATCTCAAGTATTCCATTCTACGGAAAAATTCACGAGATATATAAGTTCTTAAAAAAATATGAGCATACAAGATTTCTCCGAGAGACGTAAATCCGCAAAGGCTAAAATTCCTCGATGACATTAAATTCCCAAAACCTAAAATTCCGTGAGATATTCCAATCTCTGGAAGTTGTTGAAACGCGAAATAGTTGTTCGAGTATTCCCTGTTGTCAAGAAATATATAAATCGAAAGCACTCAAAGAATCCTCATCTAGGTAGATTTTCTAAGGGGATACAGCTTCAAAAAATCTGAGCACACTTGAATTTCACAAAGATTTCTTTCCGAGTCTATATTTAATAGCAATCCTCAAGGACTTTAGATCCCTGAATATGCCAAATCCGAAAGCAACTTGAACCCACGCAGATTATAGAGTGCTCAAGTTTTAAAATGATGATCTCTTAAGAGAAATAGAATATTACATGAATAAAATGACAACCTCCATGAAGGAATGTAGCACATTGTAAAGGAATTAAATAATAATGATCAGTCGGTATTTGAGATCATTATGTGAAATGGAAGATCATCGATGCAAGAAATCATCAATAAAAGTGGTCGGGATTTCCATGAAATAGAAGCAAGTATTAATTAAAATCCGACATGAAATGTTTTGCAATTCATTTTATAACATTTGGGAGTTGATTGGAATTGGGAATGGGAACCCATACTAGTGTGATGTATCATATTCAATCGGCTGCTTATAGTCTTTGATATTTGCATCTATTAGGGTGCATCAATATTCAGTGGTTCAATGTCAAGGTCGGTAATTTTAATTGTGTAAGTGAAAGAAGATAGTAATGGTGAGGCTTTTGTAAGATAGCATCTTGTTTGCAGAGGAAAATATAGTGATAAATGAAAAGATTTATGTGGTATCCAAGTGGAGATTTCGTGGCATCCATGAGTGAACGAGGGTGGTAATTTGGAGGGCCCATAATAAAGTAACTGTGTTTGGGAAGCAAAGTGAGGAGTATTACTGATATAATGGTGAATTGAAGAAGCTAATGTCCTACAACTTTTAGAGTGGTGACTTACGTAGGGATGATGATTTCATAAGGTGGCACATCGATATGCAAAACTAATACTTTCTACAAAGACAGAGCCTTGAAAGGATAATTCAGGAAATTGGTAGATATAAAATGAAGGTCCAGAAAGATGAGGTATAAATCTATAACAGAGGAGCGGCTTACTAAATTTGATTCTATCTAAGAATCTGAAGAGTGTTGCAATAAATATTAAATTTTAAATGTTGGGAGTTTATGGCAGGTGCAAAACATTAAAACCATAGCCATATGAATGGTGTTGTTATGACTTGCTTCCTTCAAGAGATCGTCAGATTGGAGTTGAACAGATAAATACTCTATGGGATGAGTTTCATCAAAATTTGGGAGATCAAAAGTATGTTAAGAGCTGACATCTCGTGTAACCTAGGGAGGTCACTATTCCTAATACTAAAAGGTTTCATAATTGTGAGCAAGGTGTGCTGGATCAAGAGTTTCTAATAAACTAGTATGTGCAAATCCATGGATTGCTATCTAATGAATAGTGATGAAAGTGGAAGTGGTGTGATGTCAAATGCTTAAGGAAATAGGGACTCAAGTTATCTAACGTACATCTACCTATGGAAATGAGCCAAGGGTGGAGTTCCAAGGTCCTCAAACAACCCGCATATGGATATGTGTTAAATGAGCTGCCAACAAGATTTTAAAATTATGATCAAATTGTAACACATTGTTGTATGTGCACTTGCATCAGAATCTGTCACCAGTTGTATGCTAACTAGAAGATATATTTCAAACAAAGGAGAAGTCAGGTGAAGATGGTTTTTTTTCCTTCCAATTAGGATTTTTATTGATTCCAAGGTGGCATAATGTTGTTTTCTCATTGCTCAAGGCTACAACTGAATTTTATCATTGGATGATGATGTATCACATGCACCAAACTCAATGTAACTATTGGATGCTTCTAGAAGAATAATGTGAGCCATTGGATTGATCTAATCCTGGCCTTTGAAATTTCAATGTAATATCTATAAAAGGCAGTGCCCTCTCATTTGTAAGAGACACTGGAGTAGAAGAATTAGGTTTAGAAGAAAGTAGGGTAGTAAAGCAAGAGCTAGTGCTAGGGGTTAGTTTATTTCAGAGCAAGTGATGTTACAGAACATTAGAATTATTGTTGTTATTGGATAATTCAATACAATTGAAGACATTGTGATTTCTGGTGATCTCTTTGTGTTGACTTATCTTTCATGGTTCTTATGATTTTATCTTTGGAATATCTTAATAAATATTAGATATAAGTTATATTTAGAATTAGATATGATTCAATGGTGTTTATAGTATGATGCTTGAAGTGTTTGCAGCAATCCCTAGTCCATACTTTTTGTAGCTAGCTAACTATTAGTTGCTTTGCAAAGTTACCCTAGACCTTATATTCAGTGTGCTTAGTTCAATTGTGGATATTCATTCATTTCAATTGCAAATAGGGTTGTTTTGAATGAATTTTCATGATCTAAAAATCTTTAATGCCTTAGAAGATTGCATTATTTTTGTGAGATTGCAGATTTATCTGGGTTAAGCAGGAATTAGTTTCTGAGGGATTGGTCCATTTCAAGTATTCTATCATTTGCATTGTTAATCTTAGGATTAGTTTTAATCTTAGGAATCTGTCTGAAACCTTTATGTTTTGTTATTTATTTTATCATTTAAATTAGATTTAGGATTTCAAGTATCACCATATTGCAAAATCTGATAAGTTTAAGATCTAGTATTTGTTTGTAAGGTCCCTTTGTGATTACTAGTAATATTCACATTATCTATGAGTTGTTTCACTGCATTTGTCAAGACCTGACATTAAAGACCTTGGGGTTATCTCTTGAGGCTTGTTTACAGAGATTTACCTTTCAAGAGAGATAGGATATGATATTCTATCTGAATTGTTGTTGTGCAGAAAACACCATCAACTGATTGGCACTAGAAGGAGGGTCTGAATAAGCAAGATGGATCAATTTCTATCTACCATTTCTCCTAAAAGATTGAGAAGAAAAACCAGATATACTCCAGGAGAAGAGGAATTTCAAGAGTTGCAAGCTCCTACTAGGTCAATAAGGACCATCATCATCCACCTAGCCACTTCCATTATCTCCATCATCCTTGTCTTCATCAAGTCCATCTTCATCTGATTCTGAAACCATTTCCATTCAACAGCTTCAACAAGCCATAAATCATCATTTACCACCTCCACCTCCATCAATGGATTTCTTGGTGAACAACCCATCTCCCTTATCTTTCAACAATTACAATCCTATGCCTAAAAATCCTGAGCTTTTTTGTTCCAAGTTTCACATTAATGATCCCAAAAGAACTGCAGAGGAGCATATTAGAATTATTAAACTACCCTTAAGGATAGGGGAATTAGTCATGAGGATGTTGCATGCATACTTTTCCCATATTCCCTTGGGGATGAGGTATTTTATTGGTATAACCATCTTCTTGCTAGATCTATCACTACTTGGCTTCAATTGGAAACTACATTTTTACAAAAATTTAAGATCCCAATCAGTGCCAATGAGTTACTTCTGCAGTTTACAAGAGTCAAGAGGGAGGAAACTAAACCCATAGGGGCTTTCAATAATAGATTTCATAGGGCTTATGCTAGGCTCCAACCCCCTTATACTATAGATGATGCCTTTGCCAAGGAGGTTTATTATGAGGCTTTGGATAGTTTAACATCTACCTTTGTGAAATGGAGAGCAAACCCTCCTGCCAACCTACTTGAAGCTTATGGTGTGGCTATTAAAGTGAGTACAGATTTGATGCAAAACTTGTCTAGACCCTTTCCATTAGCTAACCAAACACCTATGTTGAGTTTGGTCCCTCAATTACCTTTGGTTCTACGTCTAGGTCAACCCTTGGGTCAAGCTGCACCCATGCCAAATTACCCTCCAAATGTGAACCAGTGTGCATTTCCTCATCAGCAAGTTAATGTACCCAGCTATTTATAAAGCTCTAAGATATTTAATTAGCTCTTGAACCATGGGTCCCATTCTGTTTATGTGCATAACTCAGCAGGTGTTGTTCTTCCATCGAATAGTGTAGACAAGGAAAGGTTGGATGCACTCACAAAGCTAGTTGAGAAGTTGGCCACCGAAGTCACCTACCTAAGGAACTGAAATAATCATCCTATGGCCTTCCAAAATGGAACTCAGTCCAATTATGATCAAGATCAAGGGCAGAATCTTGATAGGGGAAAGTATTTTAAAGATCAACACTCAGAACTGCATTTGATAGAGGGCAGCCACCACGTCAAAACAATGGAGGAACCTTAACATCTATGGATCAGCCAAGAAAATCACAAAAAATCTAGTGGAATTTACCTAGTTGAAGCAGCTCTTTCAGGATGGTGTAGGCTTCATAACACTAATCAACATTCTGAGTCAGACTGTCGAGAATTCTAGATTGTTGTGTCCATTTTCCAACAAGGAGTCCAACATGCCATCAACAGTTTGAGGGGGCAGGAGATAGTACCATCTAATCCTCATGAAATATCAGTCATGGTGGTGAATCATGTCTTGTTTTTGAGAAGTGAAGAGAATGGACCAGAAGAAGAACAGGATAAAGGTGCTAAAACAGAATATGCATACAATGAAGAATCTGTAGCTCAACCTTTTGGAGGTAATGAGGAGAATGACAATGGTCCACTAGATGAAGGAGAGTCTACAACTGAAGAGGTTCAAGCATTCCATCATGTGCCTACTCAATATTTCATAAATGGAAGACAATCTGATGCTAATAAAGGAGAAAGTGTTGAAGGCAACAAGGATAAATTCGTGGTTAGCTCTGAAGACAACTATTCTACCATGACTATAGAGAAAATAGGAGAATGTGTGGTAAAATAACTCAAGAAATTCACATTAAGTCTCTCTTCCTGTGATTTATTAAGGGATCATGCAATTAGGGGTGCAGTACTAAGGTCTCTTGAAAGAGATATGCTTTCTAAACAAAAGGGTGCTTCAAGCCAGGCTAACACAAATACTTTAAAGGAGGTACTCCTATCTGAAACAAGCTTGGGAAATTATGCATTGGCAGGTGATCCTCATGGATGGGAAGCTGAGGAAATCCTTATGTTACATGATATTCCTAAGAAATCGACTCATAAAATTAATATTACTGGAGTATTGGTAGAATCGGAAGAAGAGGTGGAAGAACAGGTATGGTTTTCAAACTATACAAAAGATATACATCAAACTACAAAGAGTAAGCCTCCTCCAATAGAAAAATCTCAACGAGCTATCAAGGAACCAACTGGCACTAAATTTGAGGAAAGCATGGAAGTAAATACTGAGGCAGCTCTGGAGAAGATTAACTTCTCAATACAGGAACTTCAACAACTTATTAATGAATGTCCTGCAAGATATGAAGAACTTAATGGAGGAGTTAATATTCTGAAGGGTCACAATCAAGAACCTGAACAAATTCCAATAGAAGAGGAATTCAGGGAGTCCCTTCATTCATCACATCCTATTTTTCCTCTCTCTGTTGATGGATTTAGTATAGAAAATTCACATATTTTATGTATTAATGACAAGGTGGCTAATGTGGTTCATGTTGATGTGTAGGAAAGTTTGAATGATGTTGAAAACATAAATGTTGCAGTCAATGTTGGTGAGCTTGATCACACTATTGTAGGCGAAGGTGTGCTTGAAGATCAATTTGTGATACCTCCAGGTGAATGCCCTATTGGCAAGGTTGTTGTATATGACAATGCTTCTACTATTTCTTCACTTTTTCTTCATGAAGATAATCTAACAGGTGAAAAGTTCCATGTTGATAATTCTGAATTTGCTCAATCTGAATTTCACCTTGGACTGCTTACTAATGATTTTGACCTTGTTTTGCATGTTTCAAGCGTGACAAGGATATTGTACCATCAATGGAGACCTCATAATGACATGGATATCAGCTCTTCACAAGTGCAGGATGATGAATACCGCATTCAGTCTACAATAATACAACACCAGGTTGTTTCTTTCCTTACTGAAAATTTTGAAGCTTATCAATTTAAGTATGGAAGTTTAGGAAAGACAACTTGCATATGGATTGATCATGGTTTCGATGAGTTGCCTCAATTGCTGATTATTCCTATCAATAAGGTTAATTTTGAATGTTGCATCATTGAGCCTTATGTTGTTGAACATAAAGATGAATTTGCATTTTTGAGGACTATTACCATCACTTTGTTGCTTGTCCATGCATTGATGAATCGTATAAGGGTGGGTCTCAGTTCACCTTGTCTAATAATGAGTTGTTATGAGTCTCTTTGTATATAGTTTGATTTGAATAAATGCAAATCGCTCTGCTTTTCTTTTTCTTTAGTCTATTTTTGTTTTCTTTAGGATAGATTGCTCTACGATTAGTTTTCTTTCTTTAATTTAGGTGGCTTTTGGTTTGCTGTTGTTTTTGGTTAGTTCAGGGTTTGTTTTGGGTCTCAATCTGGTTGTTGCTTTGCTTCTTTGGCTTCGGTTTCTCAGTTTTCTAATTGGGGAAGTGTCTTTCCTGCACAATAATTATTCATTATTTGGGATTGTTATGATTATTTCATTAATGAGCTCTAGTCATGGGTCTTGAATGGATGGTCGAGATCTTTTGTTAGTGTCAAGCAGTCTGAATGTTTGATCTAAAGAGGATGGGTCATTGGTCTGACTTGAACCTGAAGTGTCTTGAAATCTTATAGATTTCTTAGATCTTAAGAATCCTGGGGTTGCTATTAGGGTCATTGTGAGGTCTTGTTGGGTGAAAATTATGATATTATGCTTCAATACTACTGTGGTTCTCAACCCTAAGTGTGAACTTCATCGTTCACAGGTTGAAAAGAAAAGAAATATCAAAAAGAAGGAAAATAGAAAATATTGAAAATCAAAAGAAGTGAATTCAACTTATCAGGAATATCTGAATATCTCTATCGGGGCTATGGACGCCTGGCTAGAAGTAGAGCTATGTTTGGGGGAATCACAGCGATAACCTCATCGAGGCTATGGATGCCTAACTAGCAACGAGGCTCTATCCAAGTTGCTTTTGGAGCTTGAATCTTTATGTAGCATAACTTGACTAAGCTTGGTTTTTGTGGTAGCTCAAGGAGGGAAATGAATTCACTTGCACACACTTGGATTTCAAGTTTATGGAAGGTTCAGTCTACCTCTGGTTCTGATTCTTAGATTTTACATTTTGATTTGTTTTCCTAAAATGGAGATGGAAACCAGAGATTCTATGTTCTTGATTCTTGTTCATCATCAAAATGCTCTAGAGCATTTTCCCAACAGAAGTCACCATTTGTTGTGCAATTTTCGCACACATGCCCCGCTAAATGTAGGGACCCTCTTTTGTTCTAGGTTTTGATGCCTCAGTCGCTTTTTGACCCTCTGATCTGGGAATTTGAATGCCCTTGGTTATTTTTAGATGTGCTTGAATTTTTATTCTACTCATGTGAATGATCCCTTAAGTTATTTACTAAACATCTTGTGTCTTGGGGTGATTTTCAAGTTTTTCACTAGTTTCAAAAATTTCTTCCCTAGGCGAAATTCCCCGATTCCCTTTGATACCCGATGAGGACCACTTTGCATTGTGTTTCGGAGATTTTGGCCCTTCACGAAATTCTGTGTCCATCAGAAATCCCTGAGTTTCCTTCACCTCTTCAGATCCCCAAAACTTTTTGAAAATGGGAAAATAGTAGAAATGGATGAATCGGCATTACATAATTTCATGAGTGGTTTAATTTATTACTAAGGTTCTTGAGATTAATCTATAATTGTTGATGCTATCTTGGCAAATAAATTTCCAGTCTCTGTGATTTTCTTCATATTTCTTTGTTGTATGAAAAAGATGATTTGTGTATACCTGCATGTCTCGATCTTTGGCTTACATTTCACTTCTTTGAATTCTAGTTTGATCCTTTTCTAAATGAGTTGAGTTTAATGAGCCTCACTATAAAACTTGAATCATACAATGTAACATTACCTAAATTTTAATTAGAATTGGATTGCATATTGCTACTAATCATTGAAGGAGTATAGTTCATCATACTTCTCAGCTCTGAGATAAAGGAAGGAGATGCACATCTTTTGTTTAAATGGGGTCAATACAAAGTTATTCTGGAAGGAATTAGGAAAAGGTTCTACATGCTATATATTCTGGTGCAAGTTCCAAGGAGAATAAGATCATACAACAAGACTTCTACTAGTAGAGAGGCCTTTCTGATAAAGCTCAAGAACAACATAAATATTCACAATGACTGGATCACATGGCAGTAAAGAAAAGGAAGATCTTGGTAAGGTAATGCGATTTTCTGAAATTAGAAGATATACTCTGAGAGGTTGAGCTCATGAAATTGGATAAGTTTTCGAATTTGGGATCTATTGTTGGTTGCCCATGTAAAGATTGCAAGTTAGTGTTCAAATCGAGATAGACAAAGGAATGCAGTGCATAGGAAGATACAGAGGATTTACTTCAAAACGTGGAAATCGCATAATCCATGATATTATGAATGGCCTGACTTGAGAAACCCATGAGCAACTAATGAAAAATGGGACTTGAAGTGCACGGCTGATGGTTAGGAATCACAAGAAGATTCTCTAGGATTGATGTGGATAATATAATTACTCTTAACTTTGCTGGTAAGAATTTGTGAGGTCAAGAGCCTGGGGAACTATGATGGGCACAATGCATAGGGACTATGGATTAAAGATGGGACACAATAACATTAATGGGAATTGGTTGAATAATTGTATACCATGCTATAAGTTTAGGAAGGATACATGGTCTTCATGGTCACACATAGTCCAGTTGAGATCTTCAAAGTGGCAAATATGAGAAGGGAAATCCATGAGGGATGAGTGACATTTGAAAAAATCCCTCCATGTAGAAATTCCTCGAACACTCAAAATCCCTGAGGTAACAAATTCCCCGAGAGGTCTATTTCCCCTAAGTCTCATAATTCTCGAGGATCTCAGTTCCATGGGGTTGTTCAAATCTTCAGTCTCCATTCAGTTGCATCAAGCTTACGGTTTGGAGATGTTAATGACCTATTTTTTCACGGTTTACAAGGAATTAGATTTAGAACAAATATGATCTCAGCTTGCCAAGTTCAGCCAAAGATATGAATGCCAAGGTTCTGGATGATGACTTCAAGAGGTGATGTCTTAGTATTAAGAGCAATAAAGAAGTAGCTTTGGTGTGGGTTGAAGAATTCGAGCTGTTGATAAGATATCATGAAACATTCACGGTTGCCAATATAATGTCAGGCTCTTATTCACATGTATCGATGGAGATAAATTTGCAAAATAACGTTATCCACATAAATAAAGAACTTGATGGCATGATGATCTTATTCAAAGTATGAATTTGAAACATGCAAGAAAGGGAAATTCACAAAGTTGTGAAAATGAAAATCTTTGATATTCCATTCTACAGCAAAATTCATGAGATATATAAGTTCTTAAAAAAATCTGAGCATACAGGATTTCTTAGAGAGACGTAGATCTGTGAACGCTAAAATTCCTTGAAGACATTAAATTCCTGAAACTTCAAATTCCCCAAGATACTCCAATCTCCAAAAGTTGTTGAAACATGAAGTAGTTGTTATGGGATTCCCTGCTATCAAGAAATACGTAAACCGAAAGCACTCAAAGAATCCTCATCTAGGTAGATTTTCTAAGGGATAAAGCTTCAGAAAATCTGAGCACACTTGAATTCCATGAAGATGTCTTTCCGAGTCCGGATGTAGTAGCAATCCTCGAGGACTTTAGATCCCTGAATATGCTAAATCTGAAAGAAAATTGAACCCATGCAGATTATAGAGTGCTCGAGTTTTAAATGATGATCTCTTAAGAGAAATAGATATATTACATGAAGAATAAAATGATAGCCTCCACGAAGGAATGTATCACATTGTAAAGGCATTAAATAATAATGATCAATTAGTATTTGAGATCATCACGTGAAATGGAAGATCATCGATGCAAGAAATCATCAATAAAGGTGGTCAGGATTTCCTTGAAACAAAAGCAAGTATTAATTAAAAGCAAACATGAAATGTTTTACAATTCATTTTATAACGTCTGAGAGTCGATTGGAATCAAGAACAGGAACCCATACTAGTGTGATGTATCGTATTCAATCGGCTACTTACAGTCTTTGAGATTTGTATCTATTAGGGTGCATCAATATTCAGTGGTTTGATGTCAAGGATGGTGATTTTAATCATGTAAGTGAAAGAAGATAGTAATGGTGAGGCTTTTGGAAGATAGCATCTTGTTTGAGGAGGCGAATATAGTGATAAATGAAAAGATTTATGTGGTAGCCAAGCGAAGATTTCACAGCATCCATGAGTGAACAAGGGTGATAATTTGGAGGGCCCATAATAAAGTAACCATGTTTGGGAATCAAAGTCATGAGTATTACTGATATAATGGTGAATTGAAGAAGCTAATGGCCTACAACTTTTAGAGTGGTGACTTACGTAGGGATGATGATTTGATAAGGTGGCACATGTAGAAGACAATACACAAAACTAATACTTTCTACAAAGACAGAGGCTCAAAAGGACAATTCGGGAAATTGGCAGATATAAAATGAAGGTCCAGAAAGACAAGGTATAAAGCTATAACAGAGGAGCGGCTTGCTGAATTTGATTCTATCTAAGAATCTGAAGAGTGCCACAATAAATATTAAATTCTAAATGTTGGGAGTTTATGGTGGGTGCAAAACATTAATACCATAGCCATATGAACAGTGTTGTTATGACTTGCCTCCTTCAAGAGATCGTCGGATTGGATTTGAATAGATAAATACTCTATGGGATGAGTTTCATCAGAATTCAGGAGATTACAAGTATGTTAGGAGCTACCATCTCATTTAACTTGGGGGGTCACTATTCCTAATACTAAAGGGTTTCATAATTGTGAGCAAGGTGTGTTGGATCAAGAGTTTCTAATAAACCATCATGTGTAGATCCGTGGATTTCTATCTAATGAATAGTGATGAAAGTGGAAGCAGTGTGATGTCAAATGCTTAAGGAAAAAGGGACTCGGGTTATCTAACATACATCTACCTATGGAAATGAGCCAAGGGTGGAGTTCCAAGTTCCTCAAATAACCTACATATGGATATGTGTTAAATGAGTTGCCAACAAGATTTTAAAATTATGATCAAATTGTAACACATTGTTGTATGTGCACCTGCATCAGAATCTGTGTCGCTAGATGTATGCTAACTGGAAGATATATTTCAAACAAAGGAGAAGTCATGTGAAGCTATTTTTTTTTTTTTCTTCCAATTAGGATTTTTATTGATTCTAAGGTGGCATAATGTTGTTTTCTCATTGCTCAAGGCTGCAACTGAATTTTATCATTGGATGATGATGTATCACATGCACCAAACTCAATGTAACTATTGGATGCTTCTAGAAGAATAATGTGAGCCATTGGATTGATCTAATCCTGTCCTTTGAAATTTCAATGTAATATCTATAAAAGGCAGTGCCCTCTCATTTGTAAGAGAGACTAAAGTAGAAGAATTAGGTTTAGAAGCAAGTAGGGTAGTAAAGCAAGAGCTAGTGCTAGGGGTTAGTTTATTTCAGAGCAAGTGATGTTATAGAACATTGGAATTGTTGTTGTTATTGGATAATTCAATACAATTGAAGACATTGTGATTTCTAGTGATCTCTTTGTGTTGACTTATCTTGCACAGTTCTTATGATTCTATCTTTGGAATTTTTTAAGAAATATTAGATATAAGTTAGATTTAGAATTAGATATGATTCAATGGTGTTTATGGTATGATGCTCGAAGTGTTTGCACCAATCCCTAGTCCATACTTTTTCCAACTAGCTGACTGTTAGTTGCTTTTCAAAGTTAGCTTGGACCTTATATTCAGTGTGCTTAGTTCAATTGTGGATATTTGTTCGTTTCAATTGCAAATAGGGTTGTTGTGAATGAATGTTCATGATCTAAAAATCTTTAATGCCTTGGAAGATTGCACTATTTTAGTGAGATTGCAGATTTATCTAGTTTAAGTAGGAATTAGTTTCTAAGGGATTGGTCCATTTCAAGTATTTTATCATTTGCATTGTTAATCTTAGGATTAGTTCTAATCTTAGAAATATCTCTGAAACCTTTATCTTTTGTTATTTCTTTTATCATTTGGATTAGATTTAGGATTTCAAGTATCACCATATTGCAAAATCTGATAAGTTTTAAGATCCAGTATTTGTTTGTAAGGTCCCTTTGTGATTACCAACAATATTCACATTATCTATGAGGTGTTTCACTGCATTTGTCAAGACCTAACATTAGAGAACTTGGGGTTATCTCTTGAGGCCTGCTAATAGAGATTTACCTTTCAAGGGAGATAGGATATTATATTCTATCTAAGTTGTTGTTGTGCAGAGAACACCATCAACAACACCTTTTTTCCTTTCTTCATTCTCTCCATTACTAATTCATCTTTTTTTCAACATATACAACAAACATGTTATCATTTTGGCATTTTTGGCAGCAATTCATGCACTTATTCTTTTTACATACAATGTTGTCATCAAACATTTTGGTTGCCCTCTAACCCTTCCTCTCCTTTAACACTTACACACGCAGCACAACCAACATATCTTCCCATGATAATAAATGTGTTGTTGCTATTGTATAATTAATTACATACAAAGTTCTAGTTTGAACCACTAATCATGTGGTTCAATGTTCACTTGTTTATTTCGTTAATTGCTAGATGTGTTTTTTCTCTTAATGTTAAGTCATGCAAAATGGAAGGTTGAATATCACAACATGCCTCCTCGAGTAAAAGAGGTTTGTACACCCCATATGCTTTGAAACCTTTGTTATATTTACATGCGGGGTTGTGAATTTACTTGTGGTCTTTATGTCAACATGGAGGTTCATCTACACACTATGTTTTCCAACCTACATTCGCTTACATCATGGTTGATAGAATAGCTTACACCTTTATACCTTTCCTCATTCTCTCCATTACTAATTCATCTTTTTTTCAATAGATGCAACAAACATGTTATCATTTTGGCGTTGCTAGTAGCAATGGATGCACTTATTCTTTTTGCATACAAGGTTATCATCAAAGGTTTTGGTTTCCCTCTAACCCTTTCTCTCCTTTGGCACATACACATGTAGCACAACCAACATATCTTCCCATGATAATACATATTTGTTGCTATTGTATAAGTAATTACATATTGTTATGCACGTTACACTCCTATGCCACATACAAAGTTGTAGGTTGAACCACTCATCGTGTTGTTCAACCTTCAATTTTTTATTTCATGAATTGGTAGATGTTCTTTTCATCCTCATGTTAAGTCGCACTAAATGGAAGGTTGAATATCACAACATGCCTCCTCAAGTAAAATAGGTTTTTACACCCTATATACTCTAAAATATTTGTTATATTTACATGTTGAGTTGTGAATTTACTTGCAGTCTTTATGTTCACATGGAGGTTCATCTACATGTTGTGTTTTCCAACCTGCATTGGATTACATCATGGTTTATAGGACATTTTACACCTTTATGCCTTTCCTCATTCTCTCCATTACTAATTCATCTTTTTTTCAACAAATGCAAGGAACATGTTATCATTTTGGCATTGTTGGCAGTAATGGATGCACCTTTTTTTTTGCATACAAGGTTGTCATCAAAGGTTTTGCTTGTCATTTTCTATTGTCATTATCTATGTCCACTTGTACATTGAGGTGGACTATCTAATTTCCAGCCTGCATTTGTGTTATATTTTGTGCATAGCTTGATTCAATCTATCACCTTTAATTTTCCTCTGTTGAAGCTAGCAACCTTCTATTGGTTTCATGTGGCTGACAGCAATGCAAGCACATTTTATTTATTTTTAATGAATTATTTCTTTCTTTTTCTTGACACAATTCACACTAATTTTAAATATTTGTCCAATTATGTCCTTTCTTAAAATGGGAAGAGGTTTGAAATGGAAGAAGCAAGATGAATTGTAGGTGCAAGATGTACAAAATGGAGGCTCTCCTTTTTCCTCTTCTGATTTGGAATGGGTTTTTATTTCCATCAACAAGGATGTGGTCCCTAAATTTGTTCTAGCAATTCCTCTTATGAGACTTGATGATTTCATTCATGGTGAAATGTCCGCTTAAGGTTTTGAAGCTAATTGTTTGTACAAGAAAACAATAGAACCTACCACCACATGTCCCCTCAATGACAAAACTTATGGAAAAACAATTTGGTATCAAAGGTTTGTATCTTTCAACATTCATTTGTATGCTCCAATGATATTTTACTCTCTCTTGCTTCAACATGATAAGATGATACCTTTTTCGCAGCTATTAGTGTCAATACAGTCCTGTAGATAATAGAGACCAGCCTCCACCAGAGAAGAAACCACATAAGATGTTTATACAAATGTGAGGTTTTCAATATCACTTCATGGTAAAGGTTATGAATGGAAAACCTAATGTTTCCTATATTATCTACAAAGAAATGTTCCACATTGATAAAAATGGTCAATTTTTCTAGGGCATTCATGACACAAGTGGAGATAAGTGTTCTATGTTTTCCACTAATCTATTTGTGGAGTGAAAAAGCTATATTGAAAGCCTTTTACTCATGGACATCAGTGTCAATGCAATAATGGATAGACACATTAGCGATCCTGTCTTATGTGGCATGATGTCAAAGAGAGATCAATTCCTTACAAGAAAGGATGTAATGAATTCCTACCAAAATGTGTGTTCTACTCACGCACAGAAACACAAAGTTGATTTGACAAGTATCCTACTGTGGACTGGATAGGACTTTGACAACGTCTACTTTCAACAGCCCGATGGGAACAATACACCTTTTGTTATCAGGGTTCAGACTCAATGGATACTAGATAGGATGGTTAGCCACTCACACAATTCAGTCATCTCGATGGATTCCACATTTTCAACTAACAAATATGGGGTGAGGCCTTACAAACATTGACAAATATTTCTTCATGTTTTCAATGATCTTGTTGGCTATAAACCTAACAATGCTCACGTTGAGTTGTTATGTCTACAGTTTCCATTGTATACTCTACTCATTTTCGATGAGCAATAGATTGGTGTGTTAGTTGCATGGGTAGTCTCCTCATGAAACAAGATTGAGGACATCTTTGTGTGGCTATGTGTATTGCATGACCGTGGAAGAAGAGCCAAACCCAACTAGAAAATCAATGCATTTTTCATCGATGATGTGACTGCAAAAATCCAAGCCATATGGTATGTACATCTCTTTGTTCATTTGTGTACCTTTCTCATTTACTATTTATTTTCAATGCTACTTTCTCATGTAAATGAGTGGTAAACAATATCGTTTGTATTTTCTATTAGGGTTGTCTTTCAATGTTGTGCGCTTCTATGCCTTTGGCATGTCAAAAGGGCTTGGCTGAAGAATGTATATAAGTATGCAGCCAAGGAAAGGGCAATGGACATCTTCTGCAGACTTGGCATGATCATGATGGCAATCGATGACAATGAAGATAGCATCACTTAGCTATTGAACTCTTTCTTTCAGGAGTTCAATGATCAGCCCCGATTTTTAGAGTACTTCAACAAGACTTGGTGCAAAGGAGAAGGTCGAATTAGTGAGTTGACAATTTTTGTCACCTCGTAGAATTTGCACCATTCACATTATTTAATGTTACCTCTAATACGTTGTGGTTTACTTGACTATTGGAAAAAAAAAATCACAGCCATCTGGGCAAAAAATTGCAAACTATTCCCACATTCCAACCAAGATACGAATGCAACCATTGAGTCCTACCATTACACACTCAAAACTTGGTACTTGTGTGATCATTCTAAAAAATGCACTAGGAGAATGGACTATTTGTATTACATACTTGTGTATAAAATGGAACCATTCTATAGGAAAAAGGAAAATTTGTAGCATTATTGTTTTTTGACGAACCAAAAGTGTTTAAATATACGATCTAGTTTGGAGTGGGCCAAGGAAATTTTGAAATATCACTGTAGTCCCCATGAAAAAAATCTTAGATGGTACTAGGTAAAAATTTAAAGTAGGTTTGACCACTACCTTGTTCAAAAATTTGGGGAGCACCTTTTAGTTTGTGAGTGCCCTTGGAGTTTGCAAGGGAATACTTGCAAACATGTCCTGAAGGTTGCTAACTTGATTAAAAGATCATCTGTCATTGAAGGGATGGTCCATGTTAAGTGAATTTAAATTCAAATTATGATACTTTATGGGATTCAATTGTGTTTTGAATTTTCTACTACCTAATACAAGTTTCTTTTGTGTGGTCATTTAGACGAGGGAGATCAACCAATTGATAGAGGGATAGATTTGAACGAGACATTGTCATAGGGGGCGTAGAAGAAAAAAATCATAATTTTCTCACCCCTACACAAGCTCCTTCTATCACTCATGTATATGATGAAAATGTGCTCAAAATGTCTCTTTGGAATGACACAAATGAACTCTTGAACAAAGTGATGTGTACACTGCCATAGTGTCTACAATAGGTGCAATCATATGCACAATGCATGGAGAGGTTTCTACAGGCCTATGACAATCAAATGCATTGTCATTTGAATTCATTCTTGATCTTGATGAAGCTGCAACTAGCACTGTTCGAATGCATCCATGGTTTAGTGCAAGCATGGATCATCGTCGACGTGCAACCCAGCGTATGAAGCTTGTTGCAAAACAAACAGATCGTCAAACCCATTTGGATGACTCCTTTCCCTTCTCTATGAACAATAGATTGAATGTGAATGTCAATATGCAATGTGAGACTTTAGGCGCAGCTGCTATGGATGTGGCAGAGAATACAACATCTAATACGGGTGACTCAGAAAACCCATTTCAATTTCTATATTGTAATAGGCAATGGTATTGCAGATTTCTTTTTCCAGTATGTGCTTGTACCACATCATAAACTTTCTAATTTCTTTTTTGGCTTTTTTTGTTCACTTTAGCATTCCAATATGGCGAAAGGATTCCTCACCGGTGACTGTCTTTCGCAAGTGTAAACCCAATGGAAGGTATGGTTTGAATTTAATAACTATACATATGTAAGTCCAATTTTTTGTATGACCTTATGCAATACCATGCTTCCTTATAAAAATTTGGCTATGATGACAGGCTAATGTCGACCAAGGTACCTCCACTCTAATGCTTCTTCAAGGCTTACTAAGGATTGCACAAGCATAGTTCAGTGAACCTTCATCTGTAGGTAAGCATAATGCACGCAGTCCTTTGTCACCTCGTGAAGAGCAAGAAGAATTTGTTTAGTGAAAACTTTATCTCTCTTTCACATTGCTCACTTCTTTTCAAATGTTCTCATAGCAATTCCCTTCTTCATTCCAGGCATTCCAGTACATCCTGCTCCACTTGTGCATTTCCATATGTGCATTGCACAAAAATAAAAGCTCACATTATTTGCAGTGTTGGAAAACACACTGTCCCATGTAAGTTAGTTCATTTTGAAATGTTTTTTGTAATGTCGCAAGCAAGAATGTTATGAAGTCCACTTTCACAATGTCAACTGCATGCCTTGTCTATGGCTTGTCATGGCCTTCCATCACCATGGGACTACATTTCTTCAAGGAATTTTTTTAAACAATTCACTACCTTGTCTATGCTATTGCTTACTATTATGCTTTGACATATTTTTTCCAAGCATCTATAGCTTGTTCAAAAGTACCTGTTTTAGACTTTTAGCCATAGCAGCAAAGCAGTGAACTGTTCGATAAAATACTTTGGTAGACATGTATGAGAAATGTCGTAGCATAGACAAGGCAGTGAACTATTTAAAAAAATTCCTCAAAGAAGTGGTCTCATGGTGATGGAATTTCATTCTTTCATGCATTTTTTCAAACAGTTCATTGCCTTGTCTATGTTATTGCTTACTATTATGCTTTGACAAATTTTTCCAAGCATCCATAGCTTGTTTGAAAGTACCTTTTTTAGGATTTTAGCCATATGATGCAAGAGCTAGGTGGTTTTGAACAACAAAAACACAACTCAACTTGATTCAAATAGGGATTTGACTCTCAAACCCAAAATTGGGTGCAACTTACACAACCAGCTACACTTTCTAGTAGGTCTATAGACCTATTTACTCAACTTTACACAACAATAACTTACTCAATCACCCAAATATTGACACTTTCAAATACCCATTATTCCCAACTCAAACATACTACAAAACTTCAATAGGTTCTTTTGGAACAAACACTTCAAACTAGATCGTTTTTGTTGTATTAGACCCCAAAATAGGCCTATTTTACAAAGAGACTCATATTTAAACTCTTCCCAAACCTGAAATTTTTATGGGGAAGCATTAAATAGTCACTAAAACCACCAAATCCACAATTTTTTTTGGAAGATACACTTCCCAAGACACTATTTCACTAAACCCTCATTTTGAGCCATTTTCATGAGGTTTTTATGGAAATCAATGTTCCCAAGCTTCCCACTCTCTTAAAACTCTTCAAACACGACCATTTAAGCCTGAAAAAACTTAATCTAACCTAAAAAAATTCTGCCCCCAAGTTTCATAGACATTCACTTACTAAAACCACCATATTTCACCTAGAACGACTCATTTTTGCCATGCATGTTAACACACAAAATCACCTACAGCACCTTCCCAGGTCTTGCAAACTCACAAAAGACATTTTAAAACCTATTAACAACTACCATGTCCATTCCATTGAGATAAAATTCATACAATAGATGGAATGGTCATTTTTACAATATGAAGGCCTTAAAACCCTTAAATCTGGTTATAGACCTACAAGTAGTCTTTTTTCTCTCAAATGCATAAATCTCAGTGAATCTTCACAAGAATGGAACCAAAATAACCTTATTTTTTTCCTACACTAGATCAATTCAACCTATGAGAAATATAGCACCTGTACGGCTTTCTATAAAGTCAGGAAAAGTGCATATTTTAGTGTAAAATATAGAAATCTCAAGCAAGAATAGAGTTTTTCATTGAAGATTTTCAATATTATTCCAATATATTTTGTTTAAAATGACTATAATGCCTTTAAAAAGGCATTAAAAATATTTAGAATGCAAAAACCCCACTAACTCCATCGGTTACATTATGGAGACCCACTATCTATACCTGAAACATGCAAACTAGCTGGCAATAAATGCAAGATTTTGCATTCTTTATAATTTTAGCACTAATGACCCCACTAACCTCAAATAAACAAAAAATATGACATGATGGCCATTATGGCCTTATTCCAACCCTTGAACTACTTTGACCCATGCAATTCCTAAAAGGGTGCATTTTTGCAACTTTTGGCAATTTTGCAATTTTACATTTTTTGAACTTTTACAAAAATTGCACCAATGAACCTCATGACTACTAATTACATATAAAATGGTCCATCTAGACCTTATTTATGACAAATGAAAAAGTAACTTTAAATCCACCAATTCCTAGATTACAACCTTGTTAATCACCTATCTTGGTGCACCTGTGTATGCTATTGCTTACTATATGCTTTGATAGATTTTTTCCAAGCATCCTTAGCTTGTTTGAAAGCACTTATTTTAGGATTTTAGCCATAGCAACAAGGTAGTGAACTGTTTGATAAAATGCTTTAGTAGACATGTATGAAAAATGTGGTAGCATAGACAAGGTAGTGAACTATTTGAAAAAATGCCTCAAAGAAATGTGGTCTCTTGGAATGCCATGACAAACTAATGCAACTAGCAGTTGCTTGTAGTTAGTAGCTATGAAATGTGAAGTAACTGCATAACTGCTTAGGTTGACTTTGTAAAAAACTATATTGTAATTAAAAAAAAATCATCTATTAGCATCTATTTATTAGTTATGCAACGTGAAGTAATGCTTTGAGTTAGAAAGATGTGCAATGCAATGAATATAATCAATGATATGAATATAAACTACAAAAAATTGTTTTCTACAATTCATTAGTTAAACTCATTTGATTGCAACAAATAGAATGCTCACATTATTTGCATTGTTGGAAAACACATTCTCCCTACACAGTTAGTTTGTTATGAAAAGTTTTGCTTCACTTTCAATTTTTTGAGCTACTATTTTGTACAGTCCAAATGTCCTTTCTGCCTTTCTTCATCTGATTGCAACAAATAGAATGCTCACATTATTTGCCATGTTGGAAAACACATTGTCCCTACATAGTTCGTTATTAAAAGTTTTGTTTCACTTTGAATTTTTTGAGAAACTGTTTCATGCAATCCAAATGTCCTTTATGCCTTTTTTCATGTGAATGCAACAAATAGAATGCTCACATTATTTGCACTATTCAAAAACACACTGTCCCCTTGTCACCTATTTCATCATGAAAATGTTAATGTTTCCTACAGTCCAACAATGTAATGAATCCAGCATTTAGAGTGTGTTTCTAATTAGATAATGTTGTATTTGTTGAAATGTTTGTTGTCTTTCATTTCAGGCATTGTTGTTCCTGTTGTTCCAATCGTGCATTTCCATATTCCCATTGGAGATATTATGCATGCTACTTTGTTAAGTCCTGAAGAATAGGTACAATCTCTTCAATGAAAACATTATCTATATCTTCCACTTTGCTTGCTTCTTTTTCACTGTTTCCATTGCATTGACAATGTCTTTCTAATTAGAGAATGAAGGTGTACCTTCTAAAAAAGTTGTTTTGTCTTTCATTTCAGGCATTTCAGTACCTATTGTTTTATTTGTATAAAAGATGTTGCATAGTTCATGAGCATGGGTGGCTAGTTGGTTGACCAACTACCAATTGTATCTTCCATGCAATATTCTTGCTAGAATTGAGGAATTGAGCCTCCCATATAGGTTGCGAGAAAATATGTTAAGGAGAATTAATAGAAAAGGGCCAAACCACACAGATTTGAACTATCATAATTATGCTCACTTCTTTAACAGCACCGTTGGTGTATGGGAAAAAATGGGCATTCACGTTCAATATTACAATCTAGAAATAGAGATTATAAATTTATGTGATTGGCTAATGTCACTTTACTGAGAAATTTGAGACATTTTCCTAGCTAGATGCATCTGGAAGGTGTGCATTCAACCAACAGTAATCATATGCAAGCACAATCTTACAGACCAGCTAAGTATGAGGTTTATGAGATTCCTCAAGGGGGAATCTCTAATTAGTAATAACATGGGTCCTGTGGAGGAATGGTTGTTGGTCATGTTCAAATTCAACCACATTGTCAGGTTCAAGATCCACCGTGTCAAACTCTCATTCAAGCTACTACATGCAAATTACGGGGTGCCAACATTGTATGCTATCAATTCCACCTTGAAAATCAGAGTGCGCCAAATCCTTCCAGATGTTGAGAACATGGATACTATACCTGTTCATAAATGGTTGACTTAGTTTTTAGTGTTAGCAGTATTAAATGTGGATTGTAATTTTCTTCAAAATCTATAATATTGATTCGAAATGTTTTTACATTTGACTGTGGGATGTGAATTGTTTATCTCAGATCAAATCTAAAAACATTTGAAAATATTGTGACAACCCTATGTGTTGCCGATCCTGCAACTTTTTTGTGCATTTTTTGTTATGAACATATTATGATATTGAAATGGAATGTTTGCTGCAAGTTGGCGTTATAAAATATGAAGTTGATTTTCAACATTGTTATAAAATTTGAAGCTTAAGTTGAATATTTATGCACTTTATTGTTCACAGAGATGACATTCATTAAGGCAAAGCAGCAAAGATCTAATAAGTTCAAAGCCGCTTTTGATGATACCTTATTAATCTTTCCAATTCAATAAGAGCAATCTACCTCTATGACTGTCCTAAGATCCTTAATATCTTTATTTCAATGTAAGTGTCCTCTATTTCTGCAACATGACTAGACAATATAATGTATTCTTCTTAGTATTTTAAGCCATCTTTGTAGATATTTTGTAATCCATGACTCACAAAGGGGTACCAGCTATTATGTTCTAAATTTATCTATTAAAGGATTGATTCTTCAAGCAAGGACTGCCAAATATGTTGTATATTAAGCTACAAGTTCCATTTGTAGGCATATTTTTGGCTACTTCTTTTCTCTCCAACCATTGAATTGTGTTGTTACAGTCTGCATAACAAAAACTGTTGTCTTTGAACAAGAATTGAGAAGTGAGGGATAACCTTGTGTGTTTTCTATCCTACAACTTTTTTTTGTGCATCTTGTGTTCCAAACGTATAACGATATTGAAATGGAATGTTTGCTGCAAGTAAGGGTTGTTATAAAATATGAAGGTAAACTTGAATACACTACTTTGTTACAGTCTGCATAACATAAAGTGTTGTCTTTGAACAATTTTTGAGAAGTGAGGGACAACCCTATGTGTTTTCCATCCTGTAACTTTGTTTGTGTATCTTGTCTTCCAAATGTATAAGGATATTGAAATGGAATGTTTGTTGCAAGCAAGGGTACTTATAAAATATGAAAGTGAACCTCAATACATTGTGTTCTTATGGTGTGCATAATAGTAACTATTGTCTTTGAACAAGAATTGAGAAGCAAGGGACAACCCTCTATGTTTTCCATCCTGCAACTTTTTTTGTGAATCTTGTCTTCCAAACGTATAAGTATATTGAAATGGAACGTTTTCCGCAAGCAAGGGTACTTATAAAATATGAAGGTGGACTTCAATACATTGTGTTCTTACAGTGTGCATAACACTAACTATTATCTTTGAACAAGATTTGAAAAGTGAGGGACAACCCTATGTGTTTTCCACCCTACAAATTTTTTGTGCATCTTGTGTCTAAAACATATTACGATATTGAAATGGAATTTTTTCTGCAAGTAATGGGTTGTTATAAAATATGAAGGTGAACTTGCATACAATGTTTGGTTTCAATCTACGTAACAGAAAGTGTTTTCTTTGAAGAAGAATTGAGAAGCGAGGGACAACCCTCTGTGTTTTCCATCCTACAACTTTTTTGTGTGGAACATTTGCTGCAAGCAATGGTGCTTATAAAATATGAAGGTGGCCTTCAATAAATTGTGTTATGATGGTATGCATAACACTAACTGTTGTCTTTGAACAAGATTTGAAAAGTGAGGGACAACACTGTGTGTTTTCCATCTTGCAAGTTTTTTGTGCATCTTGTTTTTGAAACGTATTACGATATTGAAATGGAATGTTTGTTGCAAGTAATGGGTTGTTATATAATATGAAGTTGAAATTCAATACACAGTGTTGATACAATGTGCATAATAGAAAGTGTTGTCTTTGAAGAAGAATTGAGAAGTGAGGGACAACCTTGTGTGTTTTCCATCATGCAAGTTTTTTTGTGCATCTTGTGTTGTAAACGTATTATGGTATTGAAATGGAATGTTTCCTAAAAGTAAGGGTTGTTATAGAATATGAAGTTGAACTTCAATACACTGTTTGTTACAGTCCCTAGAACATAAAGTGCTCATTGCATGTGCTTACATTTTTAAGTAAGTTGACATACATAAGAAAGTTTTCATAATGAAGTAACTAACATAGGATAACGTGTTTTCCAACACTGCAAGCATTTTATTTTTTCTGATCACATGGAAAAAGGAAATGCCATTTTTACTCAACCAACTAGTTATAAAATTTGAAAGTGGACTTCATTACATTTTTGGAGTGTATAAAATTTAAAAAAAATCATGAAATATGAAAGTGGACTTAAATTCATTTTTGGAGCGTCAAAAATAAATACTTATCATAAGGAAATAACTAATAGAGGATAGTGTGTTTTCCAAAACTACAACCAATACAAGCATTTTATGTGTTCCAATCACATGGAAAAAGGAAATATGTCATTTCCACTCTACCAAATAGTCGGTCTAAAAATTGAAAGTGGACTTCATTTCATTTTGGAAGCGTACAAAATAAAGACTTCATAAACAAATAACTAATAGGGGACAATGTGTTTTCCAACACTGCAACCAATAGAAGCATTCCATTTGTTACAATGACATGAAAAAGGGAAATCTTCCATCTCCAATCTACCAAATCATTGTTGTAAAAATTCAAAGTGGACTTCACTTCATTTTTGGAACGTGAGAAATAAAAAACTTTTTGTAAGGAAATAACTGAAAGGGGACAGTGTGTTTTCCAACACTACAAGCAAGGCAAGCATTTTATTTTTTTTGATCGCATGGAAAAGGGAAATATACCATCTCCACTCTAGCAAATACTTGTTCTAAAACTTCAAAGTGGACTTCATTACATTATTGGTCGTAATGAAACAAATACTTATCATAATGAAATAACTGACAGGGGACTGTGTGTTTTCCAACATTGCAAACAATGCTAGCATTTAATTTGTTCCAATCACATGCAAAAAGGAAATATGCCATATACAGTCATGAGATACTTTTTTCTAAAAATTGAAAGTGGACTTCATTCCAATCTTGGTTGTAATGAAAAAATTATAGGGCTATGAAAAGTCTAATATGAAATGGATAACAACAATGCGTTCAAACACATGAAAATAGTATATTTGTTCACCATAATTGTTCAATAATCAAATAATTACAAAGGGCCATGAAAAGTCTCATATAAAATGTATAACAACATAGTGTTCAAACATATGAAAATGGTATATCTCTACACCACAATTTTTCAATAATCAAATAATGAAACCCACAATGTAGAATCAATATTTTGAGCCTGTCTCATCATATCCTACACTGCCTATTCTTTCAATCGATTTCATGCATGGCTAATATATGGCATGTTTCTTAGGGTTCTTGTGTATTTCAAGAGGGTTGATTCAACCCTTGCAAATGATGAACGTGAAACAAAATATTTCTTCATAGGTTGTGCTTTGTCCTTGGCAGGTTTAACACCTTCACCCTATAGCAAACAATTAATTACAATTAACATATACATGGAAACAATATAAGGTAGTATGATATATACAACAACATATTGTTTATGTGTACCTCTAGAATAGAATGCTTCATCTAAGAGAGCTTCCATACCACGAAGCCACCCACACACTCTTTGGCAGTCTTTGTGCCAAGACGTGGAAAAGGCACTAAGCATTCACTAGCAATGGCCTAAACAATGATGACTCTCACACAATTTTTCGGGTGCTTAAAGTAGTGGGTTTGAGCATTTCTATCAACAACATGTACAATGCCTTTGTAAACCCATTTATGCTACCTCCAAAGATCAATGTGATCACCGACCTTAAAAGTGATTCCCTCGAACTCTATCATCTATTCATCCACTAGATTTGGCTACAATGGAAACGTCATTGACGTGAAGCATAATTGAAGGCACATTAAAAGATTAATAAAGAAATAAGAACATAAGCATGGAAGTGTGTTGGGTTTGTTACCAATATAGATGGTACACCGCTACTCTCCTGGTCACCATGTCCATCTTTATTGCCATCTCCCCCTTGCAGGCCAGTGCTTTCCTCATCCCCATGTCCATCTTTATTACCCTCTCCCACTTGCAAGCTAGTGTTATCCCCATCCCTATTTCCATATTTATTACCCTCTCACACTTGCAAGACAATGCTCTCCCTATCCCCATGTCCATCTTTATTTCCATCTCCCCCTTGTAGGTCAGTGCTCTCCTCGTCCCCATGTCCATCTTTGTTCTCATTGAAATAATCAAAACAAATATGAAATAGAAGATTTGTAAATCACCGTTTGTTCTCATTTCTTCTTGTGAGGGCATGAGGAAACTTTAAACCTTATACGCTCCTTCTTCTCAATGTTATATATGGCAGGTTGGGGGGAACAACATCATCTTGTTCTTCCATGGCCTCCACTTCATCTTCCAACTCAAGAGTATCTTGTTTAAGGGAAAGACTTTGTTGTTCATCATTTCCTTGTAATAGCAAGAATTGAAATTTCACATCAAATTCAGATGCATGCAATGAATTCATTGAAATAATCAAAACAAACATAGAAGATATTGAAATCACCGTTTGTACATGTTTCTTCTTGTGAGGGTGTGAGGAAATTTTAAACCATACATGCTTCTTCTTCTTCTCAATGTTAGAAAATGAGTTGGAAGGAACAACATCATCTTCTGCTTCCATCAGCACTACTTCATCTTCCAATACAACAAAAACCTACTCGAGGGTAGCACTTCATTGTTCATCCTTGTTGTGTAATAGGAGGAATTGAAATGTCACATTAAACTCAGATGCATGCAACCAATTCATTCAAATAATCAAAACAAACATTAAACAGAAGATTTTGAGATCACCATTTGCTCTCATTTCTTCTTCAGGGGGTCCCTTGAAACTTTTAACTATGTACAATGCTTCTTCTGAATGTTAGACGCAGGGTTGGGAGGAACAACATCATCTTCGTCTTTCGTGGGCACAACTTCCTCTAGTGAATGAACACTACTCTATTGGGCGGTAGGAACTGCTTCTCAACCATCACCCTATCATGTCATGTAATTTAACATTAAGTGAACCTTGTATGCATCAAAAGGGTATGTACAGGATCATGGTGCGCCAAAAAGTGGCAATATTTGTAAGGTATGTGGCTGACAAATTTTTTTCACCCAAAATTAATGAAATGAAAAGGGTTTTTAGAGGAGATTCTCAGATTTCCAAAAATATAAATTATGATTTAATTTGAATTTAATAAATAACTATTATTCATTTTCTATTAGAATTATGACTAAAGTCCTGATCGATAGGCTAATTGAAAAACATCTATAACTTTCAACGGTATCATATTTTTGAATCCAAAACATGCCACATTCTATGCTTCACATACTATAGGATTAAAAAAAATAAAAATTAAATTTCATGAAGTTTGACCAAGTTAAGGTGATTATTGATAAGTTTATATTTTCTAAAATTTGTAATAAAAATTCATAATTAATTATTTACTTGGAAAAAATTACAAAAAAATATGCATCACATCAGACATGAGTCCTCTACTTATATATAAAATATTACAAAAAAATATTCTCATTTTATTATGGTTAGGGTGGTCGACAGGCCTTACTTCTTATTTTTTCCCTAAAAATTTAAGTACTACCGCATTGAAATTAAATTTTCACCAAATAGATTTTATTTATTTTTAAATAAACCTAGTATTTTAGAAACTACATTCAATTTTCTACAAATTCTATTCTTACATATTTTTGAAATAATATAGATAACTTATTCAAATATTTACGTCAATTTTCCTAACACTGATTTTTCTGAATTGGTTGCCACTTAAGGGCCTGTTTTTTGCATGATGATCCTGCAAATACCCAAAACAGAAAATATCAACCAACCAAAATTTAGATTTAACAGTTCACTTCGACATTACCATTCCTTCCTTTGTCTTTCTCTCCTACAATTTTAATATTGTTTTCCTTCTCTACTCCATCTCCTCACTATTGTATAATGCCATTTGCTTCTTCACCTCATCCTTTTCTTGTTAGGGAAGTTGAAGGAAGCTATGTTTCCCATAATTTTGACTGACACTTCTACTAACATGCTTTTGTTGGAGATATTGTCATAGATTCATTTGGTACTCTATATTTTCCACCTTCTTTTGAAGGTACTCTTTCAATTTATCAGGGGGAGGAGTGGGGTATTTTGATTCCTCCCCCCCCGATCTAGTTCAGCCACACTTTGGTGGCACGAGAATAGGAAGGTGGTGATGCTGAAACCTATGCAAGTTGAACACTCTCCAATCATGATATTTTCTCATACATTCTTCTACAATACAATAATATACATATCTACCATTCACCACTTCTCTTTTGTATTTAGCAGCAACCTGTACAGTAAATTTGGAAAAGAAAATTGCTTAATATATTTGATATTCAAACAATTTGAATGCATAACATATACACACAACCAAACGATGCAATAATTCAGTTATTATATCTACCTTCTTGTCCACCACATCACCCCATGCTTCATTGGGTCCCTCTCCATCCTTAGGGTCTCCCTTTGCACACTCTTCCTTGTGGTCTTGGACTATGGAAAGAGTGTGATGGTCTGCATGATTATTTTCTTGAATCGAAGGAACGATATACTGTCAAAATCAACGTATTGTAACAAACATGATATTTTCTAACTGAAATTGTAAAGTATTGTGATTGACGCATAGGAAGGAAAGGACAATTGGAAGTTCACAATAAATTACCAAACATGTCATTGCCTTAGGGTTTAATGTTCTCCTAAAACAAGGGGACTTCTTGTGTACCGCGGTTGTTGCCTCCTAATTAAAACATTCCCACTTTCCAGTCAACATCGTAACCACTTATGAGAGATTAAAATTATACATTTGATTGCATCTTGTAATTACTAGATCATACCTCCACGTTTCATGAACACAACCACCATGAAGAAGATGTGCTACTACACTCCCTTTCAGGTGTGTTGTCCACCTCAATGACATTCTTTGATGTACAAAGCAATTTCCCTTTTATAGCACGTATCCTTGGTTTCCTATAAACTGTAAAATTGTTGCAAGTGTTATGGATAGTTAAAGTTCCAAAATTTATTGCACCATTTGTAGTAATCAATCATATCTTTTTTCAATCATAAGAAGAGTTTCATACACATATTTTAGTCTACCTAAGACTTGTGATAAATTTTGAAATTGCTTTTGATTACATTATGTGTCTAAATAAAAAAAGGTTTTCAATACATTCCTACTGACAACAAAATCATAGGCTATAAAAGAGATGGTGTTATGAAATGTACAACCCACACTATTGTAAAACGCTATACAAGTAACCCACTGTGTTTTACAACATGCAATTATTTTGTCAATTTATTTTTTTCAATCACATGAAGATATTGAATTGAAATTTATACCACAACTAGCAATTGTAATTTTTGGAGGTGTATTTTTACATTCATACTATCTAAATAAGAAAATCTTTTCAAGACATTCAAACTGTTATCTAGAATTTTAGGTTGGAAAACACAGGGTGTTATAAATCATGCAACCCACAAACTATTCTAAAACCTTTTACAAGTAACAACCCTATTAGTTACTTTCCCCACCTCAATTTGGTTAATAGGGTTGTCCCTCACTTCTCAAATCTTGTTCAAATACAACACTTTCTATTATGCAAATTGAAACAACACAGTGTATTGAAGTTCACATTCATATTTTATAACAACCCTTACTTGTAGAAAACATTCCATTTCAATATCGTTATACATTTGGAACACAAGATGCACAAAAAAAGTTGCAAGATGGAAAACACATAGGGCTGTCCCCCCACCCCCCGCCAGTGCGACAACATTTCATAACAACTAGGAAACTTTCAAGCATACCTTTCTCATTTCCAAAACATGCACTTCTCTCCATCATACATCGATGACACCTTTCGACGTCATAGACCTGAGTGGATGAGATTGTGGACGAGGTGGTAATGTGTGCTGGAGAGAAGAGCTTGTTTTGCAAATATTGCAAAGTAGCTCCAAAGACGCCTAGTTGTCATGAAATGTTGTCATGTCTTTTATCTAACGCTTGTATCAGGCATGGAAAGGTCGACCTTTTCATACAATTCCAAGGCCAACAATGTGTAATTATAGGTTGGAAAACACTAGGTGTTATTAAACCTGCAAACCAAATACCATTTACAAACCCTTCACAAGTAACATCCCAATTCGTTAATCACCCCTCAGTTGAATTTGGATGCTTTTCTATATCCTACACCTGCAACTCCACCCTGTGCTCTCAAACCTTCAACTTTCAACGTGTAGAATGAAAGAACTCACAACACACATTGTTTTCCAACCTCCAATTATTATTTTCAATACATTGTCCCATCATATGGTTTTTGTATGCTATGATGCCTCTGACATGCATTCTTCGAGGGATAATAGTGACATCCAATTGCAAGGCAGAAGTTAATCTCCCTACAAAATATAGTAAAATCAAGCTATTGTCCTTGAAAAAACATGTGTTTGAAATGATAACATAATCAGACATAAATAATATCAATTTTCCAAAATCCATATTGATTATTGCTAGAACTGATTTATGGATTCGATTGTATAAGAATTTTTGCATCAATGTTTCAGATCAAACTCTATGATCCAACATTAGGATGGAGAAGAGAGCATTAGTCATCCTGATGTTGGATCATGGAGTCTGATCCAAAACATTGATGCAAAAATTCTTACGCAATCGAATCCAGAAATCAACTAGAAATGATAATCAAACATGTCTTATCCCTAAAGAAGGGCAATATGTTATCATGTGTAAGCCATGTTGCAAGAAGATCACCTTCTGCAATTGGGAGGAGGTTATTCTCCCTACAAAAATTCATGTCACATGCATCATAACAGTCATCATGTTTTAAAAATCATATTTCAAAATGGACAAAAATCCCAAAACATGTCATTGAAAACCATTATTTGCAAATAGCAAAAAGCCCAGATGAGGTCCCATTTTCATTGCCATTTTCCACGACATTTTTCAAGTTGGTAGAGAGCAACGAGAAATATGAAATTTTGCAATTGTTGAATGAAATAACTGACAACCCATTGTGGAAATATGAGTGAAATTACTAAATAATGTTTAGAGAAATCAGAAACCATGCACAATATGTAAGAGTTTTGTTTCGATATGCTCCAAGAATGTAATGAAGTCCACTTTCAAATTTCACTTTGCTATAGTCAAAATCTCTTTTCACTTTCTTCATCTGATTGGAACAAAACACCCCGACAGACAAATAACACCAACAGAAAGACTTGACGGTCAGACGTTAACTCTGACCTTTCATGGCCTATCCCGTTGCTGAGAAAACATGTCGACACTGGCAGGCTTTCAAAATCATGGACAAAAACCCAAAAAAACATGGCATTCGAAACCATTTTTTGAAAATAGCAAAATGAGGTGCCAAGAATGTAATGAAATTGGGAAATAGTAGGTATTATGAAACCTGCAAGGCATAGTGTTGTTATAGATTGTTTGCAGTGTTGGAAAACACACTATCCCATTTTAGTTAGTTTGTTATGAAGAGTTTTATTTCAATACTCCAAGAATGTAATGAAGTCCACTTTCAAATTTTCGAACAACTATTCGCTACTGTTCAAATGTCATTTCAATTTCTTTATCTGATTGGAACAAATAAAATGCTTGCAATATTTGTAGTGTTGGAAAACACACTATCTCTTCTCACTTGCACAGGGTTTTACAACACTATATGCATTGCTTGTTTCTTAACACCTAGGGTTTTCCAACATGCATTCTTACTAAATAGAAAGAATTTATTCAAAATATTTTGTAATATAGATAGTCTGAATGTATTGAAAAGCCCTTTTAAAATTTATAAGGACTTTTAATTTGGGAAAAAATTGCATTTAAATTTCGCATGACTAAAAAAAAAAGTGCACAAAATAATTGCAATTTGGAAAACACAATTTTGGGTTTCAGTTATTTGAATGTCCTTGTTTAAATGTAAAGAGTTGTCTCATGGTGGGTTGCTTGCTTCTTAACACGTAGGGAATTGCAACAAGGAGTTTTACAAAACAATATGAATGTCTTCAAAATCACACATTTCATTGTTGTGTTTAAATTCCGCATGATTGAAAAAAAAGTGCACAAAATAATTGTAATTGGGAAAACAAAGTGTTGGGTTTCAGTTATTTGAATCTCCTTGTTTAAATGTAAAGGGTCGTCTCATGGTAGGTTGCTTGCTTTTTAACACCCACGGTTTTCCAACATGGAATGTTACAAAACAGTATGAATGTCTTCAAAATCACACCTTCCATTGTTGTGTTTAAGTTTCAAGTATATAAAAAATTGCATACTTCATAACACGCTACATTTTTCAACCTCCACATCACAACATACCCAAGCCCTTCTAGTTTTTAAACCTGTATATGTAGGTGTACATTACAAAAAGCAAGAACACCAATTTCTTGCCATTATTGGCAATAATGAATAAACTCATTGAAAGTGATGAACGTTGTGTAGTGCATGTTGGAAAACACAATGTGTTTTGAAGCTTGCCTTATACCCAACCTTTGTCTTGTAATGCAACTATACAAACATATAGATGGTGTTGTATTTTATCAAATACCACATCTCTCATTTAAGGGGGACTCTATTAACCGTCAAAACATAGTGTGCTTCATAGTATGCACTTCATTATGTTTTGCAACAATTCATGTTGGAAAACCCTAGGTGTGAAAAAACAAGCAACCCAAATAGTGTTGTAAAACCCTCTGCAACACTATTGGATAGTACCTGTCACCTCAATTTGGTTGGTTTTCTCCTCCAACTCCTCCACATGCACTCAAACCTTTAGCTTTCAACGTGCAGACTGGAAACAAATAGTATTTTCACCTTTCTTTCTCCAAACAGAAAAGGCCCATGTCATTCCCTTCCACTTTTCTCGTGCCAGACAAAAGAAACTTCAAGATAAAGCTAAAGTGCATGCCTTTTTCAACTGGCATGAGGCAGGAAAACTAACCTGACGATGCCATTAACTCCTACCTACCATTTCCCAAACATTTGGTCATGTTTGCCGGTTTCGTCACTTTTTGTTTCCATGTATGTTGTTATTCTAATAGCTCTTTTAAATTTGTCTATTTGTCTATAATATTTAGTGCCAAGTAATGTAGCCCGAATTTTCAATTAATTCTATAGTGTTATACCCATTTTGCACAGATTATTGCTACCCATTGGCTTTATGATTTTTGTTTGATATAGTGCATAAAACTATTTCAAGTAATGACTTGTTATATCTGCACATCTTTTGTGGTGTGGTGATCAAATCGAAACATACTAAGAAAGAACAGAAATAGGATATAGAAATAGCATTCTACAACATTGCAATTAGATGTTAATAACAAACCATTTATAACTTAGTAAATAGTCTAGAAAAATAGGGAAATTGTAAAAAGAACTATTACGAAAACACTCAAGAACCACAGAAAAATGACAGATGATGGAAAACTAACATTAAATAGAACTTTTAAATATGGAGAAATATTCAACTCGAGAGACAGAAAAGAGGTTTAAATTAGGACAAGATCATAGGATGGACTATCAAGAGGACGTATTTTGACCATTTTGTAAAATAGGAAATACTCACAAAAGCCTCTGTTGTTGCTCACATTTCAAAGTGAAGAACCCAGTTCAAGTGAAGAAATTGTTGTTACACCTTGTCTAGATACTAATAGAATTTTAGGTAAGCACAAATATGTTCCAAACTCAAAATTTGTACATGCATTTCACTTGAACTGGGTTCTTTACTTTGAATGTTGTTTGTAAGTAATTTCACATACATACATGTCCACATATAAAATTTTTGGTGAAAGATTAAAAATTAGTGCAAAACACTTAAGAATCACATGAAAATGATAGATGATTGAAAACCCCAGAATTTCAGAATTTTAAACAAATCAGAACTTCTAAATGCATAATTGGAAATTTAACTATCCAATACACTTGCGATTCAAGCTATGGCAGCCAAAATCACCTGTATTTACTACAGAAGCTTCACATCTCTTGAAGCATCCTTCTCAATCCACCTGCCTTTGTTTTGTTCAATTTTCTTTCCTCACCTATATCAACACCTGGAAGAAAGGCAAGTGTTAGTGATAGATTAAATTGGAAACTTAAAGACATTTGGTGGTACAAAGAATTTACTTCATTCCAAACTTCACTGATATTGGATTATATGTTGTGCTGACTACAACATGCCAGCTTGTATAGTCAATAAAAAAACATATTAATCTGTATGATGGGAATTTAATTTCCAATTTAACCTATTGCTAACACTAGTAATATATATCAGCAATTTTATCTACCATTTTTCCATTCTATTGGAACTGTGAAGCAATGAACATTCATTTGGATATATCTCAAACTCATCTCTCCTGCAATATGAAAGAGGTCATCAATTGCATAATCAATAAGGGTAGACAAGACACACAAGAAAGATACCACGCACCACTGTCAAACTTATGTTTATTTCATTACTTGTATAGATAACTGAAAAAATACAAATTATTGCAAGACACATTGGTTGCAAAGCATAGTGTGCATCGGCTGTTCAAGAATAAACATTAAGAAGTCAATGAAAACCTTGGTGATCACCTTGATTGACCCAAAAATAACAGGCGATCGCATTAGTTAAATATGATAATCCACAGAATAATTACACGTTGGATAACACTCTATGGTTCAATCTCCATGCTCAAACCTAGAGGGTGAAGAGCACAGCGAGGAGTTGCACATGGGGAAACCACAAAATTTACCAAATTGAGGTGAGCGTGAGTAAGCAATTGGGTTGCTACTTGTAAAGGCTTTTAGAACAGTGTGTGGGTTACAGCTTCTATAACACCCAACGTTTCCCAACCCGAAATTTTAGAAAACAGTAAGAATGTATTCAAAAACTTTTGTGATCAATGCAGTAACAACCCAATTGGTGTGTCACCCCTCGGTTCAATTTCATTACACACCCGGTGTTTTCCAACATACACTTATATATAGACAGTAAGAATGTAATGAAAAATATTTGATTAGTACATAGTAAGAATGTAATGGGACGCAGTTAATCTCTGCACAAAACACACCTATGTACATACAAAAATGCATGAAACCATACATAAAAACATACATAACATGACGAGACGTCGTAGTGCAGAGCCTATGAAACGGGGGATAAAACTAAAAAAACCAGCGTATGGGAGAAGACATTAGAGAAATAGTAGAAAGGAAATAACGGCACCGTCTGGTCAGTTTTCCCACCTCTTGTCGTCCAATAAAACTAGGCCCCATGGCTTGTGCAGGCACGGGGAGGAGCTGCAAGTGGGGAATACAAAAAACATACCAAATTGAGGTGAGGGGTGACTAAGCAATTGGGTTGCTACTTCCAAAGGGTTTTAGAACAGTATGTGGGTTGCAAGTTTTATAACACCCAGTGTTTTCCAACCAGGAATTTCAAAAAATAGTAAGAATGTAATCGAAACCTTTTCTAATTAACGTGGTAACAACCAATTGGTTTGTGACCTCTCACCTCAATTTGATTACACACCTAGTGTTTTCCAACATGAAGTTATATATAGACTGTATGAATGTAACAAAAAAAGATTTGTTTAGTACACAATAAGAATGTAATGAAGATCACCTTTGAAATTTATGCAAACCACATTGAATGAGATAGATAAAAAATAATGTATTGAGTGAAGAGATTCTCCCTACTATTCAGAAGTTGAGGAAGGTGCATGTGTAATATGCGCAATCAAAAAATGGCAATGCAGAACTCAACCGGCAGGTAGTACATAGTATGTAATCAAAAAGCAATCTACTCTAAAAACACTCAAAAAGAAGCAAACCAAAGTGAATGAGATAGATAATGTATTGACTAAACAAATTGTTCCTCCATTCCAAAAGTTGACGAATAAGCATGTGCACTATGTGAAATGGGAAAATGGCAACGCATAACCAAAGGCAACAAGTACTAGAATTCATGCAATGAAAAATGAATCTTCTATAAAAACACTTGAAAAAAAGCAGAGTAGTTGAGTGAGATACGTAATGTACTGACTGAAAAGATCCTCCATGCTCTTGAGAAGTTGATGAAGGTGCATGTGCAGTATAAGTAAAGGGAAAATGGCAATGCACAAGTAGAAAAAATGAAGAGGTCTTGTATTGCACAACAATTTGTGCATGCAAAGAAATTCAGAGATGTTATGGATGGAATTGAACAAGTAAATTCTAACGTGAATAACTTCTACAACACAATATATTTTCCACTATGTTATAATATGTATGTATGTAACATGAGATCAAAATGGCATTTCATTTTCCTCATTTGATTCGACCAAATAAATGCTCACATTATTTGCAATGTTGGAAAACAAAATGTCTCCATATATAGTGTTGTAAAAACCTCTACAACTAAGAGGAGACAATGTGTTTTCCAACTATGCAAATAATGCGAGCAATATATTTGTTCCAATCATGAGAAAGCTAACCCGTAAACAAAAAACACTTATGTATGTAACATGAGATCAAAATGGCATTTCATTTTCCTCATCTGACTCGACCAAATAAATGCTCACCTTATTTGTAGTGTTGGAAAACACACTGTCTCCATATATAGTGTTGTAAAACCCTTTGCACCTAAGAGGAGACAGTGTGTTAACTGTGCAAATAATGCGAACAATTCATTTGTTCCAATCAAGAGAAAGCTAACTCATAAACAAAAAGCATCTATGTATGTAACATGAGATCAAAATGGCATTTCATTTTCCTCATCTGATTCGACCAAATAAGTGCTCACATTATTTGCAGTGTAAGAAAACACACTATCTCCATATAAGGTGTTAAGAAACAAGCAACCTATATAGTGTTGTACAACCCTCTGCAACTAAGAGGAGACAGTGCGTTTTCCAACTGTGCAAATAATGCAAGCAATTTATTTGTTCCAATCAATAGAAAGCTAACTCATAAACAAAAAGCACCTATGTATGTAACATGAGATCAAAATGGCATTTCGTTTTCCTCATCTGATTCAACCAAATAAATGCTCACATTATTTGCAGTGTTGGAAAACACACTGTCTCCATATAAAGTGTTAAGAAACAAGCAACCCATATAGTGTTGTAAAACCCTTTGCAACTGAGAGGAGACAGTGTATTTTCCAACTGTGCAAATAATGCAAGCAATTTATTTGTTCCAATCAGGAGAAAGCTAACTCATAAACAAAAAGCACCTATGTATGTAATATGAGATCAAAATGGCATTTCATTTTCCTCATCTAATTTGACCAAATAAATGCTCATAGTATTTGCAATGTTGGAAAACGCACTGCCTCCATATAAGGTGTTAAGAAACAAGCAACCCATATAGTGTTTTAAAACCCTCTACAACTGAGAGGAGACAATGTGTTTTCCAACTGTGCAAATAATGCGAGCAATTTATTTGTTCCAATCAGGAGAAAGCTAACTCGTAGACAAAAAGCACTAATGTATGAAACATGATATGAAAATGGCATTTCACTTTCCTCATCTGATTCAACCAAATAAATGTTCACGTTATTTGCAGTGTTGGAAAACACATTGTCTCCATCCTTGGTCGAGCATCCCTCTACAGCCAGCAAACTACAAAATCAAAATGTGGAAAATGGTGATGTGTCGCGGCAAAAAATGCATTTGAGGGGTTTGTAGTGGTTTGGCCACCTGCAACTCCATTTTCCTCGCCCACGCGTCCATCCCCACCCACCAAATTGGAAAATGAAAATTGTAGAAAATGGCGATGTTAGGTGCGTTTTGTCTAGCTTTTTCACCTTAGACAAAAAGCACCTATGTATGTAACATGAGATCAAAATGGCATTTCACTTTCCTCATCTAATTCGACCAAATAAATGCTCACATTATTTGCAATGTTCAAAAGCACATTGTCTCCATCCTCGACTACATGTCCCTCCTTAGCCAGCAAACTGCAAAATCAAAATGTGGAAAATGCCTATGTGCCGCAACGAGGAATGCATTTGAGGGGTTTCTAGTGGTTCAGCCACCTGCAACTCTATTTTCCTCATCGGCGCATTTCTCCTCACCCACCAAACTAAAAAATGAAAAATGTGGAAAATGGCAATGTTAGGTGCATTTTTTCTAGCTTTTTGACTTTAGACAAAAAAACAACTATGTATGTAACATGAGATTGAAATGGCATTTCACTTTCCTCATCTGATTTGACCAAATAAATGCTCACATTATTTGTAGTGTTGGAAAACACACTATCTCCATATATAGTGTTGTAAAATCCTTTGCAACTAAGAGGAGACAGTGTGTTTTCCAACTGTGCAAATAATACGAGCAATTTATTTGTTCCAATCAGGAGAAAGCTAACTCGTAAACAAAAAGCGCCTATGTATGTAACATGAGATCAAAATGGCATTTCGTTTTCCTCATTTGATTCAACCAAATAAATGCTCATATTATTTATAGTGTTGGAAAACACACTGTCTTCATATAATGTGTTAAGAAACAAGCAACCCATATAGTGTTGTAAAACCCTTTCCAACTAAGAGGAGACAGTGTGTTTTCCAACTATGCAAATAATGCAAGCAATTTATTTGTTCCAATCAAATAAAAAAAGCAAAATGACATTTGGACTGTAGCAAAGAGTTGTTCAAAAATTTGAAAGTGAACTTCATTACATTCTTGAAGCATAGGAGTTGGCTAACTCCTAGACAAAAAGCACCTATGTACATACAAAAATGCATGAAAAACAAACATAACAACATACATGGAAACATACATAACATGACAAGACATCGTAGTGCAGAGCCCACCAGACAAGGGATCAAAGTGACTAAACCGACAGACAGGACCAAACGTCCGAGAAATGGTAGGTAGGAGTTAACGGTGCCGTCAGGTCAATTTTCCCGCCAACTGAGAGGAGACAATGTGTTTTCCAACTCTACAAATATTGCAAGCAATTTATTTTTCCAATCAGATAAAGAAAGCGAAATGGCATTTGGACTGTAAGAAAGAGTTGTTCAAAACTTTGAAAGCGGACTTCATTACATTTTTGGAGCATAACGAAATAAAACTCTTCATATTGAACTAACTGAAATGGGACAGTGTGTTTTCCAACACTGCAAACAGTCTATAACAACATTGTGCCTTGCAGATTTCATAATACCTACTGTTTTCCAATTTCATTACATTCTTGGCACCCTGTTTTGCTATTTGCAAATAATGGTTTTGAATGCTACATTTTTTTGGGCTTTTGTGCATTCCAAAATATGATTTTGAAAACCCATCAGCACTGACATGTTTTCCCGACGACAAGACAAGCTATGGCAGGTCGGAGTTAACGTCTAACCATCAAGTCTTTCCATCAGTGCAATTTGTCCATCCGGCCTTCTTTTCCATCAGGGTGTTTTGTTCCAATCAAATAAACAAAGTGAAATGACATTTGGACTATACCGAAAAACATGACCAAACGTCTAGGAAAGGTAGGTAGTAGTTAATTGACATCGGACAATGTATTTTCCAACACTGCAAACAATTTATAACACTATGCCTTGCAGGTTTCATAATACTTGTTGTTTTCCAATTTCATTACATTCCTACTATCTAAATCACAAAAGGTTCTCCACACAATCACAAAACATACCAAATTGAGGTTAGGGGTGAGTAACCAATTGGGTTGTTACTTCTAAAGGGTTTTACAACAGTTAGAGTTTTAGTAGACAGTGTATAAAATGGCGGCAAAAATGGGATGTCATCTAGGTTTTTTGCTATTTGCAAATTATGATTTTGAATGCCACGTTTTGCACTTTTTTCTCCATTTTAAATAACAATGTAAACAATGGCGACATTTTGGGTTTTATGTGGTTTTCAAAATATACCATTTCATTGCAGAACCCATGTTGCGTTTTCCAACTTCGTGATATATTTTGCATGGTTTTTGCTTTCTATAAACGTTATTTAGTAATTTCACTCATATTTCCACAATGGGTTGTCACTTATTTCATTCGGCACTGGTAAAATTCGAAAACCAGCATACGGGCAAAAAGGAAACAAAAATTAAAAAACCCTCAACACAAAAAAACATTAACAGCCTTGCATTTCACATAAATACCCCTTTTCCCAACAAAAACCCTGCAACGTTCAAAATAAGAATGTGAACAATGGCAACATTATGGGCTTTATGTGGTTTTCACAATATACCATTCCATTGCAAAACCCACGTTGCGTTTTCCAACCTCGTAATATATTTCGCATAGTTTGCGGTTTCTATAAACCTTATTTAGTTATTTCACTCATATTTCCACAATGGGTTGTCAACTATTTCATTCGGCAAGCACAAAATTTCAAAACCAACAGACAGGAGGAAATGAAATTAAAAAACCCTCAACAAATAATCACAAAATGATAACCCTGCAACAAATAGTCGTTCGTTTCTTCAGTGTTCATGGCAGAATGGCAAAATGGCAAATATACAAAGCAGATATATATACCTTAAGGAGCTCCGAACACCTGCAACTCCTTCCCATTGCTCTCCACCAAAATGTTGTAGAAAATGGGACCTCCTCTGGGCTTTTTGATATTTGCAAATAATGGTTTTGAATGCCCCACATTTTTTGGGTTTTTGTCCATGCCGAAAAATGATTTTGAAAATCCATTGGCACTGACACATTTTCCCCACGACGGGACAGGAAACGGCAGGATGGAGTTAACGTCCGGCCATCAAGTCTTTATGTCGGTGCTATTTTCCATCTAGCCACCTTTTCCGTAAGGGTTCTTTTGTCCACTGCGGGCCATGGGGTATGGGGGTACAATATTATGTATATAATATGTTTTATACATAGGTGCTTTTTGTCTAGAAGTTAGCTTTCTCCCAATTTAAAAGGGTGACACAAGTTAGGCAAAGGCAAACTTGGGCATTGTTGATTTCATGCTTCAACTAATCAAATGCATTTGGTAACGTTTTCCCCACAAATAACTGGCCACTTGCAATTATAACATGTGAAAAGGATTTACCAGTAGTAGAGAAAGAGGTATTGAGGAGATCCTCCTCAACTATATTACAACACCAACATCGCTTCTTGTCTTGGCCACATTGGGAAGTTGTAATCAATCAAGAATGACTTGCACTTCTGTTGATTAATTGTTAGTTCTCCTCCAACCAAAACCCAAATAGGCTAATGATTATTTTAAAAATTCATGTTTCTTGTTTAAGAGCAATTGGTTCTCCTTAAAAGTTCACAAAACTTGCTTCAAGTGTGTTTAAATGCTCTTATTCTAAAACCAATATATTATCCAAGTATACAACAACACGCACATCTACAAATGGCCTTATTACATCGTTTATCAACCACATAAATGCAGTTGGTTTCATTGTGTAAACCAAACACTATCACATGACACTCACACAAACCATAATTTGTTTTGAAAGTGTTTTACATGTGTCCTTTGCCTCCACTCGATAATATCAAATTTTAAGACTTTGTGATGTATCATGATGTATTGACGGTAATCCGAAAAGTCATCTATAGTTCAGATGATATCTATTTTCATAGTGATCTTGTGTGGTGCCTTGTAATCAATACAAATACTCCATGTCTCATCTATATCTGGAACTATTACAATCAAAAAGCTATGTGATGATGCAGTTAAGCAAAGGACTTTCTGTTCCAACAAACCTTGAATTTGCTTCTTGACATTATTAGATTCCAAAACAAACTGTCTATGAAGACCAATGTTCGGTATGGTAATTTGAAAACTAATTATATATATTGCTACGTGACATACCTTTAGGCAACTGCATCTTCCATCCATTGCGTTCAAGAATCCCATGGCACCATTCCTCTATTTTCCTGTTATTAACAAGCATGACTACTAGAGGAATGGACATCATTTGAAAAAAACAAAATAGTTCATTTATGACCATGTCAGACTGTCTGGTACTGAACGCAGTGGTTCTGATAATCTTGCCACCCATTTTCAGATTGGTGTTCACTCTCATACACCTTTTTATCTCAAAAATCCACCATACCCAGAACAAAGCAGTCAGAATACTATATACAAAAGCCCAAATTGACAAGTTTCAAAGCTCAAGGATCAAATTTTGTAAAAGAAAAATAAGTTATAACCAAGATCCAAGGCATATCATGGTTCTACATTCAAGGTTGTGGTTGGCATGTGTCAATAAATGCCATCACCAACCACAAGCTCCATTTCTTGTACACCTGTCATTTTCTTTTGTATTCACCTCCACACAGTCTCTCCTGCCATCACACTGATTGCTAGCTATCACAAAATAGCTTGAATGAATGAGACAGTATGCTATAAAAGTTGAGACTGAAGATCAAGTGGGGAATATAGGACCAAAATTTATTTGCTTTAAAAACTCATATTAACTTTGTAGCTTGTGCCACATATCACATGCTCCTTAATTAGGACCCACAACTTCACACACAATGCCAACAATGTAAGATCTAGGGAACAATCTCCAGTAAAACATAATCATACAAGCTCCCGATTCTTTTGTGCTCCTTGCATATTTTGTGCTCAGATAATCTGTATGAGCTTGCACAATCTTTTGCATGCAAGTCTTATTCTGCGGTGGCCTTTATTTGACTTTGGGAAACACTTCACCAGCTCCAATTGGTATTCTGTTCAGGTAATAACCGGTTGCTTTTATGAATGAATATGTGAGATATTTTCAAACTAGAAGGAAAAAAATCATGAAACACAAATTGAATTTGGAATTCATGCTTCACACTACTGAATCGGACAGCATTATCATAATCTCAGACCTCTTATTCTTAAATGTAATGCAGTAAATTTTACATCAAAATACAAGTAGAATTGAATGTGCAAGTTTGGATTGCGGATATTGACAGAAGGGATTATTGTCCAGATATCATTCATTGCCATTCCTTAAGTATCTGCTAAGATATTTTGACATTAAACAAGTATAAATAATAATATAGCTGTACTATTCACCAATTCTATCTTCAGGAACAGAAACATGGGGGGGAACAAGCGAAAACTGGGTTAACTTAATTCTCTCCAACAGTTACATTCCCATAATTATCAACCATCATTTATATAGCTGACCATGATACAAATATATAGTTCTAACATCTTATCCCCATGAATTTGTGTCTCAAATAAGTGTGTACTAAAAGTTGAAATCAGTCACTCCGAGTACCTATCATGTACCAAAACCATTGAATTGAATAATTTTCTGCTAACCGTAGATACAAAACATCTCTGGCAGAGAAGACTAATTACGGCATGATTTACACCAGCACTGATACCAATACCTTAACATTCAACTAATTTTGGCATAACTTAAACTTTCAGAAAGTCAATGAAAAGTGTGCACAATAAAGCAACGCTCTGGTATACAGCTTTTGGCACAGAAATCCATGTCAAAGAAGCATGTGCAATTAATTACTCCCCTTCTTTCCAATTAGGAATATTAGACGTTGCTTCATTCACCATTTTTACCAAGGTCACCTGCAAACATTGGACAACTCAGTCATAAACTCGTAGCTAATGAAATAGAAAAGTCAATTTTAACCAAACTTGCTAAGTACCATAATCGAAAATTATTCCTTATAGACAGCACTGAAAATGCATGTACTAAATAATTGCAAGGGTAAATTACAAAGAAGAAAACATTTCGCCTACACTTGTAATTTGTATAGGAGAGGCAGGTATGTAGAAACACTTGAAACATTCTAAGAGAAAGGAAGAATCTTAAAATTATAGCCATAAACTTCAAAATATTGAAGTTCACAAGTCATTTCAGTTGTGTTCCTGCTTATCACATTGTAAACCTGTCTGATTGCCAAGCCACTTGGACGACAATTGATCATTCTACAAACTAAAACAATGAAATCTATTATTAGAATAATCGTCCTTGAGGAATACAGATATAACCTTTTTGAACCCTTTCCAGAACCAGAATACTCCCATTGTTATTTGTGACCACATTAGAAATTATCAACATGAATAAGTCCTTGCATTTTTAAAAATAGTAATACATATATTTCTTACCTAATCTCTTACACCATCATTTCTAAAATTCTGGTCTTGTCTGTTTAACAACTATGAATATTTATTTTGCATAGTTTACATCCTTCTGACGTGTAATTATTACACTCTTAAAGATGCAACCAAACATAGGATCCAATGCAGACAAAGTATATTAAACTCGATGTCAATATTCTTGAATATTGCATATTAGTACCTCAAAATTTAAGTAAAGCCAAATAAAAGTTTGGGAATTCTACTAATATTTTTCATGAAAAAATTCCACAAAAGTGATAGTATTTTATGTTGTTAGCAAGTAGCATAAATGCTACACATTCAATGTCCCAAGTAATAGGAGTTTACCTTGTACGCAATCCATATTTCATAAAAGCTGCTCCTTGGTTCCCTAATTTAACAACAGGTGCATATAGAGTATCGGGTGGCAAGCCTCCAGTGCCAGATTGCTACACTAATAATGTTTGGCAAACAAATAGCTATTGGACTGCAACATGCTCCGGCAAGATATTGTGGTTTCAACTTTCAATTCAAGACTAGTTTTGGCCTGATCTGTTTTTCAGATTGGATTAAGGTTGTAGTAGTCAATATAGCTAGCAGCAAACCTTAAATTAGTCTTTGCAGGTAGGTCTCTTTTATTTTGAAATATTGTTTTTCACTTGGAAAAAGGAAATAGCATAAGAAGATAAAGTACAGGACTCTAAATGGTCTTGGTAGTCTCTGTCCTAACTTACTATTGAAAGCATGTCTAGGTATGTTATCGGTATGTTTTGTGTATCAATCTTCATTTTTCTGTGCTAGAACGCTATACGAGAAATACAATGTTCATCTTTGAGATACCTGTGAACTCTATGTTTTTATACCTTCCATAAATCCAACAAAACTGTGCAAACCTATTGACCAATAGAACTTTAAATCTGTTGTCCAACAGATAAAATATATCGGCCAATGGATGACTCCATTGGTTAAAGAATGGATGGAGTAGCTATGGACAAAATGCAGTCCCATGCAATTTCCTCTGCAACAGTCATGCTTCAGAAAAATCATTTTGTCATTCGTTTTAATTTGAAATGTGAGATCCATGAGGAATTTTGTGTAAATTTAAGCTACATCACCTTGACCATAGTAAACACAAACATGGTTTCTATCATACTGTTGAGACTCAGACTTGGCAAGCCATTGTTTGCCTCAGACTCAGATTGGTGCCAAAACTCAGCCATTAATAATATATATAATATACAGAAAAACAATTTAATGGTTTTTTTTTTAATTTCAAGTTGATTTTCTTTTATTTTCAGAGGCTGAGGCAAGTCTGCGAGTCAAGATAGCAAACTCGACTCACCTGACTCTGTTAGAACATTTGTTATCAGGGGTCAACCCTTATGACATTTATATATTGTTCTAATTTAAGGTTAGAAAACATTATATCTATTATAATTTTTATGCTTTTAAGCATATCCCAATTAAAATAATTATAATCTAATAACTATTAGATTATTGACTATTTAGTATTTATACTTTATAAATGATAGTTTTGAATGTGTATGACTAATATCCCTTCAGGTATTTTGCCACCCTTTCTTCTATATTTAAGGAGGTTCCCTCTCATTGAGAGGAGGGTGACTTTGGAAATTAATAGTGAATTCTATCACTAGCACAAAAGGTATTATTGGCCATGCAGAAGTAAGAAGAAGTGGTTACTGAAGTTTTGTCTATAATTTTTATAGAGAATTTTGAAAGTGTTTTACAATGAAATGATGTTTTATGGTTTTAACCCAAAAGGGTTTTCCCCATGTATATTTTTGTAATGTGTTTAATCTAAGCTTTTATAATTCTCATATTTATTTTATTATTTTTTTTTGTGTTACCCGGGGACGCATCCCAAGGCCTAAATCCCCCGTCCCTATCCCAAGGACATTCCAGGGACATGAGGACATCCAAGGGACATCCCCTAGGTGTCCCCGATCGGCCATTTTGAGCCTTTGTGGGCCCCTACCTCCCAGCTCGCCCTAAAGGGGAATAGTTCACCATTTTGACTCGTTTCAACATTTGTGTGAGGAAAAAAGAGGAGCAGCAGCAAGGTTTGAAGCAAGCCATTCAAAGAGGAGCAGCAGCAGGGGATAGAAGGAAAAGAGATTCAATCTAGGGTAGTGGTGTCATGTCCCCTTTCCGCCCCAGCCCTAATTTGAAATATGGAGGGAAAAATAGTGTTTTTCAACACTACAATAAATAAAATAAATATTTATAATAATAACATATTAAATAATTAATTAATAATAAATAATAAATTCAAATTATTGTTAAAATAACATTTAAATTTAAATAAATCTGGGCCGTCCTTTGAAGGCATACAAATTAATAATGATTTCTTTGGCCGACATCTCCTTGTAGCATCTATATATGGTGGACGCCAGGCATCTTGAAGATCATCGAATTGAAGACAAGGAAGTTGGGTCGCGTAGCGTGTCTGATCCGGTAGGATGTAGTCTCTACCTGGAGTTTCTTGTCTTCGATTTCTAACTCTCCTCATTCATTCGCTAATGTCCCCCAGGCAGTAAATAGGCTCACGAGTCCCTCCTTCACACATAGGCTTCGGCTGCCATCATTGATTGAGACTGTTCAAGTCAGCACCACACGAGTTCGCATTCCCGTCATCATCGCGTCCAGTGCCATTGGTATTTATATCTATGGAGGCGTACATGGCCACTACCTCTCGAGACCACTAGATTGAGCTGTTGTGAATCATCGAGGAAGGTTAGCAATCTTACCGTCATCAACAGCCATCACGGGATCCATAGTCGAAGAATAACACTCCACCGTCGACATCTGGGAATTACACATAGTAGTAATCACCGGCAGAGTATCAGGAGTCTATAGATTCTGGGAATCACCTGGCACCCGCGGTACACTCAGAGGTCTCCTTTCAGAGACGGGAATTCAGTCTTCAGGATTGATTGCACGTGTTTCTCAATTTCCTTCAATGAAGATGTCTCTCTAGTTTTCCCAATCGAGAGACCACATACTAGTGTCAAGAGTTTGTAAATGGTTTGTTGTCGATTTGAATACTGGTCTAGCTCCTGTTACAAGCTGACTATTCATTCAGACTGAATCGAGCCTTTTATGTATTGTTAGTCATCTTTGTTTATGGCAAAATGTTACTATACTCAGCATCATTATTTTGTTCGTAGATTTGAGAACCTATGAACTGGTGTTGCAAATATCGTGTGTTACATCGGATAGCGGGGCTATGAGCTTGATGTGGTCATTCTGAGCATAATATAAACTGTGTGACTATTCTGCAGTTCTGGACAGTATTGTTCCATTGGTTTATTTGTCTGTGTGTTATTTAAATCTGAGTGCAAGCAATACATTTATGTTATTAATCTGAGCTAGGCTCCATACAGTGGTATCAGATCCCTGATCCTGCCAGCCTGTGGATCCAATTGGGGAAACATGGATTGGAGACGTACATTACCTAAATTCTTACCCAAGGTGGAGGACATAGACCCTGTCAAAGAGTTGTTGAAAGCACAAAAAAAGATAGAAGAGTACAAGTTTGAAGCCCCCAAAGTCTTGGACCAATACCAAAATTTTCCAAAACACACAAAAGCTTGTGTTCCCTTGATGAGTACTTGATGGCACTTGCGTCCCACTACCCTCACAAAAAGGGACTTTATGACTACATAAGGTGAAAGTAGAAAGAAGAGGAAGAGATTAAAGGGCTGGAGCCAGAAGAATCAGTCTTGAAACAAGAAGTGCCCAAGATGAAGGAAATTGAAACAATGAAGGACACATTAGAGCCAAAATCACAAAAGGAGGTACAAGAGGACACTATAACGAGGTATGATGATTCTGAGGTTGTGATTTTGAACAATAGTTCTTCATCCACACATGATCATGAGATAGAAGGGTATCATAAGGACAAGGAAGAATCTTGCCTTGTGGAGACACAAGAATTTCTTGATGCTACTTCAAAGGAATGTTTGGAGGCCCAAGACAGAGGATTTGGTTGATTGCAAGAAACAAGGTTTCAAGTGTTAGTGTTTTATAGCTTCGGGAGCTATTTTCCCTTAGTTCAAGGCTGGTCGGCCTTCATGTTGCAATTAATATTTTATATTTTTCTTCTAAGGGAGCCAACCTAGATGAAAAGTCACCTAGTTTTGTATATATACAAGGTGGTGATCATTCATTTTAACATCAAGTCATTTTCTCATTTCACATTCCTTCAAGAAGGAGTTCGCACTTGTAGCAGCAGTTCATTCCTAGCAGCAGTTCGATCTCAAGGACAATCACAATAATTCACTCAAGTTCACACTTTCAGCAGTTCGCCATTTCTTCAAGCAGCAGATCATTATTTTCAGCAGCAGACCAAATTACTGAAGAAGTGTATTCTTTGTAATTCGCATCAAGGACAGGTGTTACTATTCTTTGTATGAGAATCGGCCATGCTTAGGGCCTGATTATTTTGTATACAGAACTCTACTCTTATTCATTTGTTTATATATAAGAGAGATTATTTCTTGCTGGGTTTTTCTCCCTCGAGTAGGAGAGTTTTCCCAAGGTAAACTGCTGTGTTAATTATCTATTGTGTTATGTTCTCTGCTTATTACTTTTCTGATCCTAAAACTAACATGGTATCAGAGCGGGTCTAAGAAAAGATCTAATCAGAATTGTTTAAGCAGTCAAGTCAACTTTTCATCTAGGACAAATCTTGAAGTATTGCAGATCTGAGGTTGCAAATTATTATAGACCTGTTGATGAGTGTTTTATCACCCACCAAACATCAGAATAAAAATGTCCAAAGACACTTTATCCTCTCTTGAAAAATAACCGCGTATGCTAAGATTGCGAGAAGATCATATGGCGATTCCAAGGTTTCTTTAGTTGGGTCTCGACGTGTGGATAAGCTCAATGGTCATTGTGATATGCTGGTAATAAACAAGGGGACTTACGCAGAAAGTTTTCACAAGTTCGGGACTTAGGAAATTTATCTTTAAAGGTTCTCAATTAGGACTTTCAATGGATCTCAAAAAAATGGCAAAAAGGATAGGGTTTAGGGAATCTAGTCTATGCCTAAGAACTCAAGAGACAGTAAGGACTCGGTGAAGAGAAATAAACCACACTTTCCCGCAGACAACATACTAAAATGGCAATCTTCATGTTTGTGAGAATAATTTTCAAACCTCGAATGAGGCTTTCGAAGAGCTCCACAATTAGGAGCCTGTGCTAACTTTACGCATCGAATGCAAATCATTCATCTGGGTTAGAAAGTATGAGCTACACTTCACCATTGAATCAATACCATCAATCTCTCATTCAATTAACAACTTTTCAAAAAGCAAATTCTACTTAATCTCAACTTTAACTCTAATCTATGTATGGAAGTGATAATATGCAACCCCGCTTACTATATTCAACAATAAAAGTGATTCAAAGCAAATTATGCATAAGAGCTTTTATTATCGGAAATAGCATAACACAACAATTTCATATACTGTCTCCACACTTTACAAATGAGGGGCAAGCTCAATTTATAGGCTCCCCAATTACAATTCAATGGCCAAGATTGATTTCAAATCAACGGCCGAGATTACAAAATAAAACCCTAATTAGGGTTTGTCACTTTCGACCAATGAGAAAATTTCATTTGAGGACACTTGTCCTTTTTGCTAAATATAAACCAACAATAAAATAGAATGTTGTTACATGTTGATTTGGAACAGTTTGATTGGTTGGAAGATGACGAGGCGCCACCTCAGCGTGCTGGACGTCTTCCTTGGTTGCTTCTGCTTCCACACGCTTGCTCTTAGAACATTTTCCCCGCCGATGACTCAGCCTCACAGCTCGCTCCTTCCTAGCTTTGATCTTGACCTTTTGAGATTTTACCTTTCCTCTGTCTGCACTGGAATCTTTTGAGGTCCTGGAAGTCTCTAAGCAAGTGTCCGACTTGAAGTTGGTTGCTTTGAACTTCGTCCTGCTTGAACTAGGTTGATGTTATTCCTTTGGCTTTCCTCTCTAAATTCTCCAATTCGTGTTGAGAAATTTGTTTAGACCACTTCTTCTTGTCACCATCTGGTTCTGATTGGAAGCTTGTCTTTAATTCTTTAGGAGACAAATCCTCAAGAAGCAAGTCCCATTGTTTCAATAGATCTGGGATTGTAGATGAAATCCTTCCAAGACGTCTGGATATCCATTCAAGTGTCTAGAATTTGGAGAAGAATGCCTTTGTGCTTTCGCCACAATGGAGGAAATTGGAATTTTCTCTGTGAAGTATTTCCCATACTTAGCCAAATTTTGGCTATTCAAGTTCATTTTGTACCACCTTCACACGGACTATTCAACATTTAGCCAAGGTTTTGGATGAACTTTGCCTGTGGATTTTTCTTCAATTTTGGATTTGGCTTGTACTATGTAGGACAAATTCCATCCTTGGACAAGGATTTTATCCACTTCCTCCTTATTTTCCTCTTCATCCTTCCTGTTTTCTGTCCAACACTTAGTGAATTCTTCTAGCCAATTTTCTCATCCTCTCCTTGGGCGGACTTCAGATGAGCTTGGACATTTTCTCTCTTAGCCTAAGTCGGACTTCAGGCCACTTTGGGCAAACATCTCTAGAGAGAAGTCGAACTTTATCTAGTGCTTGCCATCTTTTCTCTTACACTGGGGCAAACTTTCTCAACACTTTGCCATTTCTTTTCTTGGTCTAGGTCGGACTTTGCACCATGTTTGCCACTGTACTTGGCAGATCTTATGGATGTTTGGACATACTTTCTCCAAGCAAAGTCGGAAAAGGTTTGGACATGCTGAGCTTGGGAAAAGTCAGACTTTCTCGTGCTTGTGCCATTTTTTTCCTTCACTCTATCTGGCTTGAAGCAGACTTGCCTCCATTCCATGCCTTTGCTTCTTCTTTGAAGACTCGCCTCGCGTCGTCATCCACCTGCAAGAAATAAAATAAACAAATTCAGATTTTCTCTCTCCTGAATTTTTACCACTCTCTCTCCTGAAGCCATGGTGAATTTAATTTTGCCCATCGGATTTTATCTCTGGCCGGCACAAATTATTTTCCTCAAAACATCTCTGGCAAACTTCATTTTGTCCAAGGCATTGAAAATAAATTATTAAAATATTAAAATATTTCAATTTATTCCAACCCGTTCGTCTTCGACCCATGGCTATTTCGATTTCCTCTTCGTTTTTCTTGGCTAAGAGTGTATTTTCCAATTTCATCCTCAATTTCATCTAGCCAAACCAAAATTTAAGCCATTCCGTCAACAAATTCTATGCCAGATCCCTGTTTTTCTTTGCCGAGGCGAGATTTTAAGCTTATTCTGCTCTGCCAAAGTCAAATTTTCTCTTGTTTAGTCGAATTTTTCTAGGCAACATCTTTGTCTGAATGTCTTCGTTGGGCGAATTTCCTTGATGTCTGACATATTCTTCCTCCTTCTGGCCAAGGACGATCCTTCCTTTCTCTTTGCCTTGTGCATTTTTCTTCGGCCAAAGTTGACAATTTCTTCGCATTTTCTCCATACTTAGGCAAATTTTACCTCTTTTCCTCATCGTGTTAGGCACATTCCGTTTTATTCTTTGCCACATCCTGATCTTCTTTAGCACATGTCCTTTCAAACTCGGCATTTGACCTCTCGAAAGCGTCATGATACTTGGTCAAAAATCATTATTTTACATCTTAGGCGAACTTCTTTGACATCTTGGACGAACATCATGGACATCTTTGGCACCTTGCTAGCCCCTTCCAAGTGTATGGCGGACTTCATAGGTCTTTAGGATGAACCTCTTGGACGTCCCTCTTTTCTAGGGCGGATTTCCTTAACACTTTAGCACTTATTCTCATCATTTTATCCCTTTGGAAAGGATTTTCCACCTTTTTAGGCCCTCATACTTAGCAGATTTTCGAAATTCCCCTTGGTAGGCATCAATACTTAGCAAAATTTTGATTTTGATTTTTATTTTTATTTTTTTACTTCTACATGCCTAGGCGGACTTTCCAAGGGTCTAGGATATGCTTGGGCGGACTTTAGATGGTCTTAGGATGTGCCTCCTTGCTGCATGGCGGACTTTAGAAAGGATTAGGATGTTGAGGGCGGACTTTGAAACTTCCTGGCATGTCTTCCTTTGATGCATGGCGGACTTTGGGAGATCCAAGGATGTCAAGGGCGGACTTTGGAAGATCCTAGGATGAGCACCTTTGCTGCTGGGCGGGCTTTGGATGATCTTAGGACATGCATGGCGGACTTTGGGTAGTCCTAGGATATGCTCCCTCAAGGCTGGCGGACTTCAAGACCTTTTCAGATTTTCCCTCTTTGCATATGGCGGACTTCCTTACTTTGGTTGCCATAAGTCTTGGTTGGAGGGCGGACTTCATCACATGCTAGGCCATTGGACAAGGCGGACTTCAGCCTGTTAGTAGCCATTTCCATCTTTGACCAGGCAGACTTTGGATTATGCTTAGCCACTTTAGCTTTCTCCCAAGGCGGACTTCAGCTTGTGTCTGTCCATTTGATGCTTTGACAGGGGCGGACTTGCTCAGATTCATTGCCATTGCATTGCTTATGGCTGAAGGTGTTCACCATTATCTTGTGAGCTGAAGGTCCTCCATACTTAGGCGAATATCTCAGTTTCCTACATGATTGTTCAGGCATATCCTACCTTCACCATGATCAGATCGCCATGAATGCTTCAGATTCTTTACGAATTTCCAGATTTTCCATGAATGTTCAGATTTCTTGACTGGTTCTTCAAATTTTCAACCATTTTTCGAAAGATTTTCTGTGATTTTTACCAGATTTTTCACCATTTTTGAGCAAATTTTCCAGATTTTTGAACTTTTTATGTGATTTTCCAGAATTTTACCAAAATTTCAAAAAAAATTCGAATCGATTTTCTGAGAGTTTCGTTGATCTTTTCGAACTTCTGAGTGCGTTTTCAGAACTCGGGACCCTTCCAAAAATAGAAACTTTCCAAAAATAGAAACTTTCTAAAAATAGACCCTAAAAAATAGGGATCCCAGAATTGCTCAAAAGTGCCAAAAAGTAGGTCCTAAAAAATAGGGGGCCCGGGTTGAGAAACCCTAAAAATTTGGAAGTGTCGGATTTGACTGAAATGACAGTCGATCTTCGTCTCCCAGGCCTTCTAAGCACGATGGTGACGTTTACGCGCTGATTCAAGCATGGATTCTTGACTTGCCTCAGATGACTCGCAAAAAGACTGACTTGGAACCCTCAAAATGATGACCTCATTGTAAAAAGACAAGCGATATGCAGTTGCAACACTGAGGCAAAAAGCGAAAACAGGGGGTCCCCATTTGCAATGGGGCGATGTGTGAAATGGTCACAACAAGACCTAAGGGCAGATCTTTAAAGGTGAATTTGTGCGGAAAAAGAAGATGGTAAATGGTGTCAAGGTAGAAGATAGACTTGATGGAGCTTCAAACTTTAACTCTTGGAAATCCAAGGTACTCATTGCATTAGAGGAGAATGATCTTCTTGATTTCATGGAAAGTGATATGCCTGAGCCTTCCGATGATACTGAGAAAATCCAATGGAAAAAAAATGGCACGAAGGCTAGAATGATCATGATAGACTTTGTGATGAATCACCTAGTACCGATCATCTCCAAGTTGAAGACTGCTAATGAAATGTTTGATATTCTAAAAGGATTGTATGAGATCAACAACACCAGCAGAACCCTTGCCTTGAGACAACAACTTCACCATGTAAAAATGGCTAAAGATGATTTAGTCATCTCATTCTTTATGAAGATTGCTGATTTGAGAGATCAGTTGAGCGCTATTGGGGATATAATTGCAGACAAAGATCTTGCTATGTTAGCACTAAATGGTCTTCCCCAATCTTGGGAACCCTTTATTCAGAGCATAAGTGGGAGATCCAAGTTGCCCAAGTTTGATCGTCTTCGAGTTGATTGTATTCAAGAAGAGTCCAGGTTGGCAGCAAGAGGAATTGGGCGAAACTATCATAATGTAGAAAATCAAGTTCTTGCTACACATACTTCTAGAGAAAGAGGCAAAGGAAGAAAGAGAAATAGAGACAGGCAATCAGATTTTGCCCCAGAACCGAAGAAGAAGAAGGATCTCTCTCACATTCAGTGTTTCAGGTGTGACAAGTATGGTCACTTTGCTCGAGATTGCAAATTAAGGTCTACACAACTTGTTTCTATTGTGGAAATTGTCATAGGGACATCTCATAAGGAGCCAAGCTCTAAAATTGATTTAGAAGGTTTCTTATTCTAAAGTCAATCAGTTTCTTCGAAGAGGAATTAACATTCAGAGGGAGTTTTGTGACTCACTGAGAAGAAGTGAAGGAGTCAGCTAAGTGGGTTGCAGTGTTTGGAAGACCTCTTCATCTGCAGAATTGCACAAGACAGTCAATCTAGATTTGACATTGGTAGCTCTGCAAACCTATTCAGAATAGGGTGATCTAGGATGAGGTCGAGAAGGACAGTCCTGAACTCTTGCAATTCAGTAGTGTCGAAAGTGTGCGTTGGAAACCATTCCTCTAAGGCAAGTGTTGCAGGCAATCTTGGACGAGGAGGCCAGGAGGTTGATGCAAATACTTGGAGTTTTAGAGGGAGTCGCATCATCATGAAGATTTGTGTAATGTCTATTTCTCTAAGACAGAGAAATATGAGGTGAAAACCCTTGTAGTATATGTTTCTCTGAGACGGAGAAATATGAGGTGAAAACCCTTGTAGTTTATATTTCTCTGAGATGGAGAAATATGAGGTGAAAGCCCTTGTAGTGTATATTTCTCTAAGACGGAGAAATATGAGGTGCGAGCCCTTGTTCATCTCTGAGACTGAGATGAGACATCATGTTGAGAGACTCCATGGCGACATCAGGTTGAGAGACTCCGTGATGGACTCTTGTACATCTCTGAGACTAAGATGTGGGTGCAGCCATTATGAGCATCATGTTGAGAGACTCCATGACAAGGATATCTGGAAAATACCTCCCTAGCTAAGAGGGAGTGTTAGCGTTCTATAGTTTCGGGAGCTATTTTCCCTTAGTTCAAGGCTGGTCGGCCTTCATGTTGCAATTGATATTTTATATTTTTCTTCTAAGGGAACCAACCTAGATGAAAAATCACCTAGTTTTGTATATATACAAGGTGGTGATCATTCATTTTAACATCAAGTCATTTTCTTATTTTGCATTCCTTCAAGGAATTCGCACTTGTAGCAATAGATCATTTGTAGCAGCAGTTCGATCTCAAGGACAATCAAAATAATTCACTCAAGTTCACACTTTCAGCAGTTCGCCATTTCTTCAAGCAGCAGATCATTATTTTCAGCAGCAGACTAAATTACTAAAGAAGTGTATTCTTTGTGATTCGCCTCAAAGAGAGGTGTTACTATTCTTCGTATGAGAATCGTCCATGCTTAGGGCCTGATTATTTTGTATACAGAACTCTTCTCTTATTCATTTGTTTATATATAAGAGAGATTATTTCTTGCTGGGTTTTTCTCCCTCGGGTAGGAGGGTTTTCCCAAGGTAAACTGATGTGCTAATTGTCTATTGTGTTGTGTTCTCTGCTTATTACTTTTCTGATCCTAAAACTAACATTGAGGAGGACATGAAGACTAAAGAAGACACCAAACCAGTCATGTTGAGTCCATATCAAGGAGGTATGGTTTCATTTGATATTCCTTCATTGCCTTTGCATCATGGTTTGGATATATATGAGACAAATTTTGCCCATGCATATGATGATGAGCAGAAAAAAGAGGTCCCACAAAAAGAAGAGATTTGGAGAGATTCCCAAGCTGAAGCACATAGGGAAGAATTCCACCCTAAGAGGCAAAGTGAACAAGGGTTTGAGGAAGTGATCCAAGTGTTACCCCCCAATGATCAGCTACATGGAGGTGATGCATCTTTTGGAACGGCCATTGAGGACAAGCATGGATCAACTATGGCACCCACTATTGGAGAACACATAAGTCTTCATGGCAACCACGAGATTAAAGGAAGTGTTGATCCGGATTTCGCCAAACCAGCATTGATGGATCAACTATATGGAGGTATGGGTTCTACTAGTGTTCCCTTGTGTGAGCCTAGCCTCACTCCACCCACCCTATGTATTGTTGGGAAAGAGTCAAATTGTGATTTGGATAACTTGGATAGTGGTGAGGTTTATGCATATGAAAGAAATACAAAGATCTTGTCATATATGGAGCCAAGTAATTGGGATAAAGTTGAATTGAGGGATCACTTTATGATTGTGCATGCGCCCTCTAGATCAGCAATTGAAGAGAATCATGAATCCACTTGTGCTTTGACGCCCTACTCCTATGATGATGATTCAACTCACTGCTATGATGATGATGCCTTGATGGAACTCAAGGTTGACCCAGCCTCAAAACATGAACTGTATTGGAAAGATGTCACAGAGGTGGCTGGTTCGGAGAAGCAAGGTTGTCGATATGAAATAGAAATGACTGATCAGATACATGTTGATGGTGTTGAAGACAAATCTGAAATGATGTATGAAGGTTTTCGGTCTCAGGAGTCACGCTCCCTAGAAAGGCAGTTGAGAATGAACGACAGAGGGATTATGGCAGCCCTAACTCACTTTGATGACATTCATAAGATGATGGCGAACTTGTGTTGGAAGGCCCTAAGTGGACATGAAGGGCATAAAGAAGAAATATCTCTGGATGACTTGCACCAACTCCAAAAGATGTTGGTGGTAATAAAGTCAAACTTCCTACATTTGCTTGCCGATAGGGATCACCTCCTTGCACTTAATGAAATTTATGTTGGTACCTTGAGAAGTAAAATGAAGTGGATAAGCTCACCCTTGAGCTTAAGGTCAACAGGAAGGGGTCCAAGAGTGCAGACATAGAGGAAATAATTGAAGGGGTCTATGATGAAGACCCTGTTTGCAGCCGGGGAATAGAGATTGTGACAAATGATCTGCACTTGGAGGCATCTTGTGAACCAGCACTTGTTGATGACCATTCCCTCATGGAAGAGGAGATGAATAAGATCGAGCTGGACCCCACACATGAGTATAGCTTAGGGGTGGATGTTCTGAGGTATGACAGCAGATTTGTATTTTCACTTTATTATGTCATCACAGTCAAAAACACCAGCCCCTCATCTTTGCTTGGTATTGAGTTGATAGTCCCTACCCATGAGAATGGTAGTAAGAAGGCCCCCATTCTTGTTGGCAATCACTTAGGAGACAAGCATGGGGTCTTATTCGTGCACCCAAGGCACAAGAGGACCCAATTAGTGCAGCAGGTTCAAAGCATTTGGCATATGCGGAATGAACCTTGTATGGTGGCCAAGCAAGTGGAGCAATCAGATCTGGGGTATGTTTCAGAACTCTTGGATTGTCTGCACAGTTTGCTTTATGTGAAATTGGCATCACCTCACAATGAACACTTGGATGGTATGACGAAGTGCTTACTTAGTGGATCAGCCACTGGTATTATACCCTCATGTGGGGATGGGGTTAGGGGTGATACAGAATTGGGTTGGTCATGGATCTTTCATGGGGGACTTGAGAGGTCTACTGGTGACGAGTTACCACCCCATCTTGATGCCGACCTACTTTGGGGACCTATGGCATACACCATGGATGCAATTGCTTGGGTTTGGAATGCACTTGGAGACATTATGGATGCAACTGCTTGTGAATGGTACACCCTTGGAGGAACGGAATTTCAGTGGACCCATGATCCTAGAGCAAGGTACAAAGATGTCTCGGGTCTGTTACTGTCCATGTCATTGCAGAACTTTGGTCACCTTGGGAAGCATGAAAAGGACGGCAATATAGTAAGAAATACAACTTGTAGTGTAGAGCATGTGGACCTTTTGATTCAGGTTTATGATTATTTCTGCATATGGGATCACTGCTATCTTTGGATGGTCAAGGGCATTGAGGAAGGAAACCTTGAAGCTGCCATGGTTCTAGGGATGAAAGATCATTGGGTGATGATCACAATCTTTTTCAAAGGTCAGAAGCTTGATTACAATGCTGTTTGGTCTATTTGGGTTATGCTCAATGTTACACTTCTATGGAGGCCAACAAAAGGGATAACCATTAAATGGAACTTGTTGGTTGAGAAACACCAACTGGGCATAGATGGGATGAGTGTTGAGTGTAAAAGACATGAGTCAAGAACCATTATGAAGATGATTCCAAATATTAGGTCTGCTGCTCTCAACATTTCCAACACTACCCACACTTTCCTTGCAACCAAAGAAGGTTTTTCACTCATAGGGTGGAGGAGTCTTCAACCAAACATCATAACCAAAGTGCTCACAGCTCACACAGGACAGTTTCCCGCATTACAAGTGAATGAAGAAGTGCAGATTTGCAACCAGGATTTAGTGCTCTTATTGATCATTTTGTACAAGTCTTCTTTTGGGTTGATGATGATCCTTTTGAGCAACTACAGGTCTGCAGATATAATTTCTTCTCTGAGCCAGGAAAAGCAGGCGGACAGTGATGACAATATGCTGCAACTAATTGTTTCAGGTCAGGACAGCGTGGGATCAGCAAGTGTTGAGGATCATCTTGGAATTAAGGTGGGAATGGCATGGCATAGCTTGGTCAGAAATCAGTTGCCTCCTGATAAATGGCACAACGGTGACTCAAGAGTGACTCTTACTCAGGATATTGAAGCTTCCACATATGATGTTGAGGGTATTGAGCTAGCAAGAGCGATGAAGAAGCCAGGATTAGTGAGTATTACCGCTAAAGGGGATAGTTTGTGTGGAGCAAGACCCAGGATCGATGAGCGTCACCCATGATGGAGCTCCTTGATTTACCATTGCTTGAGGACAAGCAATCTTTGGGACGGGAGGACTGTCATGTCCCCTTTCCGCCCCAACCCTAATTCGAAATTTGGAGGCAAAAATAGTGTTTTTCAACAATACAATAATTAAAATAAATATTTATAATAATAACATAATATTAAATAATTAATAAATAATAAATAATAAATTTAAATTATTGTTAAAATAACATTTAAATTTAAATAAATCCAGGCTGACCTTTGAAGGACAAATTAATAATGATTTCTCTGGCCGACATCTCCTTGTAGCATCTTTATATGGTGGACGTCGGGCATCTTGAAGATCATCAAATTGAAGACACGGAAGCTGGGCTGCGTAGCGTGTCTGATCCGATAGGACATAATCTCTACCTGGAGTTTCTTGTCTTCGATTTCTCACTCTCCTCATTCATTCACTAATGTCCTCCAGGCAGTAAATAGGCTCACGAGTCCCTCCTTCGCACTTGGGCTCTGGCTGCCATCATTGATCGAGACTGTTCAGGTCAGCACCACAGGAGTTCGCATTCCCGTCATCATTGCGCCCAATGCCGTTGGTATTTATATCTATGGAGGTGTCCATGGCTGCTACCCCTCGAGACCACTAGATTGAGCTGTTGTGAATCGAGGAAGGTTATACAATCTTACCGTCATCAAGCGCCATCACGGGATCCATAGTCAAAGAACAACGCTCCACCATCGACATCTGGGAATTACACATAGTAGTCACTGGCAAAGTACCGGGGGTCTACAGATTCTGGGAATCACCTGGCACCTGCGGTACACTCAAAGCTCTCCTTTCAGAGATGGGAGTTCAGTCTTCAAGATTGATTGCACGTTTCTCAATTTCCTTCAGTGAAGACGTCTCTCTGGTTTTCCCAATTGAGAGACCACATACTAGTGTCAGGAGTTTGTAAATGGTTTGTTGCCGATTTGAATACTGGTCTAGCTCCTGTTACAAGCTGACTATTCATTCAGACTGAATCAAGCCTTTTCTATATTGTTAGAGTCATCTTTGTTTATGGCAGAATGTTACTATACTCAGCGTCATTATTGTGTTCGTATATTTGAGAACATATGAACTGGTGTTGCAGTAGCGGGGCTATGAGCTTGATGTGGGTCATTCTAAGCATAATATAAACTGTGTGACTATTCTGTAGTTCTAGACAGTATTGTTCCATTGGTTTATTTGTCTATGTGTTATTTAAATCCAAGTGCAAGCAATAAATTTATTTTATTTATCTGAGCTAGGCTCCCTACAAGTGGCATTGCGAATCCTTCAAGAGGTAAGTTTTTTCCTTACATTTTTTTTTTTCAATTTTTTTTCAAAGTTTAAAACATGAAATATCTGACTTTTTGCATTTTTTGCATTTTTACAGTTTAAAATTGCATTCAATCTCAAAAAAACATGAGTAGCAATGAGAGTGATAGTAGAAGTGAGAATGAAGTGGAATTAGTTGGTAGAAATACAAGTGCAAGTGTTGATGGTGGTAGTGGACAGCAACCAAACCCATTTAAGTGTCTTTCAAATATCATGGAAAAATATGCAAAGGACCCTCTCAACAAGAAAAAACCTCTTCCCCAATATGTTGGACAGCAACCAAACCCATTTAAGTGTCTTTCAAATATCATGGAAAAATATGCAAAGGGCCCTCTCAACAAGAAAAAACCTCTTCTCCAATATGTTACACCTGTGGATCAAAAGCAAAAAAATTCAAGGGGGAGGGAGTAGGGTGTGGAATTGTCATGTCTGCAAGACAGATTTTAGAGGCAGCTACACAAGGGTACGGTCACATTTTTTGGGTGTTGCGAGCCATGGAGTTAAAATGTGTCCAAAACTAAAAGAAAATGAGAAGAGTGCCATAGAATGCATATGGAGGCAGAAATAGGGGCTCAAGGTGTGACAATGCCAACACCTTCTTTTGCAAGTGCACAATCATCTATGCCTATGCCATCCATGGCTGGTAGTAGTGCAATTGCCACAAGAGGAAAGAGGAAGATGAGTGGTAGTGACAAGGGAGGTTCAATTAAAGCTATGTTTAATGTGCAAGCACAAGAAGCTGCGGAGCCTTCCATTGCCAAATTCTTTTTTGCTTATGCAATCCCATTTCATGTGGCCCATTCCCCTTATTTGAAACAAATGATTAGAGATGTAGCCACTATTGGTCCCTCATTCATATCCCCTAGAGATCATAAGCTATGCACTACCCTCCTAGACAAAGAGCATTCCAAGGTTAATGTGCTAATGGAGGATATGAGGCAAACTTGGATGAGCACAGGTTGCTCTAGTGTGATGGATGGGTGGACTAATGTTAGACATCGGGCACTCATCAATATCATAGTTGCATGCCCTACTTGTTCTTATTTTCTCAGAGGTGTGGATTGTTCAGGGAAGCGAAAGGATCCAGTTTACCATTTTGAGAGATGCCATAGCAGAGGTTGGGCTTGCTAATGTTGTACAGGTGATCACCAATTCAGCACATGTGTGCAAATCAGCTGGTTTGATGGTGGAGGGTGCTTACAAGCACATCTTTTGGACCCCATGTTGTGTTCATGCATTGAACAATGCATTGAAAGACATAGGAAAGCTAGATTGGGTGAAGCAAGTGGTGGCAAAAGCTAGAGAAATTCAAATGTTCATTTGCAACCACCACACCTCGCTCTCTTCAAGACATTTTCAAAGGAGTTCCTCAAACCTCTTGAGACAAGTTATGCCACTCATTTCTTTTGTTTCACTTTCAAATTTCAATATATGGAAACATTGGAAAAAATTTGAAACTTCAAACATTTGTATTTCAAATTTCCAATTACATTGAGCCTTATATTGCTTTTGCCTTGTAATGAATATAGGTATGCCACTTCATCTTGTTGGAGAGGATGCTTGAGGTGCATGAGCCTCTACAATTGATGATGGTGAATTCAAAGTGGACTAGATGGCCTAATTCAAGCTCTACTCAAGGAAAATCCATCAAACAAAAGATCCTTGATGATGATTGGTGGTCCACTGTGAGGTAGGACATTCTTCATTTTTTTATTAAATTGCTGATTTTATTAAAAATTAAATATTAGATTGCTGATTTTCATATTAAATTTCTGATTTTAATATTTTAATTTTATTATCCAATGTTCCAACTTTCGAAGTTTCTAACATGTCAATTAATTCTTTTGAATTTTTTGTTTGCATTTTGTAGATATATTTGCTCTTTCATCTCACCTATTGTAGATGTCATTAGATATACTGATACAAACTCTCCTAGTCTTAGAGAGATATATGAGACATTTGATAGTATGCTTAGGATGATAAAGCAAACAATTTTGGCTAAGAATCCTACTTTGAGGTTACATGAGCAACATATTAGATCTATTGTGACACAAAGGTGGAACAAATGAACACCCTGCTTCATATGGCAGCCTTTACTCTAAATCCCAAATGGTAAGCCCCAAGGGATGGAAGGGTGCCTCCATGTGATGACCCAAAGGTTTTAGATGGGTTCACACAAGCTATTGATAAGATGTATTCAAAGGAGCAAGCTTCATTACTTTGCACACAATTTCTTGACTTTGCAAATCTTTGTGATCCAACATTGAGTAAACCACAAGCGAGGTTGGATAGAGCTATATTAGCTCAAATTGACCCTATTGGATGGTGGACATGGCATGGGAGAGATACACCACAATTAAAGATGCTTGCCACTCGCCTCCCTGCACAGGTTGTAAGTACCTATGCTATAGAGAGGAATTGGTCCACATATGGCTTTATCCACTCCATCAAGAGGAATAGACTTATATCTAGATGAGCAGAGAAGCTAGTGGTCGTGCATAGTGCTCTTCGACTTCAAGATCATCAGACTCCAAAGTATCGAGACTCCAGCTTTATGATGGGATATTGATCCCGAAGACGTGGCCCAGGTTGATAAGGAGGAGACACCAGAGGGATTGGTTGGGATTTTGTTGGATGAGGTGGACCATCACAATGGCAATGACTCAGAGGACTCTGATTTTGATGCGGTGCTGGGAGATGCAGATTAGGGGCAGTATTGTACTTTTTTTTTTGTATTTTGATTTTCATATCATAATTGAAAGTAAAACTATATGGCAGTAGTGTAGCCTTTGGGCATTTTGTTATAAGTTTATAACTTGTATGTTATTTTTTAATATCACATGCATATTAACAATGAATTTTTAATTTTTAATACATATTGAGTATTGACAATGAATTCTAAACACAAATGGTATATGTTAAGGTTCTATAATGTATATATGCATGCTTTATCCATGTTTTCATATGAATATTTAAAATTTCCCTATATATTTTAAATTTTCCCTATATTTTATATAGTCGTCCCCTAGCCATACCCAAAATTGGCTTGAAAATTCGGGGACTTGGGGAAGCGTCCTGTTGTCCCTGTCCTAGAAACTCAAGGTAACACTATTTTTTTTATAATGATTAGTATCCTAAGATATTAAATTCTAACATAGTATCAAAGCAGGTTAGGTTATACTAATCATTTTTTTTAGGATATACTAAATAACACCTAGAACTTGATAATCATGCTTATAGAGTAAAATTTAAAATTTTATGAATATTATTCAAGTTTGCCCTATTTAGGGTTCATTTAAGCATTGTTTATGTTCAATTTTAATGATGTGGTTGAAGCTTCAACTATGGAGTACATTGAGCATTCCCCAATTAAATAATCAAAAATAAAATGGCCATTTGGGCTCTTGGATAACACCTCCCTATTTTACCTCCACGTGGGCTCATTGGGTTCCATGTTGGACTTAATCATATAAAGTGGAATCTAAATTTGTTGTCGTACAAAGTTGCATCATGGCCATGTTATTGGTATGTCCTTAGTTTATTTAAATTATTTTTCCCTTAATTCCTTAAACGAAAATAGAGAGTACTTAAACCCAACCTCATTTCCTAAGAATGTTAAGTATTTGTATTTAAAATATAAGGATATTAATTTCACCAATTTTTTTGAGACTTAAATCCAATAACATCCTATCAAATGTTAAAATTTTATACTAAAAACAAATCCATATATATATATATATACACTATCAAAAATGGTAAGTCTTGAATCTAACATCATCATGTTAACGTTTGTATCAAGAACTATGATATTTAATTGTAAAATATGACTATACTTTAAAAACAACCTCATCAATTATAGAATAATGGACATGTATGTCAATGATGGAAGGTTATTAATCTTATTGAAAAATTGAGATTATCTATTTTAGTTGATATGTAATTAGGATCGAAAATACTTTGGTTGATGTTAGTACCCAAGGCCAAATGGATTCATTCCACTTATTTTCTACACATCTTTTGTTATTTATTGACAACTCTAAAAATGAAACTAGGCAATGATTAAAAAAAACCTGTGGCCACAAAGCAAGCAATTCACAAGTCGTAATGTAGTTTACACATGGAAATACGTGAAGAACCCATGCCTACATCAATGGAACAATATGACTTCACAAGACTTGTCCATAAATATAAGTCATAATCTTTCAATTCCACCTATCACCAATAAGATACAATGGTCGTTGTGGTTGAGCCTAAAGCAATGCACATAGCATTAAGAATTGAATCCTCTGTCAATTGTCAACTTCCCACCCTACTTGTCACCATGTTGACCACTTAGTATGCATTGATTTGTCCCAAGGAAGTGACCAACGTCAACATGTTTGCGACCAAAAACACGTTGAGAATCAAGCTTGCCCTAAAGCAACTATGACCTGAATAACGGATTCACATTTTCTCTCAAATGGGGAGTGTTGGGCATGTGACTACCAATTGATTTAGTTTCTTTTATTGGGAAGTCTAGTGTGGCCAATTGAGCAAGCACATGAGGAGCTTGCTCTACTAAGAGGGGTACTACTCCTGATTGAACGAATGCATCAATAGTTGGATCTTCTCTCGATTCAAAATCTCTATTGAATACCATACTCTAGCTAATAAACACCCAGTTTGCTAAATAGGAAAAATAGAAATGAGGACAACACTAATGTCAAGGGGTATGGTTGTGACAAGTGAAATTGCTTGCAACAGTCCTACCCATCAAATTAGAGATGAAAGGTAATGTTCAATTAGAATATAAAGGCTTTGCTACTAAAGAGACATCTGACATGTTCTAGACATTCCTACCAAATGTAAATATAAAATTATAGACTACGACTAAGGGTTTTCATTATTGTAAAGTCTTCATTCAGCCAAACTAACTATTAGTGTGACTGCCATACTAATTGTGGTGAATCAATCTTTGCCAATGCACAAATTTTGTTGATAAAAAAAAGTCTGATTTCAATCTATTTTAGTTTGTGACTGCTAGTAACATATTACCTATATTGATGAAGGCACATAATTTAGATATGCTTTGATGCTAATAACATTCCTTGTAGAGATATAATTGAAGGTCATTGACTTGTAAAATAAGATGAATGTTAAAAATAAAAGCATTATATTATTTATCTAAGAAAAAAAGTATGTAATTCTCTGATCTAATACAATGTCTATATTTTAATCCACCAATAGGTTATTCGATTCACCTAGGTACAAGAAAAGCCATAAGTATGCATCCATCCTTAAAGAATCTAAAAATACCATCGTTAGTTCATTTCTCTTAAACACATCCACCTTGCCTTGACATGTAACATTATCAAGCAATATTGTGAGACTTGTTATAGTTGACTTGGTGATAAATCTATAGATTGTTTTTCATAATGCAATAGGTTTGAATGCATTAAGTAATGATGCAACATCCTTTCTAATGAGATAAAGTTCAAGTGCTTATAATTCTCACATTTTAATGTTTATAATTCTATCTCCGTATTTCAAATATTCTACAATGCTTAGAAAATTACCATCGGAAATCTATTTGGCCCTAATTTTTTTCATACTTACACACCAAAAGGAATTCCTCACAGATTGTCTAGGACTCTAGAGAGACTTTACTCATAATAACTTAGTTTTCTGTATGAGGAAATGAGCTAATAAATGTAACTTATCAAAAGATAATTAAGAGATTAAAGGAAGTGTTCATGACTTATTTTTGCATAAATTGAAGAATTTATTTCACTCCACTCATCAACTAATTTCTTTTTCAATTCTATACTAAGAATTATAAAAAGAGGGAGTCTTAGTGCCACCTTCCTTCAAGCTTTTAATGTTGGATCTTTGTCTCCATGTGATCTCCTCTCAGGTTATTAATTCCTTTTTTTGGGGGGGCTAGCATATGCCTTACATGCCTCCATCCCTTGCTACCTCATATCTTGTTGAAGCCAATATTTTTCCATTATTGTGTTAGCAAGATTTTTCATCTAAGTGATGTTCACCTTTTTACAAAGAAAAATTTTTGAATGTATTATGGCATAGTGTCATTACCCAACATGCCTTAGTTAAAAAACTAACAACCCCTCAAAATCTTTTTTGGTTCCCTATCTCATTTTACATTGTTTTAAACATTTCTTACAATTATTCTATAATACTTACACTATTCACTTTTTTTTTGTCTATAGGAAATATCAAACATCTCTCTTGAAATCATTAAACATCTTTGATCATTGGAAGCCAATTATAGATGTTGTATAGAAAATGTATGTTTTATTAATAATTAAAGTGAGTTCCTCTTAATTTGTATAATAGATTATTTAGTTATACTGCTACACAAAATAAGCCATCAAATTCAAAAGTAAGATTCCAATGGAATTCCATTCAAACATGTATTATACTAGCAATGAGGAAAGAATGACCACCAAATTGTGTAGCCACCTACCTCATCAACTTGCTTGGAATGTGTAGGTTGGAAATTCATTGAAAGACATGTTGCAAACAACACCTAAAAAACATAACTTTATTAATATTTTTGTTATAACCATAGAGAATGTTTTATCTTGGATGTTAACGAGAATCATCACCTCTAAAATAAGAGATGTCATACAATTTGCATTACCATGCATATAAGGTATTGCAATCATATAAAAAAGGCTCCAATTTTAGATAGTTATCTTGTATGTGAAATAATCTGATAGGAACCTCGGATGAGTTTGCATGGCTAGGGGATTGATAACATATGGTATTAGTTATTAACTTATTTGAAGATTGTGATATGACAACTAACATAATCAAGAAGCAATTTGATCCTACTTGAGAAGAGGTCCATTTAAGGGATATACAATAAGCAAAAAGAATAGTCTATTCCCTTTTGCACAACCACAAGGATGAAAAGGAAATTAAAAGCCCAAGACAAAAGGACTCAAGCCATCATAACTCAAAGCATAAGTTTCAAGGGAAGAAAACTCATGATAATTCAAAAAATAGTTACTGTAATTCCTTTCTATCCAAGATATAAAGCAAATAGTAGGGGGGATGGATACCTCATCTACGGAGTTAATCTCACAAATGTATTTTGTGTTCCCTTCTATCATTTCTAATATAAAATCAATGAAAATGTAATGTCCCCATTTTAGCTCTACACTCTTAATGGGAATTAGCCTATTTCCAGAAACCCGTAAACTAATCAACGATGGAAATTAGGGTTTCCTATTTTATAGGAGGTTTTAGATGCATTTTTTAAGGCTTGCATGCAGGAGTTTGGAAGTGAGTTTTGGTTGAGCTTTTTGGGTTTTTGGAGAGCTTCAAGATGAGGTAACATGCATAAGAAGAAAATGACATGCATTTCTCTCTAGTACCTTGCACGCAAGAAAGGTTTCTAGGTTTTTTTGGGTTTTTAGAGAGCTTTAGAATGGTATAACATGCATCTCCATCTGATAACCTTTCCAAGCACTTACTATTTTAGAAAGTCGTGACGGCTGCCTGGTTTGTGCTCAAAAGGCATTTGAGAACACTTACTATTTATAGCAGTTTGTATTTTTAGTAAGTTCTATTTATGGCAGTGTCATCTTAGCAATAGCTTAGTCATTTCCAGTCATCTTTCTATTTCAGGCAATGAGACAATATAGTTTTAGCGTTGGCTTCTCTCTCTCTCTTGGAGCTAAGTTTCAATACTTAGTCAATTTTCAGATGTGGCTTTTGGACCCCATGCCTAGTCGATGACTTTAAGTTGTTTCTTAAAAGGGGGCCTTCAAGTGGACATCCAAGTGAGGAAATTAATACCTTCATTAATGTTTTAAAATGCTCTTGAGGTTGGGCGCCTAGGAAGTGATATTAGAGTATTTTTAATATTTTAAAAGTGCTTTGAGGAGATGGGCGTCCCTTTGAGGAAGCTAAAGAGTTTTCTTTTTGGAAGTTACAAGTTAATTCATTTGCCCATTGAAGCTTATTTAATGATGCCTTGCTCCTTCATTCTTATCTTTGGAAAATTATCATAATGTTATGCTACCGAATTGATTTCAAAGCCACTTCGAAGAGAGCCCTCCTAGCACCTTTAATTAACCATTCTTCGGGCTAGAAACGATAGCTTCCTAGATGGCTATTGAAGACCGTGCTTCACTCAGGAGTGCAAATAGAGCTTATTCATGATTGCTATAGTAGATTGTTGTTGTATAATCTGCTATTTTTTATTATTATAGTCAGATTACTGATTTATAATCTGTTATACTACTGCTGAAAGTGCTAGCTGACGCACATTTATGTTTGTGGCTTCATCAACATATTTTATTTGGTTTTGCGTGTATTGGTGCCAACTGTGCAACTATGGAAGGCGCCCCTTTTCTCCAAAATTCGGAATTTAATATTGAGTTTCTAATTTTTAAGGTGAAGTCGAACTCCCCTGGAGGCCATACCATTCATCTTGGATGCATTGGGATTCGTGCCACTAACAAGTGTGGATTTTAAAGGTGTCCTGCTGTACTTTGGACACCTAGCTTCCAAGATTCATTTGCATTCAGTTTCACGTAAATTGGGCTCCGTTTGGCAAAGATATGAGCATAATGGTGAATTCTCATCTTGCTGGTCTAATTTTCTGTATTTACTATTTCTGATCAAACTTGTCTATTTTTTGATATATTGCTGATTTGAGCTCATTTTCTATATCATTCATATGTTGTATCAGTTAGAGGTTTTACTCTAACTCCTTGTGGCTTTGGAAGAATAACTCTATGTTTGTGAAGCTGAGAACTCTTATCATTGTAAAGCTAGTTTAGTAGTACTAACAGTAGTTATATTTATTGCTGCATTTTAAATATTTGTAATTACTCCCACTGAAGAAGTGGTTGAGTTAAATAATTTACTTTCAACACTTTGTTAAAATTCCCCCCACTAAATAATTGGCAGAGCGGATTCATGATCAGCTTGCCGCCTTATTATTTGTAATCAGTTTGCTCCCATTGAATAAGTGGTCGAGCTTATGGTCGGTTATCCGCCTACTCTTGTATTTCATGGTCGGCTAGCCGCCTAGCAGCTTTGTATTTCATTTCCAATTGCTAACGATCCCTGGCACTGTATGCTCTCACCTCGCCCACATTGGGATCTTGGTGATCAAAAGGTGAAGGGTTACTTTCCAAGCCGGTTTATATTTGGAGCTAACACTAACAATGGTGATTTGTGCTAATAAAATTCAAAAAAAAATTAAGGGGGAATATTACAGAGAAACTCTATCTTGCTTCACTCTTATATGATGTGCCATTAGTGTGTGTGAAATGCTATTATGTTATCTACAAAATCTAATTCTTGTGTTATGTTTATGTTTTATACACCAAACTGATTGAGACTAGGGAATCGACTATAACCTTAGTGCTTTCCTTATGAGTTTGTAGAATAAGGCCTAACAAACCTCATCAATAAGAAACATCTTTGCAATGATAAATAAGAAGTCCACTTTCACCTCTTGATGAAAAATAAGAACCCATCTACTAGTCTTTTTGATCCGTAATTTTGATAAACAATTAAATGTAACTAAGAATCAAAAAGAATTTCAATGTTTTCTCTGATTTAGAACTATCAATTATTGCCTAGAAGTGAGTTTGGTTGTGCAATACTATGAGAACATTCATAATGAGCTTACAAACAGTGGGCACTCAAATTTATCCAAGAAAACCTCCAAAACAGAGGAAAAACCAACTGGTAGTGACCTGACTTATATTGATTGTAAAACAAGTTACAAATGAGTAGAATACAACTACAGAGTTGTTCTTGCTCATTGACAAGTCTTCACTGAGCTACAACTAAGCTTTCCCTTCTGTTGGATGCATACAAATACCTCTAGCCTCTTGTGTTAATTTTAGGACTAGAATTGAATTAAGCAGAAATAAAACAAATCTAAACAATAGAACACAACATATACCTTGGGAAAAGCCGCCTTCTTGAGGGAGAAAAACCTAACAACAATATATCACTTATATATTGAATAAAAGAGCAGCAAATCTGCTTTACAACTCGGCCACACACTAGGCTGAACTGATGCAAAGATTATAGCACCTCTCTAGATGCAAATAGAAAGGCAATAAAGAATATCGATCTCCTTGATGCAAGAATCGATCTATTGTATGAAGTCGAACTCCTCCCTGAATTATGCGAAATTGTCTTGAAATTAATTGGATGCCAAATGGAGAGGGAGACACCTTGATTATATACACATAGAGGTGACTCTTCATGAAGGGTCGGCCTCATACAAAGTGAGACGTCTTTTACAAGAGGTGGTGATTTTTATTTTAAGTCGGATTTGAGAGAATAAAATTAAATATTTAAATAAGTCCACCCTTAGTATTTATATTATTTTTATATTTGAATTTGAAGGAGAAAGAAATCTCCCACCACTACTATAACATCAACACTCCCTCTTAGCTAGGGAGATATCTTTCCAGATATCCACGTCATGGAGTCTCTCAACATGACACCCACAATGGCTACACCCATTTGTGGAAAAGAGTTCATCACAGAGTCACTCAACGTGATATCGTCATGGAGTCACTCAACATGACGTCCACCATGGCTACTCCCATGTGTGGAAAGAAACACGTGCACAAGTGCCCATCACAAAGTCACTCAACGTAATGTCGTCATGGAGTCTCTCAACATGACGTCCACCATGGTTACTCCCATGTGTGGAAAAACACAAGTGCAAAGAATTCATCACAGAGTCTCTCAACGTGATGTTGTCATGGAGTCTCTCAACATGACATCCACCATGGCTACTCCCATTGGATGGAAAGAACCACATCTCCGTCTCAGAGATAAACAAGGGCTTTCACCTAATATTTCTCCATCTCAAAGAAAATACGCATTATAGCAAATAACAAAGATCATTGATGTTGAGTCTCCCTCTTAGCAAGGGCCTCATTCTCCACAACTCCAAGCTTGTCTCGAAAATGTACAAACTTCACTCTGGAGAGAGGCTTGGTGAGAATATCAGTCGTTTGATCATCAGTGCAAATATACTTGAGTTGAATAGCTTTCCTCAGCACCATATCTCTGATGTAATGATATTTGATCTCCACATGTTTTGTCCTGTCATGAAACACTGGATTGACAGATAGCTTCACACAGCTTTGATTGTCAAATGAATCACAGTTGGCTCCAATGTTTTCCCAAACAAACCTGCAAGGAGCTTTCGAAGCCACACTACTTCTCGAAGTTGTTACACAGGCTGCAATATATTCGGCCTTTGCAGTGCTTAGTGCCACAGAAGTCTATTTCCTGCTACACCAAGATATCATCATAGCAGACCCCAAACTAAAGCAACATCTAGAGGTGCTCTTCTTGTCAGCTACACTCCCAGCCCAATCAGAATCAAAATAGCCTTGTAACTTTAGATCTTCACTGGAAGTATATCTCAAGCCATATCCTACTGTGCCACGCAAGTATCTGAAGATATGCTTTGCTGCAACTAGATGAATTTGCCTTGGTTCACACATGAATTGACTGAGGACACTCACTGCATAGCAAATGTCTGGTCTAGTATTGACTAGATACATCAACGATCCAATCAACTGCTTGTACATGGTGGGATTTACAAAATATGAACTAGCTGCAGAATCACTCAACTTCTTCAAATTCATTTCCATCGATATAGCCATGGATTTGCAATCCATCATCCCAAATCTCTTCAAGATGTCTATGGTGTATTTTCCTTGACTTAGAATAATCTCATTAGGTCTCTCCCACACTTCCAATCCTAGAAAGTAATGCATAAGACCTAGATCCTTCATCTCAAACTCAGAGGCTAACTCCTTGCATTTGACAATAAGATATTTTGCTCCAGTAAGAAATAAATCATCAACATAAAGAACCAATATTAAAGCCTCACCATCAACTACCTTGAAGTAAAGATTGGAATCTGCATCATTCTTGGAGAATCCCAAGCTCATCAGGTATCGATCAATCCTCTCATACCAAGCACGAGGTGCCTGCTTAAGGCCGTACAATGCCTTCTTCAATCTGCATACATGAGACTCCTTCCCATGAATCACGAACCCATCCAGTTGCTCAATGTACACTTCTTCAATCACACCATTAAGAAATGTTGCCTTTATGTCCATTTGATGTAGCTTCCATCCTTTAGCTGAAGCAATAGCAATAAAAGTTCTGATAGATGTATACCAAGCAACAGGAGCAAATGTCTCCTCATAATCTATTCCCTCCTGAGAGAATCCTCTTGCCACAAATCTTGCTTTGTACTCCTCAATGCTTCCATCAACTGCATGCTTGATCTTGAAGAGCCACTTGGAAGATACAACTAATTTCCCTTCAGGTCTTGATACAACATCCCAAACATCATTCTTGATAATGGATTGATATTCTTCTGTCATAGCATCTTTCCAAACCTGTTGATTTGATGCCTCCTCAAAACTGGAAGGCTCAGACTCAATGATGTGACTCATCAATGCCACATAGCTTGGAAACTTCTACGGTCTCTTGCTTTCTCTGAATGTGCCTCGAGGAGCTGCATACTTCTATGCCTCTTGCATAGTCTGTCTAGCCCATAGAAGTCTCTTTCAACCTATAGCAATGTCCCTCGGACCATCAATAGGTTCTATAGGATCAATTGGATCACTAACATCTTCTGGTTCAGTAGACTCCCTCTGAATCTCAAGAGGATGATCAGTTGAAATGTCCATATCCTGAGGTGTCTCTTGTTCTTCACTGTCTATCTCCATGTAAGTCCCTTTAGAACTTTTGAATGCAACCTCTTCTTCAAAAGAGACATCCCTATTGATCTCAATTTGTTTCTGCCCTGGAATGTACATCTTGTAGGCCTTTGAAGACTCACTGTAACCTACAAATATTACTTTCTTGCCTGATGGTTCTAACTTAGATCTTTTATCTTTAGGCACATGAATATAAACAAGACAACCAAAAATTCTTAAATGACTAACCTCAGGTTTCACACCTGTGAAGGCTTCTTCAAGAGTCATATTTTCCAATATTCGATGAGGGCTTCGATTCTGAACATACACTGCAGTTTTGGAAGCTTATGCCCAAAGAAAGGTTTGTAAGTCTTGATCATGAATCATAGCTTTGGCTGCCTCAACTATGGATCTATTCTTTCCTTCTACAACTCTATTTTAATGAGGATTGTAAGGAACACAGAACTCCCTCTTGATTCCTGGCTCAATGTAGAAATTACAGAAACCTCCAGAAGTGTATTCTCCTCCATTATTAGATCTCAGAACCTTGATCTTTTTCCCGGACATATTTTCAACTTGAGCCTTGAATTCTTTGAATCTATCAAGTACTTCTTCAGACTCCTTAGACTTCAAAAAATAAATCTAAGTCTTTCGAGAATAGTCATCAATGAAAATCACATAATACCAAAATCCACTCAAGGATACCACAGACATTGGACCACACAAATCAAAATGAACAAGATCTAGAATTCCTTTTGATCTACTTTCACTACTATGAAAAGGACCCTTAGTATTCTTACCCATTGCACATCCTCTGCAAATGCCATCATGCTCCTGGCTAAACTTCGGTAGACCAGTAACCATCTTCTCCATGGATGGAAGAGCTCTAAAATGTAGGTGAGCAAGTCTCCTATGCCAAAGCTCACTCGAACTGGTAGAATCATGCAACAATGCTTGAACTGGATGAATAGAAAGTCTAAAGACTTTCTTGACAGACACCAATCACACGGGTTGTTTTGATGATAGAGTTCTTTGGCCAAGCAAGAACTTTTCCTTCAAAAAATGCAACTTGATACCCTTTGTCCTCCAATGCTAAGATTGATACAAGATTTCTCTTGATTCTTGGTACAAACAAGACATTACTCAAATGAAGAGGGATGTCAGAATCTAGATGGAAAGAGGTGGCTCCAACACCTTTCACTGAATAGCAAGCATCATCTCTGATTATCACTTGTAAGTTGGTTTCTCTTTCTACCAAGTCTAAAAGATGCTCTCTATATCTTGTAATGTGTCGAGAAGCACCACTTTCAATCAACCATGTGCTACTGTCAGTAGGAACATTGCTTGAAAGAGCGGAGATGAATAGAAATCCTCCTGAGTTGTCTCTAGATTCCTTATGAGGCGAGACATCATCAACATCCGCAGTAGAAGCATGTTGCTTTGGTCTTGTTATACAATGTCGAGCATAGTGACCATACTTGTCACATCTAAAACATTGAATGTAAAAGAGATCCTTCTTCTTCTTTGGCTCAGGAGCAGAATTTGATTTTCTGTCTCTGTTCCTCTTGAAATTGCCTTTTCTCCCTTCTCTTCCTTTCCTTTTGGAAGTTTGAGCAGCAAGAAATTGATTGTCTTCATTGTGAGAGCTTCGTCCATTCCCTTTTGCTGCCAACCTGGATTCCTCTTGAATGTAATTAGCTCTAAGACGATCAAACTTGGGTAATTTAGATCTTCCACTAATACCTTGGATAAAGGGCTCCCAAGATTGAGGAAAACCATTCAGTGCCAACATGACTAGGTCTCTATCTTCAACTATATCTCCAATGGCATATAGCTGATCTTTCAACTCAGTAATCTTCATGAAGAAGGAGATGACTGAATCTCCTTTAGCCATCTTTATGTGATGGAGTTGTTGTCTCAAGGCAAGAGCTCTGCTGGTGTTGGTGATCTCATACAAGCCTTGAAGAGTCTCGAATATGACTTTGGCTGTCTTCATCTTGGATATAATTGGCACAAGATGATCCTTCACAGAATCGATCAAAATCTTCCTAGCCTTAGTGCCATTCTTCTTCCATTGATTTTTCTCAACCTCATCGGATGGCTCGAGCACATCACTCTCCACGAAATCGAGAAGATCATTCTCTTCCAATGCAATAAGAACTCTGAATTTCCAAGAGGTGAAGTTCGATGCACCATCAAGTCTATCTTCAACCTTGAGTCCATTCACCATCTTCGAAGCTTAGATAGACTCCCTTAGATAAGAGGAAGAGAAGAATACTTTGCTGCTTAAACAAATCTGATCTTGATCTTGCTTAAAATTTAAACCTGCTCCGATACCGTGTTAATTTTAGGACCAGAATTGAATTAAGCAGAAACAAAATAAATCTAAACAATAGAAAACAGCATATACCCTAAGAAAACCCTCCTTCTTGAGGGAGAAAAACCCAGCAACAATATATCACTTATATATTGAATAAAAGAGCAGCAAATTTGCTTCACAATTAGGCCACACACTAGGCTGAACTGATGCAAAGATTATAGCACCTCTCTAGATGCAAATACACAAGCAATAAAGAATATCTCCTTGATACAAGAATCGATCTGTTGTATGAAGTCAAACTCCTTCCTGAATTATGCGAACTTGTCTAGAAATTAATTGGATGCCAAATGGAGAGGGAGACGCCTTAATTATATACACATAGAGGTGACTCTTCATGAAGGGTCGGCCTCATACAAAGTGAGACGTCTTTTACAAGAGGTGGCGACTTTTATTTTATGTCGGCTTTGAGAGAATAAAATTAAATATTTTAATTAGTCCACCCTTAGTATTTATATTATTGTTATATTTGAATTTGAAGGAGAAAGAAATCTCCCATAGCTACTATAACATCAACATCTTGAACCTTGACTTTGTCTTTTACACACCCCTTGACTCTATCTTTTACACACCCTTTTGAAGGATGTTGGAATCTTTTTTGTGCATTGGAAGCTTCCTTGAACGATTCAGAATGCCAAAAGACACAACAATTCACTTCCACATTTTGTTCCTTGAATCATGACAAACTGCCACTAACCAACAGTCATTACCACCCAATAGTGGCAAAACCGCCATTGATGATTCTGAAACCACGGTCTAAGTAAAACCTACAATTTCAACTACGTCAAAATAGCAAGTGCTTACATAATTTGAAATTTTGGAAAAACCTTCAATTCTTGTTCTTTACTATTTCTTAGATCCTTATGGATCACACCTCCCTTCATAGAGAGGCTTTTGGTGCCACAAAACCTCAATGAGACACTGAGGAAACAATTTCCCCACTCTCTCCTCGATGTACCATTGAGCTTGCTTCATCATTTTTCTTTTGAGTCTCATTTGCCAAGAGTCTTGGACTCCTCTTCTGGCCTATCTCTTCGTCCCCTATAGCACCATGCCCCAGAAAGAATCACCTACTTATCATAGACCAAGTCATCCAACAAGGATCGTACGAGATATCTTCTTCACATCCAATATGGATGGTTCATACAATTGAAGTATTCACAATTGATCACTAAGTGAAACCTCATGAAACAAGGTAAGTCTAATTGGAATGCATTTGCTCCAAAGGATCATACCTTTCAGATTTGGTCTTCTTGGCTCATCCTTATAATCTCTCTTTGCTAAGGGCCAGCCACACCTTATCTCTTACTTTGAGATGATGTTCCATATGGTGCCGATTGTGCACTTCAACTAAGACCTCTCTAGCTGTTTCATACCTTGAGCTCAGTTTTGTTGAATACTCTAAAAAAACTTTCTTTGCTTTTGCCACCTCTATATCCAATCCTTCTTGCTTATCCTATTGTTCATGTGCAACATCAAGTGGACCAAAAGGCAAATATCCCAAAAAATGTTTCAAAAGGTGACTAGTTTGTAGAGGAATGGACTGCCCTATTGTATGAGTGTTGTATGTATGGCAAAGATTCATCCCGTGCCTTTGGGAACCTATTATTATACCCCCTTATGAGTTGCACCAATGTCCTATTCACAACCTCCATTTGTCCATCAAAAGCAATACTCTTTTGGAGCTTGGTATCCATCTTCTCCTAGAAAGTGAACTGAAATGATTTGAACCCCATGAGGATCAATGGAAAAATCTGCAAAATTTAGTAATAACCTTCAAAATTAGTAGAATTTGCATTAAAAAATTAGATTTGTATCCAAATGTACATTCAAGAAGAGCAAAAGACTTTGCAATGTATATGTACTGGATGAAAGAAGATTTGTACAATATTATGTTCACAGTAACTTGCTAGTATGAACTTCTTCATGTGTACCTTCTTAGTGTAGGTTTTTTATTTTCCTTACATTAGGAGATATTTATTTTTTTCTACACATTATTAAGCTTGCTTAGGTTAATTAGATTTCGTTAATATGAGGCCACGTGGCATAAACCATCAGTTACATGTGTCGCTCTCACCCACCATTGGGTAGTTGAGCCTCACACCCTCTTTTGGATTTACATGCCACCTCTCCTAACTAATTGTTTGTCTTTATCTAAGTAGGTGTTGCTACGTGTTTTGGCATTTAACAAGTAGGTAAAACCTCCCACCTATTATGGGTAGTTGGAGTTAATGCACTTCTTGAATGTATATGCTCATATTTTGCTATATTTACAACACTCTACTCTCACCTCTGCTAGTTTAGTCAGAGTAACATGAGTATTCTCAAAATTCTCTTGCAATTGACTACATTTTCTCTCTTTTAGGATAATCTCTCCTTTCCACTATTTTGATTTTCGATCATCTATCAATTGGAGTTGTTTTGATCTATGACCAACAACAAATCTTAGCTTAGTTCTCACTTTTTGCAGAATCTAACATACCTTGTAAAAGACAGCTATTTATATATAGGGGCCAACAACTAGCCTTCAACAATATGCTGACAAATATCAAATGCATTTGGTATGCTTCTCATGAAGGCAGGAGCAAGACAGGCATTGAACTTGTATCATCCATGTGTCAAACATGTATAGCTAGTAAAACATGTGGTGTAGGTGTGGCCAGGTGTCAAATGTGTATGTTGCCAAACTAAATGTATACAAGTGAAGATATGTCCATCCATGAGCAAAGCCAAAATAGGCAGGCAGACATTGTTGCATAGAGATGTCAATGATGATGCACTAAGTAGGGCATGAAAATATCTGGGGCAAAGTTGTGTTGTTGCTTGGTGCATGTTGTTGAGTGTAGACAAGCATGCAAATTGAGCAAATGGGTGAGACTATAATTAGGTGTGCAGCTGCACATGGAACAAAAGACCTACCAACAAACCAACTATCCTTGTCTAAAACAAATCATTCACCTCTCTCCCTATGATATTTCTTTGCATGGGGTTAGAATGCACATCTTGCTAAATCTATCATTAGTAACAAAGAGATAAGCATTCCAACATATGCTCATTGCTAGCTGTTGTGACCTTTTCACACATCGCCACATTGCAAATGGGGACCCCCTGTTTTCGCTTTTTGCCCTGGGCATCGCAACTACTTATCACTTGTCTTTTTACAATGAGGTCATCATTTTGAGAGTTTCAAGTCAGTTTTTTTAGAGTCATTCAAGCCAAGTTGAGAATCCATGCTTGAATCAGTACCTAAATGTCACGGAAGGGCTCAGAAGGTCTGGGAGATGAGGATCGCCTGTGCTTTGGGCCAATTCTAACACTTCCTACTTTTTAGGGAATCTACTTTTTTGCTTTTTCGTTTTTTCATTTTTGGCATTTTTGGACCAAACGGGGTTTCCCTACTTTTTAGGGATTTTGTTTTTTCTATTTTTAGAAAGTCAACCCTGGTCAAACGAGTCAACTTTTCCATCTTTAGAACCAAAAATCAACCAAAAATTTGAAAAATCGAAGTAAAAATCGAAAAATCAAGCAAAAATCAAGAAAAGCAAGGGAAAATCTGGAAAAATCAGTTAAAAATCATGAGAAAATCATCCAAAAATCAACCCAAAGGTATGAAATTCATAGAAAATTTGCCTAAGTCTGGAGAAATTCGCCCTTGCCATGGAGATGAAGGATGGCGAAGAAGTTAGCTAGTCCACCATAAAATGGCAAGACATTCACAAAGTCCACCATGCCTTGATGAAAGAATGTCAAGCCATTAAGTCCTTCCACCCTTAATTTGAGGGACGTGGCAAGTCCGCCCTTGCCATAGAAGGAAGATGGCATGACATCCTCCAAGTCCGCCCCAACATGATGGTGAAATGGCAAGACCTTTGGAAAATCCGCCCAAACCTTGGCCAAGAAGAATGGAAAGAATTTGATGAAGTCCGCCCTTGCCATGGAGATGGGAGGTGGCAAGAAAATTTGGAAGTCCGCCCTTCACATGGCAAGACATGCTCAAAGTCCGCCCAGCCTAAAGCAAGGTAGGAAAATCAAAATTTGGCTAAGTATAGGAAGAAAGGCAAATGGAAAGGAAGCTAGAAAGTCCACCATCAAGTGGAGATAAATGAGGGACGTCCAAGCACGTGTAAAGTCCGCCCTTGACTTGATAGAAGATGGCACAAAAGTCAGCAAGTCCGCCCCAGCCAAGATAAAGAAATGGCAAGCCTAACCCAGAGTCTGCCATGCCATGTCTTGGCTAGGATAAAGTCCGCCCACCCATGAGATAGTGGAAAAAAAAAGGTTGAGAAAGTTTGCCTAGCTTGCAAGAGGGTCCAAAATTTGACTAAGTATGGAAGGCTTTGAGGGAGAAAACTAAAAATTTGGCTGAGTATTAATGCCTTGAAAGAGAAAACTCTCAAAAATGGCTAGGTATTGACACCATGGGAGTAAAAATTTATAAAAAAAAAAATGGTTAAGTGTCAAAGGAGTAATGGAAAGCACATGTTGAAATCCGCCTAGACATCAATGAAATATGGCAAGAAAGTTGTGAACTCTGACCTAGATATGGAAAAGACAACTCCAAAGTCCGCCCCAAGCTTGAGAATGGATGGCAATTACATAAGGAAGTTCGCCATGCCAAAAGCAAAATGGAAAGATATTCATGGAGTCCACCATGGAAGTGGAAAGAAATTTGTCAAGTCCACCCAGCCTATCATGCCTTGGAAACAAATTCACAAAGTCCACCTTGGAGATATGGAAAATGGCACAAAGTTCTAGAAGTCCGACCTGACTTTGAAAAGGAAGAAGGCAAAACATTTTGGAAGTCCGCCAACGAGTGAAAATACATGAAGAAAGTCTGCCTTCAAGCTTGGAAAGAAAACTCCAACATCCGACCTTGGCAAGAAGACTTCAAAGATTGCCTAGACATCAAAGAGAACATGGAATAAAAGTTTCAAAGTCTGCCATGAAGATAAAGAAATTCCAAGTGTTAACAAAATGGATGGACGTCACAAGCAAGAAAAAGTCTGACTTACCTCCAGCAAGGAATGTCAAGACACAGGCAAAGTCCGGCATGGCCTAAGAAAGAAAAATGTTTCAGTATTGATAAAGTTTGCCCAAGGAGAGGATAAGAAAATTGGCTAAGTGTTGATACCTTAGGGAGGGAACTTCAAAAAGAAAAAAATTGATTAAGTGTTGGAAAGAAAGCAGAAAGAATGGAGAAGGATCAAGAGGGAAAGTAAAGAGGAAATGAATAAAATCCTTGGCAAAGTTCATTCGAGCATAGATATGGCCAGAATCTTGGCTAAGTTACAAAATGAAACTAAATAGTCAAAATTTGGCTAAGTATGGGAAATACTTCACAGAGAAAATTCCAAGCACAAAGGCATTCTTCTCCAAATTCAAGGCACTTGAAAGAATATTCGGACATCTTGAAGGGATTTCATCTACAATCCCAAACCTGTTGAAGCAATCAAGGCATCTTCTTGAGGGATTTCATCTCCTGAAGAATTAAAAAACAAGCTTCCAATCAGAATCAAATAGTGACAAGAAGGGTGTTCCAAACAAATTTTCTTACTTAGACAATTTCTTGACACAAATTGGACAATTCAAAGGGGAAATCCAAAGGAATAACACCAATCCAATTCAAGCAGGAGGAATTTCAAAGCAATCAGGAAAGAAAATAACTTCAAG
>VDFB02281492.1:785767478-785923376 GCA_007258455.2 Sequoia sempervirens
TGTTAGATGCCATTTGAAATGGTCAATTCCTCCAGCATTTTCCTTCCCACAAAAAACATATTTCAATCAATGAATTGGGAATGGGTTTGCAATAGGGCCATGTAAAACTTCTATAGTGACATTATGAGTTGAAATCATAAACACATGCATACCTTTAGGTTTAATAAAAATATTAAATAAAAGAAAAACATAACAACCTTTAGGTTTACAAAATATTATAAAACCTAATGCTAACCCAGACAAAAAATAGTTTAGGGTTGGGGTTAGGTTTAGCATTTAAGCCTTTAAGTTTAGTAAAATATAAAAAAAAACCTAAAACTAACCCTAAAGTAAAAAAAATAGTTGAGGTTTAGGTTTAGTTTTGCATAGCGAGTACAACCTTTCAAATTTTGTTTAGTAAGTACTAAAAACCTATTTTGACAATTTGGGTTTTGGGTTCAGCAATTTGTTTTTGGGTTTAGGTTTGGTAGTGTTTGGACATACAATATATATAATAATAACCTTTAAAGGTAAAGGGACCCTTCATCAAACTTCTTGTTGGGTTGCTTTATTTCAAGGTTTGGTCTACCACAATTTTCACAAAACATACAATATTTAACATAGAACAATTTTTCTTATACCATAATAGCATTGTGTTCCTTCCAAGCTTTGCAAGGATTTGCCTAGGGAGCAACATTGGGTATGTCTAAGACACAGTTGGATTGAATGGGTAACCATGCGCTTGACCTTGTCTGAACTCAAATCAAATGCAGAGCGGGATCAAAACTTGGCTTGGACCAGATTGGGTTTGGTAGGATTTTTTGTGAATGCAATATCACAACTCTATACAAAAAGAAGTAAAACCTTAACCCTAACTCTAAACTTAAAGAAATAGTATAGGGTTAGGATTAGGTTTAACATAGCAAGTGCAACCTTTAGACTTTAGTTTTAAAATACAAAATACTAAAACAATAACACTAAGCCTTACCCTTAACAAAAATAAGTTGAGGGTTAGGGTTAGGTTTAGCATATCAATCACAACCTTTATGTATTGTTTGGTAGTGAATGTAAGAAAAACCTAAACCTAACTATAAAACAAAATATTATGTTAGGGTTAGGGTTTATGGCATTATGTTCTATGCTTGTTGATAGCTTTAAGATTTAGGGCCAGAAGTTACTTCAACAACATACCTTAACATATAAAAATTAAAACCCTAAATTAAACTTAAACCCTAACCTTGGCCTAACAAAGCTAAAGTAAAACAAAAATTGTGGTTATGGGCCTTACCTCTTTCACATTGCAGATTGAAAATAAGTGAAAGGGATTTGGAAAGGTTCAAAACTCTTAATGTTGTATGTGCCCTAATTTGTTTATCATTGATTTCCCCCTTTCACTTGTTTACCTTAGCTTTGGAAGTCTGAAAATTTCTGTTCTTGGGGTGTGAAGTTGAAAAATTGATGAAAAACTAAAAAGATCATTTATGCGCAAGAGGGAAAAGCATCTATTGAAAAACTCACCGAAAATCTGTAGTTTATTCAATAAATTGCTAGTTTTTCAATAACTTGTGGTTCATAGATTGAAAAGCGCAGTGAAAGAAAAAAAATTGGTTTGCCTATTTGAATTGACATGTTCCATCTAATGATATGTGATTAACTATGAATTATTCATAGTTTTTGCTTCTATGTACAAAATGTAATGCCCCAAGCTTGGGCTCTAGACATTAGAGGTAAACAAAAGCATTGCATTTGTGACGCCTTTGTGGCACAATTGCACTTACACACTCTAGGATTGTCATGACTCAACATGAAAACACGCATAGAGCATAGTCAATGCACATACATGATTTCATAAGTAGAAGATTACTTGGTCACATGACAACCCCATGACGACCCTATGAGGAGAGTTCTATCTCTTATAGTTGGATCCAAGACCACAATCTCCATCACGTGCACAAGGAAGAATAGGGTGATAGTGACATTACTTAATCCTCATCTGACACCAACATGAATCCACGAGGACATGAAGATGAAATCTTAACCATTGGTTCATTCATGCAAGAGGGAGGACGAATGGGAGATCCAAGATCTTTCCTAGACACACACTAGGCTAGTCGTCCTTAGACAAGACATGCCCCCAAGAAAAAAGGATGCAAAACTCCCAAAGTGCACAAAATATTATCCAAACCAAGATCATAGGCTTTCAAGGTAGACCCTAGGGTACAACATACCTTTAGTAAACATTTTTGGAAAACCTCAAAAATTTCTCACCATCTACAAGTTGCTTTTGTTTGCTCCAAATTGCCCCTATTGCTAGTCCAAATAACCCAAGCAAGTTGTAGTCCATGTGAACCTCAAATCGCCCATATTGCTAGCGCAAGTTGCCTTTGACAAAACAAGTGATTCGCAAAGAGTGCTACAATGAGGTCTCTGGAAGCATGAAAATTGTTTTAAAGGTAAATTAATGGTCACTACAAGCCTAAGGTTCTAATTCATACTCAACACTAAGTTACCACATTCTAAGATGATACTTAAGGGAAAAAAGCCTGAGAAAAGTGAAGGGCTAGGCCTAGACAAGTCAGTAGCAACTTACACTACCAAAGGTGTAACTTTCATGTAAAAAGGGCTGTTTGCAAATGGTTAGAACCAATCAAACTCACTATGTTTAAGATTCATTTGACATGTTATACATTCATATAAACTGTAAGTACAAATTTTCCCAAAAGCATGCCTTTATCAAAAACATTGACATCATACATCAAATGCGACAAAGCAAGAAAGAGCACTACAATTCTTTGACCACAAGGCCAAATTAACAACATATTAGCATTGACACTTTCTACACAGCGCATTCAAATGACAAACATGCATAGGACACAAGTTTCTTTTCAACTTGAAAGCTAAATGAGATCCACTCATCAATCATTCCATGAATTATCCAACATGCTTAATCCATCACAAGATGGCATCTAAAAAAACATAAATGGAATACCAACACATTGCAACATAATGGATCTCATCCCAAGCATGGATGGACCAAAGAATGAACAATAATATCCCCAATATTACAATTAATCATTTTCAAACAAGTATCACAAGACCTCAATATGTAAGATTTCCAATAAGCCCAAATGCAAAAATGCAAGTAATAGGATGCTACAAGAGCCCAACATGCTCTTCTTGGAGCATCTCCAAGAGTCATTTTGGCCCAATGTTGCTCAACACCACCCAATCATGTGGAACCATTGGGCCAATCCTTTTGTGCTAGGAGGCTATCAACTAGATAGTTCAACAACACTCACAACAAACATATGGTCAAACACACACATCAACCAAAACACATATGATGTAAACACACCAAGCAAGTGACCATGAGGATTTTACCAACACCATATCCATGTACAAGTATGTGTATACTACTCCAATTGAATCCAAAATCCAATGGAACAAAAGAGAGAGCTATTAGGACTAGAATACTGCAGTTTCATCAAATTGGCCTTGAGGTCATGTGGATGTGGGGAGCGTAGCCTCCTATCTACTATATACGAGACCCTCATTAATTTTCAACAACCATGACAGATTGTGATCAAGCCATGCATGATTGTTTCATTCTTTTGGAAATACAATTAGATTCTTTTCATCAATCTTATCAATGTTTTACCCCATTTATTTTGATACCTTACCTTTTTAATACTCTCTTGGGTCCTTGTCCTAGAGTTATATAATCTGGATGGATAATGAGAGGCCCCTCCACTTCCTAACAAGTCATCTCCCTACCATCCAAAGATCAATAATGATCAAAAGATGAGGGCACAAAAAATGAGGTTGAGATCCTTGACATTTATATCCATGAGGTTAGCAATGCTATTTTTATGATGAGTATTCACATTCTAGAAAATAATAAGTCAAAACATGGTCTAAAATCAAATTTTGCTATCTTCAAAATAGCAAGCACCAGGCAAAATGCAAATCCACCATTGGTGAATGCTTGAAAATCCTTCAATTTTGTAATGATCACCCTATATTTCTTTTGTGTTTTGAATATTGAATTTGAGTTTTGATGGTAAAATGGTGAATGCAAATTAAACATAAATATTTGCAATGATACTCATATGGAATAAACACTGAATATATTAAATATATGAAATACCCACTAGATACCCACTAGTTGGAAATTGATTTTCAGAATATCATAGAGTTTTGGACAGCAATATAATAATAGATTTAACAATACCCAGATGGCCAAATCATCTCATAATGATATTACAAACATACCCATTTGCTGCTGCATATAAAACTTCTGGAAATTGACTGAAAACAACAACCCATGACTCCAAAATGGCAACAAACTCCTTCAAGCCCTAGCTGCTCCAACTCCAATTTCATTGCTGGGTGTAACTTACACCATGGCACCCCAAAACCAACCAAAATTCCCCTCAAAACCTAGGTGCTTTGTGTTGATATTATTGTGCAGCATCGGGTGTCTCTTCCATCCCGATCTCCTTTACACTATTGAATAAATTAAATGATAGCCGTTGGCTATTTAATTTATGGAGATAGCAATTTGATGAAGAGGCACGACTTTGATATTAAATGATAATTAATTATTATGAAGACTTGAATTAATGAAGAGGCATGATTCTTGATGAGGCCGACCTCATGTATATTGTGGACGCGATTTCTATGAAGGGACACACTCCTTATGATGGCCGACTTTATCTTAGAAGTCATGATCCTTTATGAAGGCCGATATGATGCTTTGAAGGGTCACGTCCTTTACTTTATCTTGTATATATGTTCATTGGTTGTATCTCATCATCATCCATTTTTGTTGTTCATTATAGTTCGATATCCTTAGTGGGAGTTGAAGGAGTAAGGAGATATCAAGTGCAGATTGATATATCCATTGAAGGATGAGTTACTTAATTGCTGTGTTAGCATCTGGTTGTGGTGCTTATTCTTGGCCTTCATATCGGCCTCTTTGTAAAGGAGACTTTCTTTGTGATTAAATATATAAGTGATATATTGTTGCTGGGTTTTTCTCCCTCAAGAGGAGGGTTTTCCCAGGGTATATGCTGTGTTATTGTCTGATTTTGAATTAAATTTCTGTACTTTACATCTGATCATAAAACTAACATGGTATCAGAGCGGGTATAAGAAAGATCGTGATCAGATTTAGTCAAGCAACAATATACTTTATTCTTATTCTCATCCTTATTTGCATCTATCCTATCATCAAGATGGTGAATGGACTTAAGATCGAGAATAGACTTGAGGGAGCATCTAACTTCACATCTTGGAGATTTGGAGTTATGCTTGCCTTGGAGGAAAATGAGTTAGCAACGTTCGTGGAGGGCGAAGTTCCCGAACCATCCAATGAGAATGAGAAATTACAATGGAAGAGAAATGGCACTAAAGCGAAAAAGATGTTGGTGGATTCTGTGAAAGACCACATGGTGCCAATTATCTCCAAGCTAAAATCTGCAAGAGATATGTTCAAGACTTTGGAGGAGATGTATGAGATCAACAACACAAGTCGAGCTCTTGCATTAGAGCAACAACTTCGTCATGTCAAGATGGCGAAAGGAGAATCTATCATCTCATTCTTCATGAAGATCATCGAGTTGAGAGATCAGCTCTCTACAATTGGGCATATTGTTGATAACAAGGATTTGACCATGTTGGCTCTTAATGGGCTTCCTTCATCTTGCGAGTCATACATTCAAGGAATAAGTGCAAGATCAAAACTCCCTAAGTTTGATCGTTTTAGGGCGGATTGTATTGAAGAAGAGTCTAGGTTGGCTGCGAGAGGTATTGATCAAAGCTCTACAAATGAAGACATTCATGTTCTTGCCACACAATCCTCGAAGAAGAAAGGGAAAGAAGGAAAGAAAGGATATTTCAAGAGGAATAGAGATAAGGGATCTGATGGTGCTCTTGCATTCAAGAAGAAGAGGGACCTCTCTCATGTACAATGTTTTAGAGAGGGACCTCTCTCATGTACAATGTTTTAGATGTGACAAGTATGGTCACTATGCAAAGGATTGCCCAACCAGGCCTAAGCAACAGGCTTCAATTGCAGATGTTGGTGAGATCTCTTCGCAGAAGGACTCAGGTGGTTTCCTATTCTACTCTGCTCTTTCAAGCAGTGTGCCTACTGAAAACAATACTTGGTTGATTGATAGTGGTGCCTCTTGCCATATCACCGGATTTAGAGAGCATCTAACTGATTTGGTGGAGAGAAATTCTAGTGTTCAAGTAATTATTGGAGATGATGCTAGTTATTCTGTGAAAGGAGTTGGGACCTCCTCTTTTCACTTGGATTCCGACATTACCTTGCAGTTGAGTGATGTCCTATTTGTTCTGGGTATCAAGCGAAATCTTGTTTCTATCTCAGCCTTGGAAGACAAGTGGTACCAAGTTGCATTTTTAGAAGGTAAAGTTCTTGCATGGCCAAAGAACTCAAGTATCAAGATTGCTCGGGTGATTGGAGTTCGACATGTGTGCCTCTACAGAGTTTGCACTCGCCCACTTCAGGCTCTATTGCACGATTCATCAAGTTCGTGTGAACTTTGGCATAGAAGATTGGCTCACTTTCACTTCCGAGCACTACCTACCATGGAGAAGATGGTTTTAGGCCTTCCAAAACTCAACCAGAAGCATGAAGGCACTTGCAGAGGTTGCGCATTGGGTAAGAATACTACAGGTCCATTTCATAGTAGTGAAAGTAGATCTAAATGTATTCTTGATCTTATTCATTCTGATTTATGTGGTACAATGTCTGTTGGTTCTTTGAGTGGTTTCTTGTATTACATTATTTTTATTGATGACTACTCTAGAAAGACTTGGATTTATTTCTTGAAATCTAATGAATTTGAGGAAGTGTTACAGAGGTTCAAAGAATTTAAAGCTCAGGTAGAGAACTTGTCCGGGAAGAGGATCAAGGTTCTGAGATTTGATAACGGTGGAGAGTACATTTCCGACAGCTTCCGTAACTTTTGCATTGAAGCAGGGATTAAGAGGGAGTTCTGTGTCCCTTATAATCCTCAACAAAACGGTGTTGCTGAAAGGAAGAACAGATCTATTGTAGAAGTAGCCAAAGCTATGATTCATGACCAAGATCTGCAAACCTTCCTTTGGGCTGAAGCATCTAAGACAACTGTTTATGTTCAAAATAGAAGTCCTCGCCACATTTTGGAAAACATGACTCCTAAAGAAGAATTCACAGGGGTGAAGCCGGAAGTGAGTCACTTGAGGATCTTTGGTTGTCCAGTGTATCTTCATGTACCGAAAGATAAAAGGACAAAGTTGGAACCTTTTGGCAAGAAGGGAATATTTGTAGGCTATAGTGAGACATCAAAAGCCTACAAAATCTACATTCCAGGTCAAAAGTTGATTGAGATCAGTAGGGATGTTACATTTGAAGAGGATGTTGCATTCAAGTGATCCAAGGGCATCCACATGGAGATAGACCATGGAGATCAGGAGTCTCCTCAGGATATGGAAGTTGACCATACTCCTGAGATTCAGAGGGAGGCTGCAAAACCTAAAGAAGATGATGATCCAGTTGGGCCTTTGGAACCTACTGATGGGCCTATCGATATTGTGATTGGAAGAAAAAGAACTCTTTGGGCTAGGCAAACAATGCAGAGGCATAAATGTTTGCAGCCCCAAGAGGAACTTTCAGAGAAAGCAAGAGACCGCATAAGTTTTCCAGCTATGTTGCATTGATGAGTCAAATCATTGAGTCAGAACCTTCCAGTGTTGAGGAAGCTACTAGTTAGCAACTTTGGAGAGATGCTATGTCTGAAGAGTATCAATCCATTCTCAAGAATGATGTTTGGGACATCGTACCTAGACCTGAAGCAAAATCTATTGTTTCTTCTAAGTGGCTCTTCAAGATCAAGCATGCGGCTGATGGGAGCATTGAGAAGTACAAGGCTAGGTTCGTGGCTGGAGGATTCTCTCAGAAAAAGGGAGTTGACTATGAGGAAACCTTTGCTCCAGTTGCTCGCTATACTTCAGTCAAAACCATCATTTCTATTGCAGCATCGAAAGGATGGAAGATTCACCAGATGGACGTGAAGACAACATTTCTGAATGGTGTAATCAAGGAAGAGGTATATATCGAGTAACCTGATGGCTTTGAGGTACATGGAAAGGAGTCTCATGTTTGCAGGCTGAAGAAGGCTTTGTATGGCCTTAAGCAGGCTCCCCGTGCTTGGTATGAAAGGATTGATCGTTACCTGATGAGCTTGGGTTTCTCCAAGAATGATGCTGATTCAAACCTCTACTTCAAGGTAATTGATGGTGAAGCATTAATCTTGGTTCTCTATGTTGATGATTTAATTCTTACTGGAGAAGATCACCTCATTATCAAATGCAAGAAGGAGTTCGCTTCTGAATTTGAAATGAAGGATCTTGGTCTTATGCACTACTTCCTTGGTTTAGAAGTATGGCAGAAGTCTAATGAGATGATTCTAAGTCAAGGGAAGTATACCATTGATATTCTGAAAAGATTTGGTATGATGGATTGCAAATCCATGTCTACGCCTATGGAGACCAAATTGCATAAGTTGAAAGAGGCTGCAGCTAGTTCAAATCTGGTGGATTCCACGGTGTATAGGCAATTGATTGGATCATTGAAGTATCTAGTCAATACTAGATCGGATATTTGCTATGCAGTGAGTGCACTTCGTCAGTTCATGTGTGAACCAAGGCAAATACATCTAGTTGCAGCGAAGCATATCCTGAGATACTTGCGTGGTATAGTTGGGTATGGCTTGAGATATTCTTCTGGTGTGGACTTACAGCTGCATGGATATATTGATTCTGATTGGGCAGGGTGTGTCACTGATCGGAAGAGCACCTCTGGATGTTGTTTCAGTTTGGGGTCTTCGATGATTTCTTGGTGTAGCAGGAACCAGTCTTTAGTGGCACCGAGTACAGCTGAGGCCGAGTATATTGCAACTTGTGTGGCAGCTCGAGAAGCAGTGTGGCTTCGGAAGCTCCTTGCAGGATTGTTTGGACAATCGTTGGAGGGAATTGTCATTCATTGTGATAATCAAAGTTGTGTGAAGCTTTCTGTCAATCCCGTGTTTCATGACAAAACTAAACATGTTGAGATCAAATACCACTATATTAGAGATATGGTATTGAGAAAAGCAATCCAGTTGAAGTACATCAGCACTGATGAGCAAACGACAGACATTCTTACCAAGTCTCTCTCCAGGATAAAGTTTGTGTACTTTCGAGACAAGCTTGGTATGGTCGAGAATGAAGCCCTAACTGAGAAGGAGTCTTAGTATCAGTGATCTTCTTTAATTCATTTCTCTTTGAGAGAGATTTGAGGTGAAAGCCCTTGTTTCCACCCTCTGGGAGTAGCCATGGTGGATGTCATGTGTGTGACTCCATGACAACATCACGTGAGAGAGTCCGTGATGATTTTCTTGTACTTGTGTTTTCACCCTCTGGGAGTAGCCATGGTGAATGTCACGATGAGGTGACGACATCACGTTGAGTGATGAGCACTTGTATTCATTTACCATCCATCGGAGTAGCCATGATGGTTGATATCACGATGAGGTGATATCTCTTCTTTCCACATATGGGAGTAGCCATTGTGGATGACATCACGATGAGGTGATATGTCTTATGCAGCTGGAAGTATCCTCCCTAGCTGAGAGGGAGTGTTGATATTATTGTGTAGCATTGGGTGTCTCTTCCAGCCCGATCTCCTTTACACTATTGAATAAATTAAATGATAACCGTTGGCTATTTAATTTATGGAGATAGAGATTTGATGAAGAGGCACGAATTTGATATTAAATGATAATTAATTATTATGAAGACTCAAATTAATGAAGAGGCACGATTGTTGATGAGGCCGATCTCATGTATATTATGGACACGATTTCTATGAAGGGACACACTCCTTATGATGGTCGACTTTATCTTAGAAGTCGTGATCCTTTATGAAGGCCGACATGATGCTTTGAAGGGTCACGTCCTCTACTTTATCTTGTATATATGTTCGTTGGTTGTATCTCATCATCATCCATTTTTGTTGTTCATTATAGTTCGATATCCTTAGTGCGGGTTGAAGGAGTAAGAAGATATCAAGTGCAGATTGATATATCCATTGAAGGCTGAGTTACTTAATTGCTGTGTTAGCATCTGGTTGGGGTGCTTATTCTTGGCCTTCATATCGGCCTCTTTGTAATGGAGACATTCTTTGTGATTCAATATATAAGTGATATATTGTTGTTGGGTTTTTCTCCTTCAAGAGGAGGGTTTTCCCAGGGTATATGCTGTGTTATTGTCTGATTTTGAATTAAATTTCTGTACTTTACATCTGATCATAAAACTAACACTTTGCCCTAGGAATCTCACGCCCTTCCTCCAGGCTGTACGGCCTGCACAAAGATGGTACAACCAACAAAAAGAGGGTTTCAAACTGAATATTTAGACACTCTAAATTGCTGGTTGGTTTTCCCAAAATCTGCCCAACAATGTCTGCTTTAATGCTTGGCAAACAAATTGAAAATCTGTATCATTGAAGCTCCTGCATAGTTCCTGAAAAAAACCACCTGCAAATCAGCCAGGAAAGATCTTTCACTTTTGCAACTAATGTCCTCTATGAGGGTTTTCATCCTCACAAATCCCTTGGATGAACGAAGTTCAAACCAGCAACAACTTGTTATCAATTCCTCAAGCATCCCCCAAATGAGCTCCCAAAACTCCTTTTATATCATTTTCAGAAGCTTTTTGGAAAATATAAATATAAAATCATTTCATAAATTAAATAAGTCTTATTACTCTAAAAAGTGATTTATATTATTATTGAAACATTTCTAGCACCAAAAATCACTTTATCAGTGTCCCAACTTTTAAAACTTTCTATTCTCATTCCAACGAGCTATTATAATAAGATGCCCAATAAATTATTGTAATAAAATTTGCAACCTTAGTAAAAATAATTAAATTATAGCTCATTAATATATCCAATTTGTGAAAATTGTCAAAAAACATCGGAATTGAAATCTGACTGTACTAGAGTGATACTGATGATGAATAATGAGAATTGGATTTGACAGGGTGACTTATTATAAATAGACATTCTCCAAGAATCTTGTAGAGCACACTAGAAGCCGAAAATAATTTCAGAAAGTGTCATTTGAGTCCTCTAGATCATCTGAGCTTGTTGGTAACACAAATAACCCCTTTGATAAGGTTGACACACATTGAGAAGGTCAGCACCAACTGGAATGCTAGAGAATCCAAAGACGGGGCATTACAAATTTTCAAAATATAAGTTTTTAAGAAAATAAGAATACCCTTATGAGCATAACATGGATGACATCATACTTTTCACATCACATAAGAATCTTAAGAAAATTTCACCAGCAATATGTTGATTTTATAATTTTTAAAAACATAAAACAATACAAAATAAAAATATCTACAAACTAACCATAGAATCATCGAACAAATCCTATAGAAGAATGCCATATGCAACCACGTAGTGTGGGCATGGCCAAATGAGAAAGCAAAATCATATGAGTGCATATAATTCAAAGAGGGAATATACCTTGTTTTAGCAAACCCCAATATGAAGATATTTGTTTTCTTGCACATACACCAAACTATTCTTTTGCCAATCCACTCCAAGCAAGAACTCACACCAACATAAGGGGCCTATTTGGTTATACTTGAGTGTTTCTCCGAATCAAGGTGGGTGGGAGGCTCGTGTGTGGGATGGGTGGGGGTTAAAGGGCCTATTTGGTTATGATTGAGTGTTTCTCCAAATCCCTATACTCACCCGAGGCAATCCTTCTCCAAGAAAGAACTCACACCAACATAGAGAGAGAGAGAGAGAGAGAGAGAGAGAGAGAGAGAGAGATTTCGCCAAAAATAAATGTGTTTCTAATTTCATTTTCTCTAAAATCCCTAAACCCTCTGGGATTTTTCCCTCTCATTCACATGCAAGCGAAATATTTTAAACAAACTATTTGCACAACTAGATATTTTAAATTAGATATGTCATTTCAATATTTCCACTTAAATTATTTTCAAAAAGACAATTATATAGATGATGAATAAAACATTTTCATTTCAAATAACCTAACGCATTCTATTTAGATAGCAATTAACTTTTTTCAACATGCAATGATACAAATGCACAAAACCTTTTACCAAGGCATATTTAATACTATTTCAACTTAAGCATAAAAAATATTTTGAAAGCACTTAACCCAATCATTTTGAAAGCCAAATATTGAAGAGCACACAGGAAATACTGAGGAGGGGGGGCGAGAGGCGGAGGAGGGGGGGTGTGAATCAGTATTTTAGAACTTTTAAAACTTTAAACCAGATTTAAAATGTGAATCAGAAATCAGAACATTAAGAATTTAAAATGTGAATCAGAAATCAGAACATTAAGAGCATCAAGAGACACCATAAACAAGCTGAACACCAGGATTATGTGGAAAACCCTTTTCGGGTATAAAACCACGGCAAAATATTGCTTTTATTTATTTCCAAAGGGCATGAACCCTGTTTACATAGGTGAGCACCAACCCACCGAGAGCACCAACTCTCACGAAGCACCAACTTCGATTTATAGAGGTACCAACCTCGAACCAACTGAAGCACCAACTTCAAACTGCTGAAGCACCAACTCACCTTCGAAGCACCAACTCCGAAAACACCGAAGCACCAACTTCAATGGCTGAAGCACCAACTCCAGACTTAGCAAAACTGAATTTAGAACACTGATTTGAAACGTTGCCTACACTTGAACAGTGAGGCCCACACTAATATATATGCTGTCCAAATACAGAAAATCTTCTGCTCAAAACCTCAACTCCATATTCTGATTTCTCAAATACTGCTGTTGTTAATTTCTCAATTCAGCCCACTCAAACTACTGTAACATACTGCTGCAAACCTGAATGCTTCCTCAACGAACTCTCAATCATAAAGTCCACCCAACACTCCACTCAGCCAATATATACACTAAGTCTTTAACGCATACTGACAGCTTGCTCAAAGAGGAGATTGCAGTAAAAGCGTCAAGCTTATCTCTGAAAACTCAGTCTCCTATCTCCATACATGCTTCACCATCCTTAATCTCATACTTGCAATTGCTTGGCACAGAATATCTCAAGATTTTATCACACAGCCAGCAGAAATTTAGCAGCTCCAAAAACAAGTATCAGCATTAGCTCGGCACACTTCATTCTAAATTACCACAACTCCCATACAAAGAGACTCATTAGCTCTGCAAAAGATTCACCTATCTTTAGAATCACAGCTTCACAGTTTCATCCTCAAGCAGACTCTAAAATCCAAAACCTTTTTTTTAAATGTCTTCAGACTATATTATAGACTTTAACCACTTCTCTCGAATAAGGAAAACCACCATCACTAATAATAAGGAAAGTGTGACTAAATCATTTCTTAGCAGCGCCGGCAAGTAAATCTCCTATTTAATAATACAGCAGAAACGTCTCACATAAAGCCACTAGTAACCGTCTCATAAATAAAAGAGGCCTCTGTATAGACAATAAAAGAGCTGACGCAGAAAATGGAGTATATTCACGGCCCCCTTTTATAGAGCACTGCATAAAACACTCAGCATCAAGTCTTCACACGTTTCAACTCATCAATCTTAACTCCCAACAAAAATAGTATATAGAAATGCTGAAGGAGCAAATTTTCAACCTCAGAAATTGACGTCAAATATAGATTTCTGAAGCATTCATTAGCCATCAATGCAGGAATAAGCCAACTAGTATCAATTAAATAATTTTGCTGCCATCATTCGTCAGAAGCTCGTTCCCCTCTTAGCAATTGCATACTGCTCACACCCACAATTCCTCACAACAGCAATACCACCAAACAAAAGAGAGGAATCAGATATAATCTGCTCATAAAAATGTCTGTGGAGCTTTTATTTTAAATATCGAAACTCTACATAAGCCGTCCACTAAAAATTGATGATATGGAAGCCGCTTCAATGATATAAAAGATTTTGAATTTATTTTTACTCAGTCTAAAGATGTAATGTCCCTACTCTAGTCAGTTTTGGGAGGAGTTGAGTTAGCCTATTTCTTGGACCCTTGTAGGTTGACAGGATCTGGTTAGGGGGTTAGTGGCCGTTTTGGTGGGTATTGTCATTCCCACTCCACTTCGATGTGGATTCGATCACAGGTGTTTATAGTTCAGTGTTCGCTAGCTTCAGACGGCACGGAAAACTACTGAGTTTGGAGGGAGTTATCAGTATTTTTGTGGTTAAGTTATTTATTTAACTTATTGATTTATTATAAAGTCAAATTGACTTTATAAAAGGGTAAACGCCACTTAAATATATAATAAAGTGATAAATAAATCACTTAAGTGAAAAGGTGCGCTCAAAGGATTTTAAGCAACTACTGAGACAATTGAGAAAGGCTTAAATACATTTTAAATGTATTTAAATGTCAAAAGTAGTACTTTTCTTGAAAGTCGTGCTTTTTGGAGATATAAGGAAAAAGGATTGAAGTTGACCTCACTTTTGATCATTTGACATTGCCTCTTATATCTTTTCTGTGGTTTTTTGTCTGAGGACAAGGGTTATAGGAAATTCTTCTCTGAAAAACGATAATTCTTCATTGATCTGTGATTGTGAGACTGTGAAATACCAGTTGAATGGTTGCTATTGAGGGAGCTTCATACAGGAGTTCATTTGTGCTTTCATTAGAGTTATTTATTTAGAAGATTACAGTTTACAATAAGGAAGAGGGATTTCACATCTGGGACACCATCTTCAGTCATTTCCTTGCTTTCAATAAAGAACATTCATCACCATTCAGAGGCCATACCATTGCATTGGGAGGCATGTCATCTGGGAAGGGTGTGTGAATATAGAGGCTAAAACGCCTCTCTTTTGGCTCCTTCCTGGGCTCCATCTTGGGCGTTGTTGTGACCCTTTTCACACATCGCCCCATCGCTCATGGGGACCCCCAGTTGCCTGTTAGTTTTTAGGGTTCTGTCTCCTTGCAACGGTCACATGAGATCACTTTGCCAAGAGTTTCCAAGTCCGGTTCGCGAAGTGCAGTAGGTAAGTGTTCATGTAGTCAGAGTGCGTAGAGCGTCCGTAAGGAAGAAGCGCTCAGAGAAGAGGCCCAAGAGGCGAAGATCGGTATAAATTAGAGCAGTGCAGGACTTCCGCTTTTTAGGAAAGAAGAAGTTGCTTTTAGATTTTTCATTTTGGCATTTTTGGACCAAACAAAGGTTCCCTATTTTTTAGGGGTTGCTTTTTTCTATTTTTAGAAAGTTTCTATTTTTGGAAAGTTTCTATTTTTGGAAAGTTTCTATTTTTGCATAAGGGTCAGGGTTAAGCCTTTCGGAAATTCGAAAAACTCAATAGAACTCTCAGAAAATCAAAATGAAAAAATTTGAAATTTTTTGAAAATTTGCAAAAACAAGTTCAAAAAGCATGAAAATCAGACCAAAAACGTTCAAAAATCTGGAAAAACCAGTCAAAACCAGTTCAAGATCAATGAGATCTGAAGATGAAATCAAAATGGTTTAAAATGCATTTGACTCAGAAAACCAAATCACGGAAAATTAAAGCCATAGGAAAAGAAGGATGAAAAAGGAATGTATGTGAAGTGCGGAAGGTCATAAGATTAGCCCGGCAATAAGGAGGATCATCCAAAAGAGTCTTGAAGTCCATGACTCTTAGGAAAGCATATCCCCTTGCATCTTAAAAAAGGAACATCCTTACGTAAAATCAGCCAGGCATCATGGCTCGCCAAAATCCATGCCGAAACATAAAGTCTTGAGTAGCCATCTTCAAAGGGCGTCAAAAAATGTTGCATCTGCCAGGCCTCCAGGTAAGCCGCCATCAGGGCATCTTGGGCACTGGGAGGTAAGCCACCCATGTCCTTGCATGCTCTAAAGTCCGCTATTTACTCTAAAGGACGTCCAAAAGGCCTTAGAAGTCCGCCATATGCTTGAAGACTCGTCCAAAATACTAAGGAAGTCCGCCCTTAAAAGGTGGGACTTGGCTGAAGGCTATTGAAAGTCCGCCTAGGCATGAAAGTAAGGAAAAATCAACATATTTGCTAAGTGTTGGCGCCCAGCTAAGGAGAATTTTGAAATCTGGTTAAGTATGAGGGCCTAAAAGGGTAGAAAATCCTTTCCAAAGGGATAAAATGATGAGAATAAGTGCTAAGAAGTTGAGGAAATCCGCCCTAGGAAAGAGGGACGTCCAAAAATGTTCATCCTAAAGACTTGCAAAGTCCGCCATATACAAGGAAGGAGCTAACAAAGTATCAAAGACGTCCATGGTCTTCGTCCAAGAAGCCAAGGAAGTCCGCCCAAGATGATAAGATGGTAAGATTTTTGGCTAAGTGTTAATGCCAAGTCTAAGAAGAGGTTCGAATATTTGCCTAAGTACAGAGGCTAAAAGGATGAAAAATGAAGACGTTGGCCAAGTATTGTGACACTTTCGAGAGGACAAATGCCAAGATTGAAAGGACATGTGCTAAAGATTATCAGGATGTGGCAAAGAAATAAAACGGAATGTGCCCAACTCGATGAAGGAAAAGAGATAAAATTTGCCTAAGTATGGAGAAAATGTCGAGAAATTGTCAACTTTGACCCAAGAAAAATGCGCAAGGCAGGGAGAAAGGAAGGATCGTCCTTGGCCAGAAGGAGGAAGAATATGTCAGACATCAAGGAAATTCGCCTAACGAAGATATTCGGACAAGGATTTTTCCTAGAAAAATTCGACTGAGCAAGGAAGTATTTGACTTTGGCAGAGCAAAATAAGCTTAAAATCTCGCCTCGGCAAAGAAAAATAGGGATCTGGCAATGAAATTCTCGACGGAATGGCTTAAGATTTGGTTTGGCTAGACAAAATTAAGGACGAGATAGGAAAACAAACTCTCAGCCAAGAAAGATGGAAGGAAGATCGAGATAGCCATGGGTCCAAGACGAACGGGTTGGAATTAATTGAAATATTTTAATATTTTAATATTAATTTTCAACTATTTGGAAACTTAAAATACCTTGGACAAAATCAAAATTGCCAGACACGAATCGGACGAAAATAAAGCACGCCAGGCGGAGATGAAATCCGACAAAAAGAAAATTAAAATATTTAATGTTTCATTTAAAAGTTGAAAAATCAAAAAAATAAACATTAAATAGAAAAATCGAATTTTTGAAGATCAGTAAGATTTGTCCAGATAAGTTCGAGACTGATCCTTGTCGGAGGATAAAAGGAAAGTTGCCTGTTTGGAAAATAAAAACAAATCGAGATCGAGAAAGATTACGGCAGTTGCTAAATCGAATTCAATCTCTCAGCATTATAATGAGTTTCAGCAACTCATTTTTTCACACACAGCTGAAGAGAAATTTATTCTTTCTCGAAATTGTCAGGCAATTAATTCGTCCATAAGCAAAGTCGAATTTTCCCAGAGGGAGAAGCAGTGTTATGTTGAGGAATTTTTCGCGGGAAGAGAAAAAGAGATTTATTTCAAAGCTGAATTCTTCTTGAAGAGGGGCACACTTTTCAAAAAAATCAGATTTTTAAATCTGATTTGCATTTAACGCTCCTTCACTGAGGTTTGGTAATTGGTCAATTAAATTTGCTATCTTTTCATGTATTGTCATCTTGACGAAGCTCTGGCAAAATTTTCAATTCCATTCAAGTCACTTTCAGTTTGCTTTTTCGCAGCAAATTAATTATCTGAACAGCTGAAAGTCAAATTCTCAAATCCAAGGCACGAGGTTTTAATAATTTTAAAAGTCTTTTTATTAATGTTAATATTATGACTGTAGGTTGACGGACACGGCAGGAGTATTATCCAGGAAGCTGAAAATGAAGTTCGCCAACAAGGGTGCTCAGAAGGAGACCAAAGTCATCTCGAAGTGGAAGAATGTCGTGGATACTGACCTCGGACATGTGGATTTTGACGAATTCAAGAAAAGAGTATACGGTCAGAAGGGACTTCCCACGGCAATAGCCAGAAGAATGGTCAGAAACGGGATATTCCAAGCAGCTGGATTCCCTCCGGCAATGGATTGTGCAGAGTTAATGGTAGAATGTGCTCGCCATTATGATGCCCAGAAAAGACAGATTATCGCCCCTGACGGAAGGATCTTGGCACACTTGAACGAAGTGTCAATCCAGGAGACCTTTGGCATCCCTGAACATTCAAGAACGGTCTATAAGACCAAAGAAGAAGCCAAAATGCTATATGACAGCAAGTCAGATTTGTGTGCCACAACAGTCAACAAGGTTTGGATGGACAAGCCAAAGCCGTCAATCAAGAAGTTGCCTAAGAGACCTCGCCGCACGGATTTCAAGGAGGATTTCGGAGATATTGTGCTGATGCTTAACAGAATAGCTGGCAATCTGCAAGGCGCCTTCTTTGAGAGCTGGATGTACTATTTCATCGACGAGATCACCTCCGGAGTCAAAATGTTCAACTGGTCACGGATGATAAGTGACAACCTCCATGAGCAACTGATCAACCTTGAAGAGACCAAGTCTTTTCACATGAGTTCATATGTGATATACCTGTTGGCCAGATCATACAAGTATCCAGGATTGATCTGCAAAGGCAAAATTGGCAACGGGGAGAACGAGCTCAAGCCTTACGACTGCTATCCTCAGCTCCAGTTGAAGGAGAAGACTCACTTCAGGAGGGTGCATGATGCATTCCTAATGCATATCACCAGAAAGCTTCAAGGAGGAGTGCACCAAAGGCTGAGCCATGAAGCAAAAAGTCTTATCAGCAAATATGGGTCTTGGTTCATCCAGTTCCCTAAATTCACATATATCAGGATCCAGGGAGTTACTGGAAATCCCTATAAATTGCCTATCTATCCGACTAATCGGATGATATTGCTCGAGGTTTTAAGACAATTAGAAGAGTACCAGAATATTCAGAGGCCGACCAAGAAGGCGTCCGTCACATTCCCATTCTTCATTGGGAACATGCTAGAGTACTGTCCATCCGCACAGGCAGCTGAAAGTGCAAGACTAGAGATCCAATGGTATCCTTTCACAGCATACAAGTCCAGGGTCAATTATGACCCACATCATAACATCCGGACAGTGGAAGGGAGAAAATATAAGCACAGGATGGAATTGGAGGATTTCTGGGCAAATGCTGCGGATGAATATGAGGTCAGACGGAAGATGTGGTCCAGGATGTCCTTGGATTTCATGAGAACAATTGAGTTTTGTCGAGTGCCTGATCAGCTTCAGGATGATGGAAACCACGTCCAGCCTCACTTTGAGGAAAGCCGACCTCTCCCTCCAGTAAAATGGTCAGAGCCAGAGCACGCAGACCTAGCCACCCTGATGAGGCCAGTGACGAAATATTCTCAGTGGTGGGTCGATTATCATGTTCAGGAATTAAGACAGAAAGGAGTCACGCTCACATATGATCTGTTGAGCGAATCAGAATCATATTCCTCTAATGCTGGTGCATCCCATCAAGACTTGGTCGGGATTGGAGAGAAAAGAAAAGAAATAATGCCAAGTGCTGAACCTGTTTCCAAGAGGCATAAAGGAGAGCCTTCTCGGTCAGCAGCATCCAGGAACATTGACCAGTTTGTGGCCAATATAGACGACTCCTTGGTGGAAATGCTTGAACCTCTTGCAGCTCAGGAAGTAAATGATGAGCCTATTCAACTAGATGATGAAGAGCCTGCGTCACCAACAGGCACAGAGATTTTAGGTTCAGACAATGACCTAGAAGCTCAGGATAATGACTTAGAGGAAGGAATGATTTCCGCCCTCAGAGGGATAGTGGATGCTCCGAATGAAGAGGAAGTTCAAGTAGAGGATGGCATCGAACAGTCGACCATTCCAGACTGGCTGTTGGAAAGGATGAAAATCCAGGTGCCTGCTGAGGCTCAACAAGAAGAAGAAGATGATACTGCCGATTTCTTGGCAAGATTAGAGCAGGTTGCAGTCAAGAAGCCCGCCAAGAAGTTCTCCACCATTCAGAGGAACGAGACAGGCAACCGTTCTGTGCACATTGCAGTGCCTACAGTGGACAAGCCACAGGACGAAATCACTCCACAAGAGTATGCAATAACCACTGTTGACCTTGGTCCGACCTCGAAAGGTCAGGAAGTAGAAGAGTTAGATAATTCCGTCTCGACCATTAAAGCGAGATTGGAAAAGGAAGTGACCAAGAAGAAAGAGTATAAAAAGGAGGTCAAACGTCTCAAGGAATATATACAACATTTGACCCAGCCGCTTGATCAGGGCAATGCGACCGTTCCTCCTCTCCTCAATTCATCACAGGAGGTGACTAGGGAAGTCGAGCACGGAATGGTGACGGCCAGGGAAGCACAAGACTGGATGGCAAGTGAAGGCACGAAAGCGGCCTTGTTCATGGAAAAGTTGGCACTGGCTTATGGACGAACCTCTTCGTTTCTTTCCGGTTGATGGACTATAAGCGAAGCATGGGAAGGTATCCCAGGACATGCGAGAAAGGCTATTCAAACTTTAGAGTTTTGAAAGAGCACTTTCGAGGGAGAGTTAGTTGATAAAGGGTTGGTGCTGCGAGGCGGCGCTGAGATTTTCATCAACTGGTTTTGGGCGTGACAATTGAAGGAAGTCTTGGAAGGCAAAGTCGTGGGCTTAGAGTCGAAGAGCAGTCCGGGAAAATCGGGAAGATTTCGCGTAATAACTGATGTGGCTTGATGAAGTCATCCGGGAGAAACGACATGCGGTGGAGAAGATGAAGCATAAGGTTAGAAACTTTCTTCTCACGATACGGACCTTTCTTAGAAACAAGACAAGGTAGCAGACCGGTATTCGGAAGGATTTTGAGAAGCAGGAGGCAGATTGGGAAGGTACTTTTGCTAGATGTGCTGAGAAGTTGGACGGACTCGAATTCCGGATCAGCATGCTGCCGCCTGTCACGATGGACGAGGTCATTGCAGTAGTGTCCAGATTCGCCAAGCACAATGCCACTCAAATGGATAAGGATGCCTCTCCTTGATTATAGCTGGAACTGCCACTTTTCTGATAGTTTTCTGATGGTTAACTCTTGTTATTTTGGGAAACCCTAATTAGGGGTTGGTTGTAATAATCTCGGCCGTTGATCTTGTTTTAAATCTCGGCCCTTCATTTCATTTTTGGAGCTCTATATAAACTAGTGCTCTCTCATTTTCATTTTGTGTGGAGACAGATTATGTATATTGTCGCATTGAGACTATTTTGAATGATAAAAGCTCTTGAGCATGATTTGCCTTGAATCACTTCTTATTGTTGAATAGTAAGCGAGGTTACATATTGCCTTCCGCCATAGATTAGAGTTAAAGATAGATTAAATAGAATTTGCTTTGAAAAGTTGTTAAATTGAATGAGAGATTGATCGTATGGATTCGATGGTGAAGTGTAGCTCATACTTTTTTCGAATGGATGATTTGCATTCGATTTGTAAAGTTAGCCTGAGCTCTTAAACGTGGAAGCTTAACTTCAACCTCATTCGAGGTTTGAAAATTATTCTCACAAACCTCTTGAAGATTGCACCCATTTTGCGTATGTTGTCCTGCAGGAGGCGAAACAAAGTGTGGTTTATTTCTCTTCACCGAGTCCTTACTGTCTCTTGAGTTCTTAGGCTTAGACTAGATTCTCCTAAACCCTATTCTTTTTGCCATTTTTTTGAGATCCACAATTGAAAGTCCTAATTGAGAACCTACAAAGATAAATTTCCTAAGTCCCTAGCTTGTGCAGACTTTCTACGTAAGTCCCCTTGTTTATTACCAGCATTATCACAACGACCATTGAGCTTATCCACACGTCGAGACCCGACTAAAGAAACCTTGGAATCGCCATATGATCTTCTCGCAATCTTAGCATACGCGGTGGTTTTTCAAGAGAGGATAGAGTGTCTTTGGACATTTTATTCTGTGTGTTCGGTGGATGATAAAACGTACACCAACAAGACCCCTGCACAAGAGTCAAATTTTGGCGAACGAGATATCGACGGAAAGTTGGTTTCGAGCACTATCCAATGGCGCAAGATTTTTTCTTAGATTTTTCTACTAGTTAGTTTTATCACCTATTGAAGTTAGATGTGTTGTTTTCACTCTCGAGCTCACAACTTTTGACCAATTTCTCCATTTTTTGTGACTCTTGCGACATTGGAAAGTTCTACTCTTTTAGGCTATCCATGCACTTTTTCAAGATTTTGCTCCAAATATATTTTATTTTGTTTTTTGTGTTTTCACATTTTGGTGAATTACTTGGATGTTTTGGCTCCTAGAAACTTTTTGTTTGCATGGGATAACTTCATTTGGGCTATTCTACATGTATTTCCAACATTGTTTCCTATTTGGCCATTGCAGACATCTTTTGTATGTATTTACCTTATTTGTAGTCACACTGAGATAAAGTGCCACTGTTGTATAGGCTTTTGGGATTTCACACATCCTATTTTTTCCTTTTTGTACTCGAATTGTATTATAAAGTGTCATGAGGGGTTGTGTAGTGCCTTTGGTTCTCCTTCACACCTTTGTCAAGTGAGTGTCCCTCCATGATAATGTCAAATCTTAGTGATTCTTGCCTCATGTATGTGTCTTAATTGCACACCCTTTTCTCAATTATAGGTACTTCCATGTGCACATTTAGATGTCATTTCTTCTCCTTCGCGCACTGCTTAGTGACACAGTTTCAGTGGACCTATCATACCTCTCCCTTATCAACATTATGGGGGGGTTCTACTGTTGGTGTTAATGCTTCCTTGGAGTCAGCTATGTATCTAGTATTTGTTCCTATGTACTAGGCAGATGCAGCGGTTGGATACCCATGCATTTCGATGAAATTGAGCATTTTCCATGTAGAAACTTTTGCATTCCTATTTTTTGGAGGTGAACTATTTTCAATTGATCAATTTCTTCAGACTATTGGTACTTGAATTTTCGACTTGCAATTTACTCTTGCATTGTTAAGTAGTGTCTTGGGATCACTCATGTCGATTCATGTGCCATCTATATCTTCGATTGTCAAATGGTTTTCCTTTGTTTTTCATTAGATCATTGTTCAAGTAGTATCGTTGGGGGTACTCATGCAAATTGTTGTCTTCTCGATTCTAATCAACGTTTATTTTTAGAGGAGGTTCTTCATTTCAGCACTACAGCAGTCATCTTTCAACAATTGTCTACAACTTCTTTGTGCTTCAACGATGTTCTTCATGTTCCTATTGTTTTTCAAACATTGGTTTGGAAGCTTCTTAATCCTTCATTCGCCTTTCTCTCTTTTTCAAGAGGATTTTTCTCCCACATTGTTTTTCTCCTTTTCTCCATTTGTAAGAGATTTTTTGTACATGGGCACCTCATCAAGCCTTGTTGTTGGGACCCATTCATGCATTCTTTGCTTTTTATGCATTCACTTTTAGATTTTTTAGCTACTCCCTAAGTTACACTTAAGAGGGTGTTAGAATAATAAGTAATTAGCTAATAATTAATTATTAGGCTTATTTCACTTTATTCACTTAAGCTAAACTTGGGAGTTTTTTCCTTTTATTAGATAAAGTTATTATTAGATCATTTTGTCTCATTACATAGGATGAGGACACTTGTCATGATCCAATCCTTTTCTCATCTAGGTTTGCTTTTGTAAGCATTCTCCTTCATTGTATGCATTCATTCTATAAGTTTTTCTTTTTGAGGAAATACCAAATCTTTTCTTGCAGCTCTCGTGTGTGAAAGGTGTTCTTGTTTGTTGTTTGATCTTGCTTCTGTGTGTGTTTCACAATTTCAACAGTTTTTTTACTTTGTTGCTCTCCATTAATGACTTTCTATACAATCCAATATTGGGTAGAGAAGATTCAGGAAGCAAGTGAATCTCATGCTTTACCTCCCTCTTTGGGGGCAGCCACTTAGGTTCATGAAAAACTTCATAAATGATGCCAACAAGTCATCTAAACCTTTCACTTTTTGTTAGTATTTGACATATAAGAAACCCCAATCTCATCATCTTGTTTATCCTTCAACAAAAGTAAACAAAACTGCTTGGTTTCTTGAATTAACTTAATTGCTTGATTGGAACTTCCCATCATAAATTTTTCTTGACTTTGGTGTGAACTGATGATGTACTTGATTCCATCATTGACCCATTGGTACTTGTTAACACTTCTTGTGAACATAGCATATAAATTACAAATATGGACTCCCAAGAACATTATCAAATCTATCAACTGCAACCACGTTAGACTCTACTTCATTCATGTTGATGATAATTGCAGCTTCAGGCGAATCCTTCCAGCCCAAATTGCATAGAGATAATAATTAAATGGTAGACATTGTCTATTTAATTATTATACATGATTTTGTGAAGTGGCCGATCTCTTATATCTTGGCGCGATTATCTATGAAGAGTCTTCATTGATGGCCGACTCCTAAATTAGTAAATGTTATATTATTTGTCTTGGCCGACTTGATAATTGATTTATTCAATTTGTAATTTATTCTTGAGGCCGACCTTGTTCTTGAAGAGGTGCGACCCCTCACAAAGCAATGTATAAATGCAAGATCAATTCTTCTCATTGGAACATCAAGCAAGTTCGATTCATTCCTATACTCAAATGCGAATTATATCTTAAGAGCAGATTGCGAATTTCTCCAAGTGCAATTTCCTTCAAGAGCAGGTCGAAGTTCTTTAAGAGCAGATTTTGATATATATGAAGAGCAGATTGTAATCTGTACTTTGCATCTGGAGTTGGTGCACTCACTTGGCCTTGAGTTCGGCCTTATTGTACAAGACACTGTTGATTCTTAAATAATATATAAGTGATATATTGTTGCTGGGTTTTTCTCCCTCAAGAGGAGGGTTTTCCCAGGGTATCTGCTGTGTTATTGTGTCTGATTTTGAATTAATTTTCTGTGCATTTAATCTGATCACTAAATTTAACAATTCACATATCATGGACTAGTAGCTAACTGAAATTCGCATCTTTTTGTAGGTTGAATTGCAAGAACTTCTTCACTCAACCCAACAGATATGGATGAGAATGTTCATTTGTCTTCAAACCAAGCTTCTTAGCTCTATCAGCTCAAATCGAATTGCAATCAGAACTGGGATCTACAAGTGCCTTTACCCTTGTTTCCTTCAGTTGGAATTTGAGAGTGAATAGTTGGTTCATTGATTCTAATTCCTTGTTTGAAATGATGGTCCCTATGGCTATGCATCCCAATTTTCCATCTTTATCCGAGCTGTCATCAATTTCCATATCTTCTTGGATGGCAATCATGAATTTTTTGAAGTCCTTCTCAACCTTACTTTTTGGCTACAACTTCAGATGCAGCCTTCAACATTTTTTGTCAACATGACCATCAATTTTACAATGAAAACAATCGTTTTGGGCAATCATGAATTTTTTGAAGTCCTTCTCAACCTTACTTTTTGGCTACAACTTCAGATGCAGCCTTCAACATTTGTTGTCAATGTGACCATCAATTTTACAATGAAAACAATTGTTTTGGGCATCTTTATATTGATGAACAGCATTGATCTTCTTACCTTTCAAATTTGTTCTCTTGAAATGCATTTTTTTATCCTTATTTCGCTGTTATTAATTTTCCCTTGTTTGGAAGACTTTTTTTCATCCACGTAATATGCCAAAACACATGCTTCATCTAGGTCCTTTGGCTTTGTGGTGATGACTCCTCTTCTGAGATTAGAGTGCAGCCAACAAAGATATCTGGTGAGGATGTCCTCCTCTTCCAAGTCCATGCCAAGCAACATGGCTTGTCTCCAGAATTTGGTTGTGTAGTCTTGCAAATTTTTCCCACTACCGTGCTTGTAATATAGCCACTTAATCCTTTGGTCTGCTTCATGTCCGATTGGATAAAAATTTCTTCATAACAAATACTTGAAACCCTCCCAACTACACACTGCTGCTTTTCTTTTCTTTTCGCAAGAAGAAAAGTAACTTTCCCATATGGTTACTCCACATGTTATAGTTCATGCCAGTTTTCTTCTCTGGCCTTTTTGTAAACTTTATATTCTATAATATAAATATACAGGCTTTATTCCTTTTGTTGAAAAAAAAAACTTTCCCACCATATGAGAGCATGACCACTCATCTTGAGGTGAGCAAAGAAATCCTCTATGCCCCACTCACATTATGAACATTGAAATACACGTCCATTTGTTTTATGCATGAGTCTAATATCTCTGCATTTACTTAACCTTCAAAAGTTCTAAATTCTACTTTATTTTCAACCTTGAATGAAGTAATTTCAGAATTTAGCTCTTTCTTAGCATCCTTTTTGTCCCAAAATTATCCTTGTCTAATGAGTGCACAATTATACTAAGACAGGGGGTGGAGGGAGTGGGAAGGGGCGAATCAGTATAATACATTTTTTTTACTTTTTCAACTTAACAATCACAATATCATCAATTGCACAATATCAATAACAAGAACATACGATTTACATGGAAACCCTTACGAGAGAAAACCACGACAAAATATTGCTTATATAAAACTCTTTTACAAACTTTGTAGGCACCAACCCACAGAAGACACCAATCCTATCTTAAATGATTCATAGGCACCAACCTACTAGAGACACCAATCCCCACAATTTGTAGGCACCAACCTACTAGAGACACCAACCTCCACAACTAAGCACCAACTTAGCAAGAGATACCAATCTCTCGTTAAGGCACCAGCCTTCTATGCAACAAGATCACTATCTTTTTATGAATGTCCTCTTCAATGGATGATGAACAATCACATTCAAATGAGCAAGTTCTTCTCTTCAAATCTACTTATACTCTTCTCTATAAATCTGCCATAAACCCCTATTCAATTCCTGCATAAACTTCTTCTTTATATCTGCATGAACTCTTCTCACAAACCTGCTATAAACTCTTCTCTTAATTCTGCATTTATACCTCTTACAATGATCTTCTTGTATTTCCATATGCAGATCTGTAGGTGTAGATATGATATTTATCTTTAACCCTCGCACACTCTACTCACAATCTACAATCACTATTTATATCTTATGCCTTCAATGAAGAGAGGCAACACTTCACAAAGGATGCATTGCTTTCAATGGAGGAACCCTTTCATCACTAATCACTTCTTTTACGTTCCCCTTTCTTATTTAATTTTCTTGCATCTCACATCTATTCTTCAAAGAGTGCTAGTGTATGTATGATTTGTCTTTTATTTTTTACTCTTTCTTCAACAAATCTTTCTCCTTTTATATCTACATATTTGAATGAAAAGATGCATCTCTTTGAAAGGAGATATCTATATGAAAAGACACAACCTTTTATTTGAAACTAACTGTTGTTATGTCTTATTCCAAGCACTATTCTTTATTATTCTTTAATCACTGCCCTTTTGAATAAAGATCGCTGCTCCTTCTAAAGTAATTGCTGCCTTCTCACTAATCTAATTGCTGCTTTTATAGAATATGATTACTGCTACTTAACATAATGTAATCTGCTCTCTAAAAGGTAATTGCTCCACATACATTCATCGCTGCCCATTAATAGTCTTAATTGCTTCTCTTCGTGCATCCTTAATCACTGCCTTTATTGGAATCACTCGATCTGCATTACCTCATACTTTTTAACTTGGGTGATTAAAACGGATTTATATACCTTGACTTGGGTGCAAATAAGGAAGCCGTCCAAGAATGGAATAAAGTAATTTTGTTTGCAATACAGAGGATGATGACTTAAAGGAAAACACCAATGTAGAGAGAGAGGTCGGCCAGCATTGACAAAGAATGGAGTGAGGTTAAAATGTTGCCATGAGTGAGGTAACCTGTCCATCAATTAATGGCCTTTGGCCATCATGCTTTCTCAATGAATTCTTATTTGACATCAATGACAATAATTTCTATACGCCTTTGACATCAATGACAATATTGCCAACATTGTCACACTTGTCCTCTTCTCTAGTGTCTCTAGTACCAAATTTCTTAACTAGAGCATGCATCAATACGTCCATTAATGACTATTCTTTAGTCATTTGGGTTCATTATTAAGCCATGTGCTCATGTTGTTGAGTTATCCATGTTGGCACTTCATTACTTATTCCATGTGGCCCTCCAAAACAAACACATGTGCATTCAAGTCTCTTTCATTTCTTATTTCCTTGTTCCACCTACGGGTTCCAATCTCTAGAATGCTAGGGACTAAGTTCTCATTCTATAAAGACCTCGTCACTGTCATACAATTCGATTTCCACTCAGTTCCACACAATTAGTGACATCCTCTAATAATCACCAAAATTTTCAATATTTGATCTGATTTTAAAATATCAATTACTGTTTAAAAGTGTGCATGGTTGCGCAACACCATGAAAACATTCAAAATGAACTTACAAAATATTGGACACTCAATTTATCCTAGAAAACCTCCAAAATGGAAGGAAAACCAGAATGAAAAGAAAGATAAAAGTGGCATATAGGAGTTTACTCAAGATCTGGAATGCATATCAATCAAAATGTCAAAATGTTGAACATGGAGCAGCATGCTCAATTAGAATCATCAACTAATTCATCCCCTCTACACCCTACTAAACCATCCTCATCGATATCACTCTCAAAGTCTCAATCATGTGCTTGCTCCAATGGGAACCCAACCAATCTTAGCTACACTTCCTCATCCTCATCTCTCTAAGCTCCATGGATTCAACATCCCATCATGTTGTGGGAGTTTTTTGTGACACAAAGCAATGTGTACCCAGTACCATACTAGCTTCTCCATTCTTCAAGGCATAAGTTCAATCCTCTAGATAATGTGCAAGACGCTATATGTAGACCAATTCCTCTCAAAAAAAAGGAGCTTGCAACAAAAGCAAGGAGGTGAACAACAAGCACCCATAGCCCTAGAGTCCCATGGACATGCAGATGCACCATCCAATGGTTTCAAACGAAGAAAGAGTATGCATCCCTCTAGAAAATGTCTTGAAGTCATTCAAACTTATAAATTACTCAAACCAACGTTTCGGCGCCTCACCTCTTATGTACATTTTCTTAATGGCCTTCATGATGCCAGGCCTACTCTCCTAAACCTCACCACGTGCCATTTTGGGTTAACTGCATATGTTGAAAATGTGTAATGGGGTGTTCATCTTGTTCCAGAAATAGATTGCTAAAGTGGGGTCCCTAATCATGAATTGCAACTTTCATTTCATCTCATAAATCTTTCCAAGGCAAGAAGAGTTTGTGTTGGCATATCAAATGGCCCTAATATAAGGTGCTATAAAAGACACTATATACTTAAACATCCCCCAAAACTAGTCACTATGCACCAACCACCAACACTATTAACCTCACTCATCTTGGCCTCTACCAACCTAATCCACTCATTACACACAATCATAGTCTGCAATAGCTCAAGCACCTCAAGCATATATACAACATATCTTATATCTAATGGTTAGAAGGATTCCTTGAAAAATGCTTGAATTATGTCAATAAAGTGTGGTGATTTTAGTTAGACACTTGCACATCTCTAACATCGGACACCACAAATTTCAACCAATTAGTCATACGGTATACCAATGTCCTTTAGTTCAATGAGTGCACATAACACAGTTTCCAAGAGAATGTGCATAGATGCTTTGAACCAACATTGCGTTGATTTTCACACATGAGCTGCACTATAACTACATGTACAACATTAGCGTTCCCAACCTCCTCTATGGCATCCCTCAAAATCACTAGAAATTCACATCCTTGTGCTTTCTAGAACAATCAATGATTCAAAGAAAATAACACTCTGTTGAAAATGTGACAAGGATATTAATGAGTAGTTGGTGCCTAACATCCATCCACCCATCCATGACAATGAAGCACCCTATCCTCACACATGTTTTATTTATGTCTTCTATCATCAAAGTCACCTTTGTGAACTTCTTGTCAAGAACATATGTTCCAAATTTGTCTTTTTCTAGAGCTAGTCATGCGGTACCTAGAAGACAAGCATCCCTAAATCTTCCTTGTAATAAAGAGACCACACAACATGGAATTGAATACAAATGAAATAAAAAAGCGACTCCAATTGCACCTATATCCTCCTCAAATACTTCTTGCACATAATACATCTCTTCAATTATACACAAGGCCTTCCTTTTAGCTTTGGATGACCTATCTCCCTTCTCCAAATTAACCCTAGAATGCCCATAAGGATAGAAACACACATTAGTAGCATGAGAGGAAGACATGGTTAATACTAAAAAGTAAAATAACTAGAATAGAAGGGTCTGCTTTGTTGTTACAACTTGGGTACTTCAGCCCTCTCTTCAGGATAAAGTTTATCACGGCTTCTCACCCTTCACCATGTATGTGTAGAGCTAAGCATTAGCCCTAGTTTAAAAACAGTCACACACTAAAATAGGTATTTAGATGTTTTGAATGGCCCCTTACCTAGTTCTTCAAAATAGTTGAGAGGCTGAACCAATGCCAATTGAATTTCCTCCTTCGCCCACCCAATTAAACTACATGCTTTTCTCATTTGGCTGATCAATGTGTCCATATAAACTCATAACTACTCACATGTGCTAGATTAATATAGTAGAAACTCATTAAAATTTTAACACAATCAGATAAATAGTCACGATGTGTTCCCCTAAATTTCTTACCTTATCATTGTCAAGAATTAAGATGCTTTGAATGGCATCCTTACCTAATTCTTCAACATAGTCGTGAGGCACTAAATTTGAGAGGCACAACCATTACCAATTGAATTTCCTCCTTCACCCCGCAATTGAACTCCATGTTTCCCTCATTCCCCCATTTGGCTGATTGGAATGTCCATCGCTTTGTAACTACTCACATTTGCTAAAACAATGTAACAAAAACAAAGCAAATTTGCAAAACAGAAGGGAGAATAAAAACACTACAAAATACCTTTCCAACATGTGCTCATAATGAAATGATATGAGTCCTATTTATATGCATATAGCCTACAAATAAATAACAATAGGATAGAACAAACATTTAACCCACAAGTTACCAATTTGATCCACAACTAACTTAGGATTATGCATGATATGTGTCCTTGGTTCTGTAACCTAATTATATCATAATGTTATGGGCATATTTACATAAAATTGGCATCTCCAATCCATCAAGAAACAAGAAAGCAACCAATTTGGTGGTCATGTGAGTCCCTTGTAGAGCTCAGCCTTTGAATGAAATTGCTCCTCAAAGTTTAAGAGATAAACACTTCTTATCTAGGTTATGGGGAAAGTGTTTATCATATGATCACTTAGTAAACTAATTTTGAATGCAGAATGAAACCTTATAGAATTGATGGACAATTTGAAATTGGATAAAGTGATTCGAAATTAATAAAAGCAATACCATGATATCTAACAGAGAGATAGGGAAGCAGACTCCAAGGTTAGCTTGGGGTATCTGAGAAGACTGATCTAAGTACGATGTATTTCATGGTTTGCAATTATGTTCCATTCATTCTACACCTGCTTCCTTGCCTATTCTGTCTCTCTTCAATTAAGGATTGCTAGAGTTACAATAATACAGTGTAACTCAGACCACCACAGTCATCAGACATTTCAAAATTGCATCTAAATTGCAAAACTTTTAATGATGATAGGGGTCAAAATAACAAAGGGAAAATTGGACCAAGGCCCTGAGATAACAAATCCAAAATGAACTCGGAATGTCTAAAATCATATCGTAATCTTTTCCAATGTAATCTTTTGTCTTACTAGAAACAATGTATAGATTTTACAGTAGTATATAGCAATGCAAATAGTGTCCAGGTTTGCAATTATGTTCCATTCATTCTACACCTCCTTCCTTACCTAAGGATTGCTAGAGCTACAATAATACAATGTAACTCAGACCACCACAGTCATCAGACATTTCAAAATTGCATCTAAATTGCAAAACTTTTAATGATGATGGGGGTCAAAATAACAAAGGGGAAATTGGACCAAGGCCCTGAGATAACAAATCCAAAATGAACTCGGAATGTCTAAAATCATATCATAATCTTTTCCAATGTAATCTTTTGTCTTACTAGAAACAATGTATAGGTTTTACAGTAGTATATAGCGATGCAAATAGTGTCCAGGTTCGCAAACTACATATTGGCTACTAAATTGTCAACATTTTGTATTGATGTAGTTTTTGAGAGATTAATTTACGAGAAAATGGCACAAGCCTGTGAAATATGGCTGTATTAAATGGAAAAACTGGCTTTCACAACGTAGCTTTTGTAAACCATCTGCAGTTAACTAGATGTTTGCCCCAAAAAAGCAAATGAAATAAAAAAGATTACACATTATTCAAATAATCAGTGTTTTGATGCTTTCAAAGTCCATAATAACAATGGAACAAGTTTCTGGGAAGACCTGTAAACCAAATTTAAGAACAAAATGTTTCAGATCACCCTTCATAATCCACCATTAGGACCAAAGGGATCAGATCAGAAACATGAAGATCTCAAATTTGGTTCATGGGTCTTTCCATAATCTCTTTGATTACTAATAACTATCAAATAGTGTATACATTGACAGGATTGCCATTTAAAAAGTGTTTAAACCAATGCTCTGCCTTATAATGGTGAAAATTAGTGACTTACCACACTTTCAGGAACTCCTGGAGGTGGAAGTGGCAAATTTCTTGGAGGTGCACCTCGCTCAAACGACCTTTTATCAAACCTCCATTCCCCTATTTTTCCATATGTCAATCTACCCTAAAGTAGGCAATAAATCCAATGAGTTAGAGCCAGACAGTAAAAGAAATCCATGACCTGAATAGATTTCCTCCAATGCTTCCAGTGCAATGTGGAATGAGATTTTCCACAACATAAGTTCCCTTTTCATACTGTTGAAAGAATGGACCATTGTTTTACTGAATTAAAAGTACTGTATAATGCATCAAACAATGAAAAAGCGATAAATACCTTCATGTCATAGTCACATCCATAAGTATAATGGATGATGAACTTTTCAGCAACCTCCAGATCCCAAGGGGGCTGATTTCAGAGGCAATTATATACCAGTAAGAAGAACAGTTGAAACTGGCAAAGTCAAATACTATTATACATATGTGCATCCATCCATCTATCATAAAAGGGACATCAGACATAAAGGTTTCTTTCAAAAATACCTTTATCTAGACAAACACTTCAATAGCTTTTATGCAGTTTATCTAGAAAACTTTGAAATAATATTAGTAGCTACTATTAAAATGGAAGTGGAAAAAGATTGATACCTGGATCATAAAATCCGTTTGAAGGGCATGTTTCACCCCATGCAACGCTGATGCAATTGCATAACCATACCTGCAAAATAAAGAGAAAATGAATGAAAAAGAAAAACTGAAAAGCTCGCACATGATAAACAAAGTTTAACTTCTAAACTGAAAATATATTTGCACAAGGAGAATGGTCTTACATCTCAAGAACCCATCCAAAAGCTTTGTCTGCCTCCGAATCCATCTTCATTGCCAATGAGACATTTAACCATGTAGGTGCAATCTTCTCTAGAGATTCCTAAGTTATCACACAACTGGGTCTCAAGATCCAAATACTTGTTCATTTGAATTTCTTATTTTAACATATAAAGCATTTCATTCATATTAGAAGACTATGTAACATCAATAAATTGAAAGCATTTCAGTCACATATAAAGACCATGTAAAATGAGTGTGAATCTCACATAAGGAATTGAATACCCTAGCAAAGCATGCTTTTGGAAATGCCAATGAAAATTTCAAATGTCTACTATTCAATTACGGTTGTCATGCTAATTTAAAGGCAAATTAGGGCATACCTTTTTAATAATGACAGGAGAGTTTCCTATGGGATCAATCTTTGTAATGGGACCTTTGTCTTCAGGGAAGAACTTCCGAATGACATTCTCATATTTTTCAGGTGTTATGTAAAAGAAAGGAAAGGCTGCCGGCAAAGAGCTTTTGGCCAAATTCGGGATTGGCTTAACAATGATATGGTCAGGCTCTGCCATCAATATGTACCTATCAAAAACACATCAGTTCTTATTTTCACTTGTTTTATAAGTATAAGCACTTAGTTTCGGAAGAAAAACCTAAAGTCATATGTTCCCAATATTGGACCTTAGAAAATGTATTGCATTGCATTGAAAATTTGAGACGGACTATTAAATGCCAGGCCAACAAAAAATAATAGTCAGATAAGCTGAATTTTGCATGCCACACTTACTTTTCTTTAATGTCAGCCTGGCTCAGCCACTGCACAAAAGCCCATGGTCTGTTCAATACAACATATCCCTGCAGACAAATAACAAACAATTTACTGATTAATTTAAACAGTTCGGTTTTAGGTGCCATAAAGATCCAAACTCCTTAGGGGAATTTCTCAAAGCCCCTGGCACCCACATAATCCCCTCTACACTTTCACTAACTCTCCACTTTCAGTAATTATCACTACGTCAGTTCAGCAGATTTCACTCTTCTTGCAATAACAATTGGGAAAAATCAATTGCAAAAAAAAACAGACCAGTGAGGATGTGATTGAAGTTTAAGTGGATCATCCCTGATCTTAATAAAACAATCAAAAAATGAATGCAATTTTTAAAACCCCCTGCCATCCAGCTAATCCCTTTTACCCTATTAGTTATCCTCTACTCCAAATAATCATCTATAGACAACTCTCAGAGGATTTTTCCACTTTGCATGTAATCAGGTATGGGAAAATTAATCAAAAACGGACAAGTGTTTGACTTAAGTGGTACTCCCTGCTTTAAATACAATGAATACGATTCCTCAAACCCACTACTACCTCATACCTGTCACCTGTTTTCAGTGAATTCACTTCACTTACAATCTGGTCTGCGAAAATTAATCACAATGCGCTTGAATTTTGGGTGGCTCCTTCATGCTCTCAATAAAAAATTTAAAAATTTAAAATAAAATAGGCTCCTCAAATCTCTTGCCACCCACATAAACTTGTCCAACCTATCATTTACTCAGCACCCCAAATAATCATTTATAGACAATTCTCATAGGATTTCACTTAACTTGCAATCAGATCTGGAGAAAAGAAAACCAAACATTTTTAAAACCAGTAAGAAAAATGCTTGAATTCTTTGTTCTTAATAAAACAATGAAAAAAAGTTTACAAGGTCCTTGAATTTCCTTCCACCCAAATAAACCATTTTCCCTATCAATTACTCTCCACCTAGTAATCGTTTGTTTACAATTTTCAAGGAAATTTTTCACTTTGCGTACAATCAGGCCAGTAAAAAATTAAAACAAACAAATTAGTGAAAAAGTAATGTCCCTAAATTCTGATTATGAGGGTGTCTAAGTAATTTTCCAGCCCTAGGCAGGATTTCAAACTTTCTCATACTGTCATGCCTTTCATTCCCCACAACGCCACTTTCCCATTTCCCCCACATTTAGAAATCTGGAGCTTTCCTCTATCAGCATCTCTTTCCTTAGTCCCCAGTGCCACCTTCCTGCTTCCTTCCTACATCAGGTGTCTTCAAAGCCCAACCCCCACTCCTCCTTGCATTGGGTATCTCTGAAGCCCAATCCCCATCATCTCGCCACTCTGCCTGTCTAGGCCCACAAACCTTTTCATCCCCTCACACCCTACCATCCTTTCATCCCATTCCCTGAACCCTCAACTTCAGCCCTACAGAGAACATGGTAACAACATACAAAATGGAAACACTTATGAGCAACATCCTAACTCCCGATTCCCCAGTCCCTCTTACTATTGCATCCTCTTGGTATGTGTTTCCCCAGACCCCGGCCTTCTGGCATTCCTTTCCTTGGACTCTTATCATTCAAACAAAGAGTTTCATCAATCAACATGACTGACCAAAGACACAATTGATGGCCCCAAATTTAATGTCATAAAATAGCAGGAAACTTTCAAAGATATCTTAGCAGATGTGGGCCCATGCTAGGACTTCAACCTCTATATAAAGCAGGCAGCTTCATCAGTTTGTATCTTTTGCTCATCATATCAACAAACCCTAATTTGCAAAGTCAGGCACTTGTGTTCACGTGTTGGATCTGAGGACGAAACCCCTTTGGTCTTTTGAGATGATTTCATTCAAAGATTGGATTTGTGCTGAAGATTTGAGTATTTTCTGTGGTATTCCAGCATTTTGCCACATATGGGATTAATACAAATCTGCTCCAGTATATTGATGAACTTCCAGTTTTATGTGCGCTAATTATTTTATTTGTTGTGGATGTTAAAAACTAATGCATTTCATTTGAATATTATTTATGGGTATTCTAGATCAAAGTGTTTTACATAAATATTTAGCTAAGAGTCATTACAGAGAATATGTCCTTGAAAATTGAATGGATCCTCTCTGCTCTTAATAAAACAATGAAATAAAATGAAAGTGGATACACAAATCCCCTGTTGCCAATAAAATCCCTTTCACCCTTTCAATTATCCTCCACCCCCAATCGAGAAGAACTTTCACTTGGCTTGAGATCATGTCTGTGAATATCAATCGCTAACAGAATGCAGACCACTGAGGACAAATGCTTGAAACTTAAGGGGATCCCCCTTCTCTTCTCAAAAATAATTAAATAAAATGAGTGTTGCTCCGCAAAATTCCTTGCTACCTCCATAAGCCTTTCACCCTATCGATTACTCTCCATCCCAATAATCATCTCTAAACATTTTCAGGGGGTTTCATTTTGTTTACAGTCAGGTATCAAAAAATTATTCATAAAAAAAAATTAAAGAATACAGACCGTAGGGGGCAAATGCTTGAAACTTCAGTGTGACTTCTATGCTCCCAATAAAGAATGAAATAAAATGGATTTGGTTCCTCAAATAACCTGCAAACCACATAATCTATTCTTCTCTATCAATTACCTTCTACACGAAATAATCATTATAGACATGTTTCAGAGGACGGGAAACGATGAGAAACAGTAAAGTGATAACAACTGTCTAAAAGATAATTTTCTCCTCATTTCTCTTCATCAAACAATAAACTAAAACTCTCTGCTAACCATACAACCACTTCTACTCTATCAATTACTCACTCTCCGCCCCAAAAACGTAATTGCATAACTTTCATAGAATTTCGCTCTTATTACAATCAGGTCTAGGAAAAGTACTTACAAATCTTGGGATGTTAAATGGTTTTACCTTATCACTCACCCTTCACCCGTACCAATCATACTGAACGAATTTACATGAGACTCATTGTGCGAATCAGGTCTACGAAAAAAATAATCAAACTCTACGAGGATACTCTCTGGTCTTCATAAAACAATGAAACAAAATCCCCTGCTACTCACCTAACCACTCTTACCCTATCACTCGCTCTCGACCCCACATAATCAATTTTCATGGAATTGCAATCTACCTTAAATCCATTTTCTTCATAAAACAGTAAAAATTAAAACAAAACTAATGTACTACTTACATGATCTTTTCCTTGAGGAAGTGGGTCCACCACATATGTCGGGATCTCATCCATGAGGTTATCAGGCCTTCCAGAATGAAGTACTCTGGTGAATCCCCCCATGTCTGACCCAGGCCTCTTACTCTGTTTCTTGTGCCAATAGTACATGACTCTGCATTGCCATTTATTGTAGGCAGAGTCTGTTGCAGTGACTGCGGTATGAAAGAGCCTCTCTTCACTGGGTTTCCTGATTATGGAATCTGAATAATCTTCAATGCTTGGATTTTGATGAACAGCACTGGTAGTTGTGACAATGTTGTATGTGATTAGAGCTACTATAAAAGTTAGCAGCAAGGAATACAGGAGGCTTTCAAAAGCCATCCCTAACTCCTAGGAAAAAAATGTCAATTGATTTTATTTCAATTGCAGTGCACAGAACTCGTGGCCTTTGTAGGTCGAGCATTTCACCACCACATACAGGTTGACTAGGTATTCTACTTTTAAATGGCCTCTCTTAAGCCTGGCATCTACCTGTCAGCATTTCCTAACGTTTTCCCTGGGTTTTCCAGAAAAAAATATATATTCGTTGCCTGAAAGTCGACAAAATTGTTTATTATCTCCGAGAAGACCAAGTCTAATATTTCAGCGTAGGGCAAGGTGTAATAGACAAATGTTTATTGTCTTAGAGAAGACACAGTCTAATATTTCAGCGTAGGGCAAGTCTTAGCAATTCGTTTTAGTTATTTTGTGTGGATATTGTAAACGGGTAGCCTTACAATTCATTTTAATTTATTTGGCACATTAAGCAATTTTAATTCTGGATTTTTCAGTCAGATTTTATTATACTATAATTTAGTTCTTCCATTTTGAATTTTATTTTAACATTTTTGAAAGTGATTATTATTTTATCAATTTATTTATCAAAGTTTTAACATGTGTTTAAGACTTGTATTGAAAGATATCATCATAGGTCTTTAGATTTATTGATTTTTAACCAAAGTATTTACAAGAGCATTTGGTCACAATTGCATCAATCTTAGTCTAGGTTTCAAATCAATGACCGTTACATTAGTTGTGTTTGCATTTACATTTTTGTTCAATGTATTTTTAATCTTTGTACATTATCATGACTTGATTGCTATCAAGGAAGTCAATGATTTTCTTTTTTTTTGTAGTAGACTCCTGAAAGTTATTTTCAGCATCACTAGGCGCAAGTGAATGAACCCACAAATCAATAGCAATAGAGGATAAAACCACACTTGTTAGACTAGACCACATGAGTGACTTGTCCCAGTACCAAGTCAAGGGCATAATTCTCTCCTAGGTGATACAAATTTATGTCACAAATTCCTAATCTTTGTTTTAGTACTAAATCTCAAATTTGAGTCTTTTGTCACAATACATCAAACCATCAAACAAATCAAATTTGGCATCTCACTAGAAACTAAATAAACCTCTTATCTTTCTTAATTGTTTTATATTTTTGTCTCAACTTCTTTTGTTCTAAGTTAAGTTTAATTAAGATCAAACATAAATCTTTAATGTGGGGTACAATTTTTTAAAGAAATAAAACATGTCTTACATGAAATATCTAGGTTAATTAAATACAAGAGGACAATAATAAATAAATTAATCGAGATAAATGTGTACTCAATCAAACATAAACAAAAATAAAACAATTAAAAGTAAAAATGTGTCTTGAAGCTAGAGAAAAAGAAATTGAAAAAGGTTATGATAGATGACTATTACCTAATATATGAAAATAGATTTAAGACCAATAGACTTAAGACATTAGTATTATGTAAAATTTATAACTATATATAAACCTAGGTAAAATTGCACATGCAGCCCTTGTTCTCCTTATATTATTTTAACAATAATACTATAAGGCTCAATTTTGTATTGAAATTGTTCAATAAAAGAGTTTGCTAAATCCAAAAAAAAGTGATAGAAACATGAAGTAAAGAAGAAAACCATGTAAGTGTCACTTAAGTTTCTTGGTGCAAAAAGAATTTTAAACTATCTTAAATATAGTATTTAGTTTATTAACCTCAATAAATTGTTCAACTAATGATTTTATTTATTGTTTTGGGGAAAACATGAAAAATAAGCATAAAGTAAACAAAAAATAGATTGTTGATCTAATAGTACTAGATTTTAAAATCAAAATGCTATGTTATATAAATAAAAGAGGAAAGAGAAAGTGAATTCATGATTTAATAGTTGGAGTTGAAGAAGGCTAGTAGAAATGGCTAAAGACTAAAAAAAGTGGTGACTAGACATTCTAGAATAAGTTATGGACTATGCATTAGCAACAAATGATTGAGACCTAGAAATCATGTTAACATCTAGTAAAGTGTTAGAATGCAAATAAATGATTCTTGGGAATTATAAAGAAAATCATGGTCCTTATCAAATTTTTCCAATAGAAACCTAAAATAAGTAATAGTATATTTTGATTTTTGAGGCTTCAAACCTTCACACCTTGGTTGTTTGAAGTTGTTGGTCAATCTGATACTTATAAAATTTAGGTTTGTTGCTCTTGTAAAAAGACATAAGGATCAAAATATGTAGGGGGACAAGAAAAATGGTTATGGAAACATGGGAGTTTCATTCATTCATTCATTCATTCATTCCCTTAAATTTTATATTTCAACCTCCACATAGCAATAAAAATAATTTTAGAGTTTGTGCTAGCCTAGGTGAAATAGTGCAAAATAATGATTAATACTTTAAGGTTCAAAAGTCTTACAAAAGCTTCTATAGGTGTGTTTTGGTGCTTTTGTATATGAGAAATTAATGGAAATGGATTGCTAAGAATGTGAATAGGAAGGAAATAGTTGGAGATTACAAGTATAAGCTATGAAGAAATAGTTTTATAGTGTTGGGTATGGGGAAGAAGTAATATGATTATAGTAAAAGGTTTGCAAGAAACTATGGAAGAAAGAAATTGTAAGTTGACAACCAAAAAGCAATCAAAGAAGCTCTTAAATTCATTCACCTAAATAATAGAAGAAAATACTAAGAGTAAATATTCATTATTTAAATGAATTTGAAATGCATTTTTATAAATTGGATCAAGTCAACCATATGAAAAATCATAAAAGTTGTGAGAGATGAAATTTGAATGATTAAAGATTCATTTGCACACACAAATACTACCATTATCACATTAGTGTCAAGATGGAAAAAAGCTACAAATAAAGTTAGGGATGGATATATGTCAAGTAGAGGATTTAAATTGACATCTTGACAAGGATTAAAAGGCTAAGAAATAGGTGAATTTAACCTAAAGCATATTATAGGAATGAACACTAAAATGAGTGTGCAATATAGAGTGAGGATTACAAATTAGACAATTTTCAACTCTAAACATGTAATTTTGAATGACCATATATGAAGTATAAGTACTCTACCATCATAATTTATAAAATAAGGTGTCATAAATCATACTAATACTAATGGAATATTGTTGGAAATCTACTAGAACTAAGGCATATTGCTGAAGACATTTTAGCACATACTAAATTTTCTTTGAATTCTAAATATTTTTATATTGATAACATAATGAGTGGTGTTGTGATTTTTCTATATTTTCTTGAAAGTATATATATGGTGTATATTTTACTAGGGCATATATGGTGTTATGCAGGTGTATGTGTTCTCATATAGTTTATTTATTTCTAATTTATTATTAATTAAAGACTATTCTACATTGCTCCTTCATTAAGATTGTCACTAATTTCCTTTCATTATTAGAGTTTAGTTGAACTTTATTCTATAGGAGGGAAGGCACCCTTTTCCTACCATAATACATAGTTTGAGTGGATTTCTATTTAGTTTTCTAAAAGTTGAAAAATAGTAAGCACGTCTAGAATTGAAATTGATATTTTAGTAGTCAAAATTTCAAGTTGTGGACTTGCTCAAGATAGATTATGTCTTGGTTGAGAGAGATCATTAGGTAGTTGTGTGAAGACTTATTCCTTATATAATAGATCGAGATAACTGGTTAAAATTGATATAAATACAATAAGTGTCATCAAGCTTTGTATTTGTAGTTATGTGTTGGTAAATATTTTTAGTGAAATCAGTAGTTAAAAGTTCTAAAAGTTGTATAAAATAAAAACCCTAATGAATAAACTTTTCTTGATAAAGAAGTTATATTTCCTAAGAATGAATGGAAAATTTTAAAAAACTTAGCATTTGAATGCTTTTAATATTATTGTTAGTCAATTAGCATGTGTGTATATGAAAATGGATAAGGAAGACCAATGTATCATATTGCCATGTTTTTTGCTTGATTTGCAAGACAAGTTTGTGGTAGAAATAAATAGTAATTTTATAAAATTTAAGTTTCAAGTAGTTATAGTTGTCTTAAATGAGGATTAATTTTATGGATGATACTAGAAAGTATGGTCTCTTTGTAGGAGGGAAATCTAAAGAAAAGGGAAAGGATAAAATTGGAGATAAAAAGATCTATCCTAAGACAAGTCTAAATATCTTAAAAATCTAAGTTGAAATATTAGAAATATGAAAAGCAAGAACATTTCAAGAAGCAATATAGATTTAAGAAGAATGATAAAAGTTTGATGCTTCTTCAAATAAAAAATCCTCCATAGAAGAAGCTCAGTACATGTTTCATGGCATTCTCTAATGTATGTGTATGTGATGATATATATTTGATAGATATAGGAGCTTTATTTTACATTACTCCCCTTAAGGAATGGTTTTCTACATATGATAAATATAATATATGTAAGAAATTTATGAGTGATAATGCTTCTCATATAATAATTGGCCATAGTAAAGTCAAACTATTGTGGAGAAATGGGAGTGTTAATATTATTTAAGGAGTTTTGCATCTTTCAAAATTAGCTTATTTTTTGTTAGCAAGATGAATGATGTAGGTATGTGCAAGTTTTCTTTAATAAAGATAATTATAAGATGGTGAAAATAAATTTGTTGACGACAAAGGGAGTCCATGTCAATGGAGCTCTATTTAAATTGGAATCTAGTATCATAAGTGATGGATGTATTTCTTCTACGGTTCTTGAAATAGAAAACCTTGAAATAGAAAACCATAAGTTACCAAAAGAAAAACCATATTGTCGCGTGAAAGAATGGATCACATTAGTGAGAAGGGTATTCAAGATTTCAAAAAAAGATGTGGTTGAATGTCTTTCTAATTGTAAGATTTCTTAAATCTAGAATAAATTTGGCATGGATTTGCACTAATACAGTGTAAGATTTTCTAAAGTAATATAGCCAAGACTAAAATGAAAATAACTAATCAATTTAAATAACTACTCAAGATAACTCAAAGATTGAACAAGAAAATCAGTGCCTATTCCATTCTACAAGAGGATGCAATATGTAATTATATAAGTGATCTACAATTGAATGTGAGTTATCACATCAAGTATGAGATATGCTCCTCTAATGAGTAGATGTTATGTCCTACCAATGTCACATTGATGTTTATGTATAAGTAAAAGGATTACATTTATAGGCTATAAAACTAAGTATGGAGGAGGATGCAAAAACTCGCTACCCACATGAGGAAGTGTATCATTAACCAACAATAGTAAATAATGAAAAGTTGTATGTATTAAATAATGTGAAAAAATAATAAGTTCAATTCAATTGAAGTATCACTCTACCTAAATAAGCTTAACTTGTGGTATAGGAGATGCATTAAAAATACATATTGTGTAAATATGTACACATATTCCAACACACCCTTAAGTGTAGCTTGTGTGGATGAATATGGGTCCCAAAAACATATGGACACGTTAAGTAAACATTTACAAAATAATCCCTCAAATGAAACAAATAGAAAGGCCCCCCCAAATAGAGAGAGAAAAGAGAGAGGGACCATGCAACTTCGCCAAATGAAAAGCCTCTTGAAACTCCAAGTAAGATCTACAAATGAAATCCCCTCCAAAATAAGAGAGAGAATGTTAAAGAGGATAGTCATGTAACAAGTGTTGAAGTAGGTTCTTTTGCATCGACGAATGCATTTATCTTTAAGAAGAGTGAATTGTCATTTTGTACACGGGTATCAAATTCCCACTCCAAAGATGGAATAAAGGGAATAAACAAGATGATCTCAAGAAAATGCTTAAATTCTACATGTCAATCCTAAACTATGATTGGATTTGTAGACATCCAAATTTGGACACTTAATTTATCCAAATTTATCACTTTTCATCTAAACATCTTCTTATCCAAGTTAATTAAGTAATATTACTATTATTTAATTAATATCCTTAATTCTACCAAATCCCTAAGGTATTTAATTAATAATTAAATACCTTACCCTCCTTAATCCCATTTTCATCAAATGAATTAAATAAATATTCCTCACATGTCATTTTCATTTAATCCTAATCCATTTCCTAAACTTTGCATTAAGGATGTGCACATGCCTAATCCTTGATTAGGATGTGTCACATCCTCCAACTTTTGCAAGTTGGCTTCTAATCCTCATTAACCCCTAATTATCCTCTAATTACTAATTAATTAAACCTAATTAGTACCTTGGTCAACTCTCCCCATCCCCCAAGGAATTTTTAATTCACTTTATTCCTCCTAGAATCCCCTTTTCCCACGCATCTTCTAGAATCTTTGACTTGTCACCTCATGCACATGTGACCAATTCCCACCTTTTTGGAGACCCTCTCTTATCCATTAGATTCTCCTATGAATGCACATGTGACCAATTCCCACTTTTTTGGAGACCCTCTCTTATCCATTAGATTCTCCTATGAATGTGAATTTTTTTTAATTCACATTTATTTCTCCAACCACTTTCTTTTTTCCCATGGAGATTTTTTAGAAATTCCAAAATTCTTCAAATGTCATTTTCACTCCCACTTGGGGACAATAAGTTCTTTTTTGAGGAAATCTTCTCACTCCCCAAGGTACTTGGAAGGTACTTGTCCTTCCTCCACATCATGTACCTCCCTTCCACATCACCTACACATCATCTCACCCTTAGCCATCTCACATTCCACATGTCAAAATGTGAGGGCTTGTGAGTCCTCAACTCACCTTAGCCCTTCATCTTGGTCTTATTGGATAAATCCCAACCATTGAATTCTCTAGAGAATTCAAGTTTCTCTATAAATACCCTAGCCTCTAAGGCATTTCAACACTTAGCCATTTTGCAATTAAATGTTGCCATTTTGTGCACTCATCTAGCCATCAATTTCATCCATTTGCATCTACATCCAAGCATATAGTTAAAAGCTTGCATTTAGCCATATCAAGAGCCATCAAGGAGCATACAAAGCACATCAAAATCAAGGGCCAACCAAGGAGTTTCAGCTGCAAAAGGGAAGGTATAACCACTTACATCATTTTACACTTTTTCTCTTTGTATTTACAAATTTATTAGGCTAATCTTGAGGTGTTTTTTCATATTTTTCCATTGCATTTTAATTGCTTAGAATAGGTTAAACATTTAGGATATCACATTTGTGGCATACTCGGTGGGACCCACAAACGAGTTCCTCAATTTCATGTTTGTTGTTGTTGAGTTGTTTGCAGGAACACGTCACAGAAGGGCAACTGCGCCCTCCTAGTGACCGCAAAAGGGCGACTGCACCCTCTGGTAACCGCAAAAGGGCAACCACACCCTCCTGGTAACCACAAAAGGGTGACCATGCCCTCTATTTTTCTATAGAAGGGCGACTACGCCCCCTTAGCTGAAATTTTTGTGCTAACATTTTTCTGCAGAAGGGCGACTACGCCCCCTTGGCTGAAATTTTTGTGCTAATATTTTCCTGCAGAAAGGGCGAGTACACCCTCTTGGCTGAAATTTTTGTGCTAACATTTTCCTACAGAAGGGCGACTACACCCCCTTGGCTGAATTTTTTGTGCTAACATTTTTATGCAGAAGGACAACTACGCCCCCTTGGCTGAAATTTTTGTGCTAATATTTTCCTGCAGAAGGGTGACTATGCCCCCTTGGCTGAAATTTCTGTGTTAACATTTTTTTGTAGAAGGGTGACTGCACCCTCCTGGTCATCACAGAAGGGCAACTGTGCCCTCCTGATCACTATAAAAGGGCGACTGTGCCCTCCTGCCAGCACTGCAAAAGGGTGAATACGCCCCAAAACAACACATTTTGAAAGGTAAAACTGTCATTTTAGCTTCATTTTTGTTCCTATTTTTTATTATTTTGAGGTACTAATCCCTTAGCATTATTTCTTGCAAGGATATTTGTGTTTTCGCTAACATTTTGTAGCATATCCTTGTGTAATTAGCGAAGAACGCGGGATAAGACAACTAACAGTTACTTGCAGGGCCATTCATTAGCTCAGATTTTTTTTGAAACCATCCTTGTTGTTGTCATTAATATAAGAACATAGTCTAATTAGGGGGGAAGTAATATTCATTGCTTATTGTATCTATCTTTTTCTGTTACCCAAAGGAGGCATTAGTTTGTTTTCGCTTTCCCCTTGCACTTCATGTGAGCCTGGGGAGTAGTTGGAAATAATTAGTGCTTTCTTTCTAGTGGGACCTACTTGGGGATTTCATCACCCCAAGGGATGATTCCAACCACGCGTACCAACGGGGTATACAAAGGGAGGAGAGCGAAAGTTGTACCCCAATCCAGTCGTGTCATAATTGGTGGAGTGTCGAAGCTAGGGTGATACCTAGATAGATGTGAAGAGTTGGCCTGAGCCCTTCAATATCTCATTGGGGTTCCCGACTCACGCTTGTGACGGGCTGGTGTTCACGGTTGTGCCTCACGTACCGAGAGTATATCGAGGACCCCCTAGACACCTTGTGTATCCTAGATTAAAACCTCATTGGCCATACCCTTAACACTAATCATAGGATTGTACTTGCTTGAAAGTGTTCTCTTATGAGAAAACAGTAAACTTTTTGACAAATTGGCCTTATTGTTGTCGTTTTAAAGCCTTTGACATAGTCATTTTCATCAAACCAAGTCCCTATTCGCTGTAGAAGGGCAACTATGCCCTATGATTTACCACAAAAGGGTGATTGCACCCTTTTATTTATTGCAAAAGGGCGATTGTGCCCTCTGATTTCCTGTAGAAGGGCAAGTACGCCCTTCTGGTTACTGCAAAGGGGCGAATTTGCCCTCCTGAACACCCAAAATCACCCCGTTTGGATTCGTTTAGCCTCTATGCCATCATTTAATAATTCCCAACCATTATCTCATCATCCCAAGCCTCCGTTTTGTCATTCTAAACCTCCATTTAATCATTTTAAACCTCCACTTTATTGTTCCAAACCTCCGTTTAACCATTCTAAATCCCCATTTATTTTCCACGAACGTCCTCAATCCATCCGCTCATTTTAAATTTTTCCATAATCCATTTGAAAGCCCATATCATCACCTAGTGAACATCAAAATTTTACCATTTGAAATTTTACCAAACCCGATCTCATAAACACCACCCATAATCAAATCGCCTTAACCTTGTGTTACAAAGGGGTTACCCAAATTGACCTTAGCACTTGAATTTGATTATTAGTCATTAACTTCGACCCCAAATAAATTTACTTCCATCTTGAGGTAAATTCGGTGTCATAAGTTATCATCCTCGGCCCAAATCAATCCATTTCTATCTTGAGGTGGATTCGGTGCCATGATCATCCACTTAATCAATCAATGCTCTAGGTCACTAAAGGTAACTTTCTTTGATTAAACCCATCCAATCATCCAAATCTATCAAACCTCATCATTTGATCAAACTATCCAATTACCTAATCAATCAAATCACAACCGTTCAATCAACATAATCCCATCAATCTTAACAATCAAATCCAATTCAACCTATCCAATCAAAATCCAATCCAATTCAATCTATCCAATCAAAATCCAATCCAATTCAATCTATCCAATCAAAATCCAATCCAATCCAATCTATCCAAACAAAATCTGATCTAAATCCAAACCCCATCTCACCCCATCAAAATCAAATCTCATCCAATCACAATCAAATTATTCGTCAAAGACATCTTTATAATCCACCCATAGCACATTTGCATGCCCGTTCAAACTAAGTCACAAGTTAAGAAACAAATGGCACAACAACAAGGTCAAAATTCCCAAGCAAACATGTCTCAAGACCTTAATAACAATACAAATCCCACCAATGGTGCAAATATTGCTCAAGATCCTAACAACATCCCCCAAGATCCTCATAATGGTACTTCATTGCACTCCAACACTGAAAATCAAAACAACTCACCACATGGTGAAGAGAGTATGGCTAATCAACCTAAACTCACGCTTGAGGAACATTTTAGTAATCCCACCAATGTACAAATGATTGACCGTCTGTTTGAAAAACATGGGGAAGAAATTTTGGCCCACCTAATTGAGAAGGGTGTCAAACCTCCCTCAGGTGTTGACTTATCCAAATATAGGAGCTCCACATCTAATGTACCCCACGGTTCACAAAATACACCAGAGGGTTCGTACACCCCCAATGTTCCTCCAGTTGAGGGTTGGCATCAACCTGAATTTGGCAATGTTGTTCTTTACCATGTTAACCACCTCCCACACGCTCCAATCTCAGTTATGGGGGTCCTCAAGTGCCTGATCCCAATAATCCTTTCGTCTATGGTATGCCACAAAATGTTCCACAACCTACGCCATTAATGCTAACAGCACCACCTCTTTTGAATCAACCTACCGCCAACATTGGGGGCACCCCCTTTACCGCATTGCTTCCACCTCATGGGGCCACAAATCTACCATCACTTTCATATACATCTCAACAGCTTCATCAATCCAACCTTCCACCTCAATTACCTCCATAAGCCACATCCCAACCAAATGTTCTGGTTGGTACCCAACAACCCCCTTTACAGAACACCTCTACGTTATCTCAGCCACCTCATCAGCAACAACCCCTGCATAATGCTTTGGTTTCTTCACAAAAACCACCATACCAATCGCAAGGAAATCCATCCTGACATGTCGCTAAGACCATATCCCCATTCCTCGCATCCATTTTATGTTTGCAGAATCAACCACAACACAACACCCCATCTCGGCCCACACAATAGTTGACATCACAACAACCTCCTCAGCACTATTACTATCATAATCAGTAGCAATTTCATCAACAACCACCTTATGTGGCCTCCCAACAATCACAATCGTACCTTCAACACCAACAAACCAATCCGCAACATCCCATCCAAGCTCCTCAGTAGCCTACCTCACACTTATATCAAACAAATCCATACTATACCCCACAACAACAGCCCCCGTATCAACAAAATCCCCCGGCATACCATCAAGGGATGTCATCATCCAAATATCAAAATCTATACCTCAATAATTTGATGCTCTCTTAGTAAGATCCTTTATCATCCTATCATCCATATCCCTCCAACCCGCCATCGGTCAACTCAGATCTGTTGGAAATCAAAGCCGCTCTTAAGGATCTTCAAGCTGGGGTTGGCAAACAATCATTCAAATTCAAAGACATATGCCCGTATCCATTCAATCCCTCCATCTCATTGATTCCCTTCCCTAAACATTTCGAAATGCCAAAGTTTGAAAAATACAGGGGGAACAAAGATCCTAAGGCTCGCTTTCAAGAGTTTTACTCCTAGTGTCAAGAGGTTATGCACAATGACAACTATCTCTTGTGCCTGTTCCCATGAAGCCTGGCAAGCAATGCCCTAGAGTGGTTCATGACCCTCAAAAAAGGATCTATAAAATCTTTTGCGGACCTGTCAGAAAAATTTGTCTCCTACTTCTCCTTCAATTTGGAGGACACTGACACCTTAGATCTCCTCAAAGAGAAACAATGTGAGGGGGAAACCTTTACTAGCTACCTTCAAAGATGGTGTGCACTTGCAAGCCAAATGAAAACCCCTCTGAAAGAGAAGGACATGGTCACTCTCTTCGTGGAGAACTCTCATCCCGACATGGCTCATAACTTTAGGTTACATTGTGTCACCACTTTTACAGAGATAGTGGAAAAGGGACCTATCCTTGAATGTGCCCTTGTTGCCAAAGAGCACATTAAAATACATAGCCATGATAAAGAAAGGTCCTTTGGAGACAAGCCATGTTTTTGGAACAAGAACACAGTGAATGACAGCGTGACTGATACTAAACACGTCCATGTGGCTAATACATCCCAGAGACAACAAACATTCGTACCTAATGCCATATCTGTACCACAAGGGCACCTTGTCCTCCTCAACAGTCAAATCAGAACAACCAGGGGAACACTAAACGTCAGTATGCTCAATTAGGAGAACCCTTGAGTGTTGTCTTCAATAAATTGTTATAGATCAATTATCCAATCACGTATCCTGTCACCAAGCCACTTGACGAATCCAAGCCCAAGCCTACATAGTTTAGGGAAAATGAATATTGTGAGTTCCATAAAATCAAAGGAAACTCTTTGAATAAGTGTCAGGGTCTGAAAAACTATGTCCACGATCTCATTGATCGAGGAGATATCAAGGTTGACACCAGTCAAGCCTCATCATCCAATGCTCAATTACAGATATATCAAAACGCCTTTCCAAACCATAATCAAGGCCCGAGCACCTCCAACAGTAATCCTCGGGACAATAACACAAATAATGTGAGCTATAATAATGTACCCCTCAATTATGAGGGTATTATTCATTACATTGAGCAGGTAGAACCCTGTGTATCCAGGATACATGTCAAAGCCAAGGACCCTCAGTGTGTTGTTACTACACGACGAGCCCGCATCACTATCCCTACGGCCTCCACATCTGCCCAATCAACTCCTATGAGTTCTCAATACAACATCCTTGATCACTTAGGAAAGACCCCTACTCATATCTCCATTTTGGATTTGCTTAATTTTTCTCCTATACATCAAGAAATCCTCAACAGAGCCCTATAGGAAACCCATGTACTAATGACATTGATTCTACGCGATTCCAAGCTTTGGTAGGACACCTAGATTTATCTTATCAATTGTACTTCAGCCAAAATGACATGCCAAACATTGATGTCAATCATAATCACCCCTTGCATATCGAAGTCGTGGTTTCCCGTCATAAAATAAAAAAGGGTCTTGGTAGATAATGGCTCTGCCCTCAATTTGTGTACTCTGAAATTCATAAAATAGGTGGGGTATACTCAAGAATATTTAAGTAATCAGATCATCACGATCAAGGCTTATGATAATGCAGAAAGGAATTCAGAGGGAATTATCAGTCTTCCTATTCAAGTAGGACCTGTGGTTCAATATACTACCTGTCATGTCCTTGATCTAGACTTGCCATATAATCTCCTCCTTGGCCACCCATGGCTCCATATTATGCAAGCCATCCCCTCCACGTACCATCAGTGCCTAAAATTCCTGGTCAACGGACAAGAAGTCACCATCTATGTTGATCCCCAACCATTTGAATATTGCCACACTTTAGAAGCGTCATTTCCCCATTTACATTATTGTCTTGGGGTTGAAATGGGGGCATCCCAGTCATCATCCGCTAATCCACCCTCCACCACAATAACTACTCCATCTTCCACCACTGATCCTATAGTCACAAAAGTCCAGATCATTGAAAAAGGGTGTGGTGAATACGAAATGCATATTACTCTTAATATAGCAACCATGCCACCATCACCACACAAGTATGGTCAACCTTCACACGCTACTCCAAAGGAAGACAAGACTATCACCTTCAGTGATAAAAACATCCCTATCACCACTTTTAGGTCCCCTCGTATCAAGATAGATGCACTAGAAGAGGATATAAGTCAATGGGTATATCGAGAAGAACCCCAACCAGATCCTCCTCTAAAGGAATACTTTCATGAAGCATATCCATGGTCAGCTAAGTTTGCAGAGAAGTATAACTACCAAGGCAAGGGCCTAAGTAAAGAAGAACAAGGGCGGTTGCAACCTATTGATACATCAAAGTTACCAAAGAACATAGGAATTGTGTACGACAGAAAGCAAAAAAGCCTTGCAACATCATCTAATACTTCCAATAGTATCATCGTGGATGATGGCTCATTGGAAGACATACCCAAGGAGGAATCTATCATACGTGCATACGATGACATCGATCACACTGACCTGTCATCCATGTTCGAATGCTTATTCATCTGTACCATTAACCTATCCCTTTATCGCCTTGAGCTTATTGATTGGGACCTATGAAATAGCACACCTTTCAATATGTCTGTGGATACATATGTCAACCTCATGGGGTTGGGGGAGGATGAACACTCCATTCACAAAAATAAGAATAAGAAAAATAAAAAATGGTCATTTATTGAAAACCTCCTTGAGGCACTTCTTGACCTTGAAAAGGTAAAAATAAAGGATGCATCTGATGGCAAAAAGCTTGAAGAGGCGCCAGAGGATGGAGATGTTCATATTCCCCTTGTGGGAACTCAATTATCTGCTCGATCATCCATTTTAATCAAAGAGACTCAAGAAGTGAATCTGGGTACTGCCGAAAATCCTAAGATCACCTATGTAGCTAAATCACTCTCAGAGCAAGAGTATCCAGTCATCGTGCAACTACTCCAAGAGGGAATCATTAACTTTGCTTGGTCATATTCAGACATGCCAGGCTTAGACCCCGCCTTAGTGGTTCATCATCTAGATGTTCACCTAGATGCCAAGCCTGTCAAACAGAAGCTTTGCAAGATGCACCCACAGGTAGCCTTATTAGTCAAGAAGGAATTGGAGAAATTATTAGATGCAGGTTTTATCAAACCAATTGACTACTCTGAATGGATCTCCAATATAGTACTAGTTTCCAAACTGAATGGAGACATTCAGATCTGCACAGACTTCAGGGATCTTAACAAGGCCTACCCAAAGGACGATTTCCCTTTGCCTAACATTGACATGTTGGTCGACCTCACAATAGGACATGAGATGTTGTCCCTTATGGATGGTTTCTCTGGTTATAATCAGATTTGAATTGCACCTGAGGACCAACACAAGACCGCTTTCACCACACCTTGGGGTACCTTTTGTTACAATGTTATGCCCTTTGGTCTCAAAAATGTAGGAGCAACATATTAGAGGGCAATGACAGTCATCTTCCATGACCTCATCCATATCATCATGGAGGATTATGCCAATGACTTGTTAGGAAAATCTAGAACCCGAGTAGAACATCCTACCATCCTAAAAAAGATCTTTGAATGGTTGGAACATTACAAGTTACGGCTAAACCCAAAAAAGTGTGTTTTCAGTGTTACATTAGGAAAACTGTTGGGTTTTATAGTCTCTCGAAGGGGTATTGAAGTTGATCCTACCAAGGTAAAGGTTATTCTGGACATTCCACCTCCACGTAATCTGAAGCAGTTAAGAAGCCTCCAGGGGAAGATGCAATCCATCCATCGGTTCATAGCCCAGCTCACAGATAAGTGTCAGCCATTCACTCATCTTCTGAAGAAAGACTCCACCTTCCGATGGAACCAACAGTGTCAAATAGGTTTTGATAAAATCAAAGAATATTTAGCTCATCCACTAATCTTGATGCCACCTATTCCAGGGAAACCCCTCCTGCTTTACATCTCTGCCACTTCAGTCGCGTTGGGGGCATTGTTGGCACAACATGATGAGTCATCTAAAGAGAGAGCAATCTACTACATCAGTCAGAAACTGGTCGGCTATGAATTAAACTACTCTCCCATGGAAAAATCCCACCTCGCAGTAGTCTTCAACACACAAAAATTCTGACATTACATGCTTAGCCATCCCGTTAAATTAATTGATAAGATTGATCCACTAAAGTAGCTATTGTCTAGGACCACCTTGACTGGCTGCATGGCCAAATGGGTCATTCTCCTAAGTGAATTTGACATAGAGTATGTGGAGCAAAAATCCATAAAGGGACATGTCATAGCTAATCAATTGGTCGAGGCACCGTTAGTAGATGCTTACCCTCTGAACACTAAATTCCCAGATGAAGAAGTTTACACAGTTACAAAAGTGCCAGCTTGGACACTATATTTTGATAGTTCTTATACTCATAATGGATCAAGCGTAGGGACTTTATTAGTTACCCCTCAAGGTGACTACAGTCCAAAATCATTCAGAATAGCATTCCCGTGTACCAACAATATGGTAGAATACGAAGCTCTCCTCACCGGCCTCTTAATTGCAAAGCAGTGGCACATAACTCATTTGAAAGTTTTTGGTGATTCTTTGCTAGTCATTAGGAAGGTTAATGATGAGTTCCTAACCAAAGATGATAAGCTATTACCCTACAAGCACATGGTGGATGATTTCAAGAAATATTTCACCTCTATACAATTTGACCAAATTCCTAGGGTATAGAATAAAACAGCTGATGCAATGGCCACTATCGGCTCCTTGATTGACATACCCAAAGATCAGACAGAATGTGAGTTACTTGTGTAAAAAAAATTAATCCTAGCATATGATATCCCTGGGACTGACATGGTTTGTGACATTGTGGGTCCCACTTCCCCATGGTACTAGGACATATACACCTATCTCCATGACAATACTATACCCCCGGATCTTACACACAATTAACGCAAATCCTTCGTTCATCGCTCTTCTTGATACATTATCGTCGGTGATACGCTCTATCTTCGCGGATATGATGGAATCCTCCTTAGATGTCTAAATGAGACTGAGGCCCACACTGCACTAACAGAAGTACATAATGGTGTTTGTGGAGCTCATTCAAATGGTATGGCCTTGGCCAAAAGAATCCTTCGAGCTGGCTATTATTGGCCTACATTAGAGCACAATGCTTGTGAATTTGTGAAGAAATGCCTTCCCTGCCAACAACATGCAAATTTAATTCATGCTCCGACACAGGATCTTCAGCCCCTTCTAGCACTATGGCCATTCTCTCAATGGGGTTTTGACTTGATTGGCAAGATTTACCCACCATCATCCGACGACCATACATTCATAATTACCACCACTGAATACTTCACTAAGTGGGTGGAAGCAATACCACTCTCACAGATCACCGATATCCAAATCTCAAAATTCATCCTTTACCATATTCTTTGCATATATGGTATCCCATCCACCATCCTCTCTGATAACGGAAAACCCTTCAAAAACCAAGCCATGAAACACCTTTGTGACACCTTTCATATCCAGCATCGTTGGTCAACACCTTATTACCCCCAGGGTAATGGTCAGGTTGAAACAACCAACAAGACCCTTATCCGCATCCTCAAAAAAGGTTGTCAATCACACTGGTTGAGATTGGAACCTCCATATTCATCCTGCCCTCTGGGCATATCACACATCCATCCACACCCCTATAGGCGCCACCATAGTGTATGGTGCCAAAGCCATCTTGCCAATTGAAGTTGAGCTCCCATCATTGAGGATTTCTCTAAAGAATCTTATTAGCAAAGAGGATGCTCGTGTTGCACACCTTGCACAACTAGAATTATTTGATGAGCAAGGAATCAAAGCCTATGATCATCTACAAGCATACCAAAACCACCTCAAACGTAATTACAATAAAAAGGTTCATCCTTGACAGTTCCAAGTTGGTGATCTTGTTCTTAAAGAGAACCAACGCACTCAACAGGATTGTGATAAAAAGGGAAAGTTTGAGGCAAACTAGTTGGGGCCTTATGTCATAGCCGCCAAATATGGATTTGGGGCATACAGGTTGAATACTCTTGAAGGAGAGCCCCTCAAAGAGCCCATCAATATCATGCATTTGAAAAAGTTCTACACCTAAGTCCGCTTGATAACCCCACCTAATTAGAAAAAATAAAAAAATAAAAAAAATCCAAAAATAGTAAAGAGAAATAAATCTGTCCTATGGTGAAAACCACCTCTTGGTGGCGCCTTGGATAAGTATGGATCGTGAAAACTTGGTAACAGGCGTCCTCCATAGAGGGCTTAATCATTATCTACCTAGCATCCTAGTTATTTTATGCTTTCATCCGCACTATCATCCTCACCCATCCCATCCTTGGCCGCTTGGTATATATTGATTGAGCATTAGATGACCCCTCTAGCCTATCCCCCATTCTGACCTTTTTAGTATCCCACTTTGAGCTTATGTCATTCATCCCCCCATCGGTCAGTCTGTGTCATCGCATAGGATCATCCATTGTGTTGGTCCCCATCTAGATCTCATCTTGTTGCATCACCTATCAAACTACATTGCCCTTGCGCTGTCACGTAGGCAAGGTTGATCATTTGATCTGCCCCCAAGGTATTTTGACCATCACATGTTGGTCGTCTATCATTTGTATTCATCATCCTCTTTCTACTTTTATCCATGGTTAGTTGTCAGCCTTTCATCAAACTATAAGGGCTCTGTGCTTTCATGTAGGCAAGGCTAATCTTTGATCGGCCCCCGAGCCCCTAGGTCTTTAGGCTGTGTCAGTATCATGTCATATCTTCCTTGTGTCGTGTCATCAAGCTATGCCCTTATCTAGTTGGTTCTTAACAAACGAGATCCACTCATATCATGAGATCCAATCAGTTTTGAATACCCTGCGTCATATCAATCTTTTAGTCTAGTAACCATCATCGGTCTCAATAGGATGCATCCTTCCTAATAGACCTCATCAATCCCATCCACCCCCTTGATCCTATGGCAAAGTACATTTGAAATTGATTGCAAGCTTTTGATACTTTTGGCTTTTTTTATCATTTGAGCTCCCTATCATCACTTGTCAAGGTCGCCATGATCCATCATATTATGGTGTGTTTTGATTGGTCAACATAGGGGCATATTTTAATCTTTTGTTTGTTTGTGTCTTCTTGGTTGTCCCACATAGTACCCACCAAGATCCCTGAGGTCTTGTGTTACGCTAGGGCATCCTTTTGTGCTTATAGTTATCTCAATACCTAGCCCGACCAAAGTCCTAGAAACTTTGGGGTGTTGGGATAGCCTTCTTGTCTATTGTGTTTATTTCATGCATTAGACACTAATCTGCCTTGATTCCACATACCCTGGCACTTGGTGTCTTATGCTATAGCAAAAAATAGTGCTCCGAAGATGGAAAATTGTACTAGGATTGCATTTCATTTCTATCGTCTTGCATACATCCCCCATCCTCTCATCTATCAAAATCCCCCCATCCATTCCTCCTTCATCCTCATCTCACATCTCTATCCAATCCCCATCCATTCCATTTAGCTCGAATCATCTAATCACATCCTTGGTCCCATCCACAACCTTGTTACAAGACTTGATGCAATCATCCTCATCATCATCATCATCGGGAGGTACTCTTCCCTATTCTTTAGTGGTGTTTTGGGATGTATCCTTCCCTCATTAATACCACTCATTGGGATGTATCCTTCCCTATCCTCATTTTGTTTCAAGATCTCTCATTCCCTCATTGATAACACTCCATCCATCATCAACCCCTTTTGGCTTGTACCTGGACTGGGGCAACATCATATCTGTCCTCAAATCTATTTGTGCTTCATCCATTTCCTATCACTTATCCTCCTATCTTGTCCATCACTTTGCATCATCTTCTTCATCTCCCCTTGCATCATCTCATCCATTTTGAGAGCACGCCCATGTTCTCTTGAACCCACATGTCCTCTTGAGGGGGCATCCTCAATCCCTAATCTTCATCTTCACCCCCATCATTTTTTTTATTTTTATTTTTTTCTTTCCTAGTCACTCCTTTGAATGACTAAGGCATCTTTTCCAATCTAACCATCTCCTTCTAGGTTCTATATTTTAATATTCTTTAAAATGATGCTACTTCTTAACACCATCTCAAAGAGGGGAAAAATGTAGACATCCAAATTTGGACACTTAATTTATCCAAATTTATCACTTTTCATCTAAACATCCTCTTATCCAAGTTAATTAAGTAATATTACTATTATTTAATTAATATCCTTAATTCTACCAAATCCCTAAGGTATTTAATTAATAATTAAATACCTTACCCTCCTTAATCCCATTTTCATCAAATGAATTAAATAAATATTCCTCACATGTCATTTTCATCTAATCCTAATCCATTTCTTAAACTTTGCATTAAGGATGTGCACATGCCTAATCCTTGATTAGGATGTGTCACATCCTCCAACTTTTGCAAGTTGGCTTATAATCCTCATTAACCCCTAATTATCCTCTAATTACTAATTAGTTAAACCTAATTACTACTTTGTTCAACTCTCCCCATCCCCCAAGGAATTTTTAATTCACTTTTATTCCTCCTAGAATCCCCTTTTCCCATGCATCTTCTAGAATCTTTGACTTGTCACCTCATGCACATGTGACCAATTCCCACCTTTTTGGAGACCCTCTCTTATCCATTAGATTCTCCTATGAATGTAAATTTTTAATTCACATTTATTTCTCCAACCACTTTCTCTTTTCCCATGGAGATTTTTGAGAAATTCCAAAAAAATTCAAATGTCATTTTCACTCCCACTTGGGGACAATAAGTTCATTTTTGAGGAAATCTTCTCACTCCCCAAGGTACTTGGAAGGTATTTGTCCTTCCTCCACATCATGTACCTCCCTTCCACATCACCTACACATCATCTTACCCTTAGCCATCTCACATTCCACATGTCAAAATGTGAGGGCTTGTGAGTCCTCAACTCACCTTAGCCCTTTATCTTGGCCTTGTTGGATAAATCCCAACCATTGAATTCTCTAGAGAATTCAAGTTTCTCTATAAATACCCCAACCTCTAAGGCATTTCAACACTTATCCATTTTGCAATTAAATGTTTCCATTTTGTGCACTCATCTAGTGATCAATTTCATCCATTTGCATCTACATCCAAGTATATAGTTAAAAGCTTGCATTTAGCCATATCAAGAGTCATCAAGGAGCATACAAAACACATCAAAATCAAGGGCCAACCAAGGAGTTTCAGCTGCAAAAGGGAAGGTATAACCACTTGCATCATTTTACACATTTTCTCTTTGCATTTACAAATTTCTTAGGCTAATCTTGAGGTGTTTCTTCATGTTTTTCCATTGCATTTTAATTGCTTAGAATAGGTTAAACATTTAGGATATCACAGGATCTAATTAGCAGACTTAGGTACAACTATAGGATATATCATTGTGAATGCATGTAGATGTGGAGTGACAACATGAGGGTTTATATGTACCTTAGTAACATCTATACAAGGTGATGAGACTTTATGAGGGATATCGTTAAAGGGGAACTCAATTGTCCTAAATAAGTCATCGAGATCCCAAGTGTGAGATTCTACAATAGATGTGAGATATTTGATAAGTATGTATCCTAATGTGGTGGATCCCATATTCATATATGAAATTGTTGAAGAGAGGTGTAGAAGCCTTTTGAGAAGATATGATCATTGTAAGATCAATAGTAGAAACCTTAGTAACACCCACATGTGCAAATCTATCCCAAAAACATCATAATCAATTAGAGTGTGAAGTGGATCTTCAAAGACTACAGGATTATGGTCCAAGTGGTATACGGGCATTCAATGTGCTTTTGATGATGTCATAAATCCTCATTAATAGTAAGTAAAATTAGTTTATAAACTTGTTCATTCTTGCAATATCATTCAAACTTCTATCAATAATCCCTAATCTCAAGAATGAGTCCAAAGAGAGTGGGTGAGATATTTTCTATGTGCAATGATTATTGATCCTTTCTAACTAAGATTTGATAAATTGGAAATATTGGTGGATTATTTAGAAAAAAATAATAATATATGTTTTCACACTTTGCCCAAATAAAAAATTAACCTCTTTAAAGTTTCAAAATAAAATGAAATTAAGTAGTAAAATCAAACTTCTTTAATCTTTTAGTTGTAATATTTAGCTCATATATGCTTTCTCATTCACCCAAAATTCCTTATTTAATATAATACCACTCTCAAACCCTCAAAAATAGATATAAAGTATCCTTTTAGCATCAAGTGTCTAATACCATGTAAGATTACTTATATTTGGTTTAAACATGACATTAATTTACTCTAATAATATTGTTGATCAGAAGTGTTAGTCCCAAATCCCTAAAGGTAAGTCTCTTATTGTGTATCAAGGGTGTTAAACTCAAGGCAAGACATTCAATCTTATGATCAAGCAAGATAAATTTGGACCAATTATTGAGGTGGATAAAAACTCATTCACTTTTGGATTTTCTAAACCAAGGGGAGATTTCATCCTAGTGTTGCAACAAATATCACTATAATGACTAAATACCTACCTTGACATAAATCATACCCATTGCATATTGTACCCTTTTTTAGTTGTCACTTTGCACTTGTATGCTAGTTTGAGGGTGTTGGTATGGATCCTGATTATCTTCCTAGTTTAGAGGCAGTGGAGTTGTAATCAGTCTCCAAGTGGGAGATTGTTAGTAATGAAGCCTAATTTTTTGCAAGTATGAAGGTGTTTTCATTGATGTCAACAAGCTTGTCTTGTCATTAGTGACAGTTGTGCAGTGGTTGAGAGAGATTGTTGCTTTGATTAGTTGCATTATGTTGTCATCAGTTAATTTGTTGGTGTTAACCTCTAGTGTTACTTTGATAAGCTTATTTTTATGGTTTAGATGTCAAGGATATTGATAAAATTGATAAAATAAGGAAACATGGTGTTGCAAAGGTATTTTGGTTTTGCTTCACATTTTTTTCGGGTTGAAGATTTGTTTGTGTGGTTTGGATATGTTGGTTAAAGGTGTTCAAATTTTCTATATCTAGAATTTGAGTTTTTTGATTGTTGTGCACATGAAGATATGTTCACTAGTGGGAAAACTAGTTTTGCAGTGTTGGTTATAGAGGTGTTTGGGAGAAATGTCCTTGCTTCACGTTTCTCTGCATTTTTTCTTTAGGTCTTGCCATTCTGAAGGTATGTTGATGGTGTTGATCTCTTACCTATGTCAAGAGGATTCGTGGTTTGGTGCTTTGAAAATTGGATTCTAGTATTGTAGTGTTTGGTAGTATAGTCTGAGTGTACATTCTAAAGGTGCAAATCATTGCGAAGGAGTCTGATGGATTTAAGGGTGATAGAGGAATATTCTAGATCATAATGAAGTGTGGTGAGTGGTTCTCAAGTCATCTTTGGGCTTGAGGAAGTATGTAATTTAAAGTTTAATGTTGTTTGCATGGCTAACGATCAACCTAGTGTTTACACTACATGCGAAGGATAAATGTTGTTTGTTGTAGCATGTAGTTGAGTGGTGTTGTTGATTTGGGTCCCAGTTAAGTTTTGTTTTGGTCCTCTTTTCATTCTTATCCACCATGGGAATGTTTAGTTCCAACCTAAATTTTGAATTTGTAAAGTGTAGGGTGAGTGTAGCCAACTTGAAGATATTTTTCAAATTGAGGATGGTATAAATGCAAGGTGAATTGATATGAGATAAGGTGGGAAATGGAATTGAGTGTTGGTATGTGACGTGTAGTGTGAGATATAACGTAAGATTGTTGAATGTAGTGAGTTGAAGTATCTTGATCTTCTAAAGATTACAAGTGTTAGAACTATTGTGGTGGAATCTCCGTTACATTGAGGTCATGTTCTCTATGTGACAATCTATCTTCTTTTCTTCTTTCTATTTCAGAAGTGAGCTTGGGCTAAGCCTTTTTGGACAGTGTGTCCTATTCTGGCAGTGAGCCTCTTTGTACTAGTTTTTGCAATTACTTAGCTATGAGCTAATCCTCACTGTGGTTTTTCCCTTTTAGGGTTTTCCATGCAAATCTAATGTTCTCTTGTGTATGGTGTCAGTTGTTTTAGTTTATGTTATCTGCTTTTCATGTTCAAACATTATAAAATATTAAGGGTTTAATGAATGCATGTGGATCTGATTGTTGTCAAGGGTTTTACTGGTTTAATTTGATACAACTGATTCACCCCCCCTCTTAGTTGTCTTGTTCATTTCAACATGATCTTGTTGTTGGTGTTTTTGCAACTGCGTTAGAGCCCATTTCATGTTGGTTGGGGGGGAGGGAGGGGAGGTAATTGAGAGGGTGTGAAGGGGAGCTTACCCCCAAACCCCCAAAGCCAAAATTCAAATACATTTTTAAATCATAAAATTTTATTTTTCGTAATAAATTTGGACTATTCATAATTAGGTCATAAATATAATGATAGAGGTTATGTTTAAATTTTTTCCCTAGAAGGAAACCCTCTTTATGAGGGCATTGTATTAAGATTGTGTATTATGTGTGGATATTGTGATAGAGAGAAGAGGAAGTTGTAATAGATGTGTTATAGGTTGTATCCCTTCATTTTGTTGGACAAATAAAAATGAAGGATTGGTTGTTTCTTTGTGGGCGTAGCCCATATTGGGTGAACCATGCATATCTATTTTGTATTTTGTGTTATTTTAATGTTATAAATTTGCATTCATATTGTTGTATATTTCTCTATGATCTTATTCCTAAAAGAGGTATTTTGGGTTTAACACCTGATTAGGTAGATGGACTACCACACTAGATGTTTAGAATGACATTAATATATCCCCCAATATTGTTTCATGTATTTAAACATGACAATGATTAAAACTACCTACAACAAAAATATATGATGTTTATGATTAATTTTTTTGGTGTGTTGTGAGGTGATGGGGAGATGAAGCTAGTGAAGACCAATTTTTATATCTAGTTGGGAAATAGAGTCATTGAGTTCATACAAAGGATGTAATTACATTAATATATGGTAAAACCTTAATGAATATGCATAAGCTATATAATCCAATTCTCGCATCACATGAAAAAATTATGCCACCATCATTTAGTTACAAATACATGGTTACCTATAATACTTATATCATACTTCCTACTTCATACTAATACTAGAAGTTGGAGATATTCATGTTACATATATAATCTTTCTCTATCTTGAAATTGCGCACCAGGGAAAACCTTAGTAGTGAATCTTCACCAATTGGAGAATTTTAGATATCAACCAAATCAAAATTGGTGAATTAATCGCACCCAACAGGGTGGCCAAATCATCCAGATTTTATGAATTATCGGTCCAATGCATATCCATTCACCATCAATTTTTTTTATGAGGCATATTTAAGTAACAAATTCTTCATAACAGACTATGCGTTACAAATGGACTGACTAATATTTTTGCCTGGAATCCCGGAAGCATGTAATAAAACAGCTACATATTTTCCAATACTATTAAAACAACATTATATCAGGACCCATTTTACCAATTAAAATTTACAAACAGTTGCTTGTGAAGACCCATTTTGCCAATTAAAATTTACAAATTGTTGCTTGTGAGGACCCATTTTGCCAATAACATTAAAAAAAAATTACATTTGAGGACACATTTCAGCAATTGTCGTGACACCTTCATGCTAATTGTAGGGCCATAATCACCTTGAAAATTATAACATATCATTTTATAATCATGCAGGATTCACCAAATTTTTAATATACCATTTAAAAATCCCGTGGAATTCACCAAATATGGATTGATATAAATACAATTGAAATTGTCATTTATTCTTACAAATTTTGTCCAGTTCTCAATTTAGAATTTGGACTTGGAACCTTGAAGTTGATTGTAGGCAAGTTACAAACTTACAACATAGGCATTCCTGCATTAACGAATAGCAAGTTAATGAAAACCTAAACTTAAAGGTGAGTGATCATTTCTTCATAGTGTTATAAGATTTCTTTATCTTTTTTCCATTCTTGCTTCAATCTTAAAGATGAGAATGGGATCTATATTCTCTATCCTTAAACACGAAGACATTTTTTCTAGCTTTTATTCAAAGTGAGAGATTAATACGTTGAGCAGAAAGTGCAATAAGGGTAAGACTCCTCAAGGTGGTGAAGGGACTGGGAGGCCATCAAAATACCCAAAACATAGAGTTACCATACAGTCTTACTTTGGAATTGGAAATGCTTCTGATCCATCAAATCAAGATGGAGCTACATCCTCAACTCTTCCACCAAATATTAATGAAGAAGGTATTCACAATACCTCACCACCATCGAAAGGTCAAGGTGAGATTTTCATTGAGTTAAATGAGTTAAATGAGTCAAATGAGGATGGAAATACTGCAGAAGATGTTCCAAGGGATACCCTGGTTAGCCAGAATGAGATAATTGACTTGGATCAGGATGATGTTGGTAGCAAGAAAAGAAAAGGCAAATCAAAAGTGGGGTGCAAGTGGGAAATGACAAGGAATTTTTAGCTTGGTTGTTTTTCAAAGTACCCATTCATTGTACCAGTGGGGAAAGCAAACAAAGATGAAACTACAACAAAATGCATGTGTACGATTTGTAGTTGGAAATGTAAAAGAGATAAGAAGTTGCAGCTAAAGCTCAACACTATAGAAAAGCATATCGGTAAAGTTTATGAAAAAAATCATAAACAAAAAGGAACAATTAATCGTACGATGGAAATCAAAGGAAGAATGTCTTCATGCTAAGTATGTCGTGGAATATGAAGAGCATAAGCCAAGAATGTCAAAACTTGTTGCATGTCGAGGTAAAATTGAGGCTCAATTTGGAAAAGCAATGGAAGGAGCACATATATCAAAAACTATTCAAACGAGTGTTGTTTTTCATTCTTGTCTAGAGGGCATCCTATGATAGACTACCCAGAATATTTTAATTTATTTTCTTTTTTGGTTGTTCCTCACTTTCCTAGCTCACATTGGTTAGTAAATGTTGGATGGGAATGGGAAAACTGTCTTGCTGCAAAATGGAAAAGAAAAATTTAAAGGAGAAAGTAAAACAGTCAAACTTCATTGCATTATCTTTAGATGAAGTTACTATGGTAGATAATACTTCTTGGGTCTGTATGCATGTGTATACTATAAATCAACATGTCCACCAAGCTCATCTTCTCTATGTTCATAAAATGAAGGATAGTTCAACATCAAAAATTTTATTTGAACTAGTCAAGAAATCTTTGAATGAAATTGTAGGTATGGATGAGTTGACAATTGCCAAAAAGTTGGTGTGTGTAGGAGTTGATGGAGCTGTAGTGATGCAAGGTCACAGGAGCAGTGTTTGCACAAAGTTACAAATTACTTGTGCACCATACATGCTTGGCATTCACTACATGACCCACATAATGTATTTAGCATTCGAAATTGTAAGCAAGTTTCCTACAGTATCAAAAGTTGAAAATCTAGTCCACAAGCTCTACGCATACTTCTGTCAAAGTCCTAAACATTTCACGAAATTTCAAAATTTTGTTAAGGGAATAATAACAGGAAACAAGCTTCTCAAGGATATTGATACCAAATGGATCTCCCTGCATGGACTAGAGCAATGAGCTCTTTCAAAATATTAATCCTTGATAATGTACGAGCATCACAACACAGTAAACAAAGCTCTTGACCTCTTACATAGGTTAAGCGATATAGAGACACTCTTGAATTTAGCTAGTCTTCTCCCCATGCTAGGTGAAATGAACAATCTTATGAATAAATCCCAAGACAAAACTACGTATATTTATGAATATTCCAAACTATGTAGACATGCATGCATGGCCCTTGATCATCTATATCTAGATCTAACAAAAGAAAGCCCAAATTATTTCATGTGGTAGAAAATTACTAATTTGAATAAGCCTGATAACTATTTACAATTTAATACAAGTGGGAACTTAAATGTATCTGTGTACATGGATTTGAGATACCAATGTACCATTTTAAGATAGCCAAGCACTCTATCAGAGAAGTACCTATTAGAAAGGAAGATTTTAATGACATTGTTAAATCTGTTAGTGATAATTTGAAGGAAATTGCAAAATGTCTCTCCTTAGAGATTTATGATAGATTCCATTGACATGAAATACTTGAAGCCATGGGTATTGTGTATCCTCAATTTTGGGTAAACCGAGATAGCCCAAAATATTTTCATGATAAAGTAAATATCTTGATCGGACACTTTTCAAAAAGTGTAACATACAATGAGTAGACAATAAAAGGAATTATAAATGCAGATAAGCTTAGACAACAATGTAAGAGTTTTGAAATGGGATCAATAACAAAGGTTTCGACAAACTTAGGTCAAAGTGAAATATTACATGGTTTGATATCAAAACATTTCAAACTTGTTGATTTATGTCAAACAATGATATTGGGGTCGGTGGAGGATGAGAGGGCTTTCAATTCATTGGAATTTTTGAAATCAAAGTTAAGAAACAAACTACACAATAATTTGGAAAATTGCTTGAGTATGAAAGGAACTGTGTATAATGTCAAACAATTTCCTTTTGAAAGGGCACTCACAATCTAGAGGTCTGTATGTGAAAGAAGAGGTTTGTGCAACACTCCAATTCCAAACGTTGGTACTGGTGGCACTGGTAATGGTAGTGGGACAAATGACAATGACACAATGAATGTTGAATTTGAGATGCAGGCCAAAGAGAATGAAGACCAAACTCAAAATCAAGACAACTCTTTTATTTTATCTCAATTTGAACACCAGTTTCAGGACCCTGACTCCGTTTGGGAAATGGAAGTGAATTAGCATCTTTTAGGTATTTATATTGCACTTCGTGAATCAGTTTCCAAACTGTAGTTGATATTTTATATTGTATTCCATGAAATTGTGAATCATTGCACTTCATGAATCATATTCCAAACTATAGTTGATGATATTTTATATTGTATTCCATGAAATTTTGATATTTGATATTGTATATTGTATTCCACGGTATTGAATTTGATATGTGATTCTACATCATTTTTAAAGAACAACACTTATCACACTACTTATAAATTCTTATCGCATTGTCATTCACACAATCTTTGATAAATAAGTGAAAGGAATATTAATCCATTCCTTGAATAGAAGCTAGCAGTTCAACATCCATAACATAAACACATGATGTGATATGACAACTTATAAATAACTGTTGATTATTTTGAGTTAGAATATAGTGAATACAATACTAGAGAGCAAGATATGTTGAATGAAGAAACATTCAACATAAATTAACAACAATCGTAATCCATTTAAAGGTTTGTTTATAAAGTTGATTTGTTGCTGCATTGATCAACAAAATGTATCATGAACACTCACTTAGATCAGTGCCTTAACCTAGGAATGAAGTCAATCTCAAAAACCTATACAATTTGACAACAATTTAACACATAACATCATTAAGCTTTGATAATATTGCATTACAATATCACATTCATTATACTCTCAACCATAACTTCTTACTAATATCCTAGTACTCAATTCACATGAATCTACAGCCTCATTCAAGCACTTTCATTAATTCATTGAATTAAAAACAAGAACAAAACTACACATCCATTGGAAATCAATGAAGACAAATAAGATAATCCTTGATCATATTATTCATAATTCATGAAACAAGTACATAGGAGAGAAATGGTTTTGAATTTGAACCATTTGTATTCAATTGCTAGTATTGTTATCAAAATTACATATGCAAGCTAATTGATTCAAAACCTAAGACAAAATTCTAAAATGTTCTTTGTATTCCCTTTACAAAATTCTCTATGATCAGTACAAAACAACGGACCCATACTTCTGGCCTAGAATCCCTTCTTATAAAAATGAAGGAGCAAAACAAGCTTCGGGCTAGAAAGTACACATGTTCCTTCTCAATTGGACCGATACAAAATACATTCCCTTTTCAGTTATATTTGCATTTCCAAATAGAGGGAAATGTTACATGAGACAAAAACCATTTTCATTTGTTGATGGAGATCATATTCTGCCTTTCAAAAGGCATCTTTAGGCTAATGTAGCAATATTCGCGTGCTCCAAAATTGTATCCACATGCACCAAACTATGACCGACGGATTAGTATGGGTTAACTACACTTGATCCATGAAGAATCGAAATATATTCATGCCACTAATGTCAATCTCAATAGGATCAATCAAATGCAAATTAAACCAAGCATCCATTAAAACCAAGCGTACAAAACTGCGAAAGCTTCAAAATACCTACTCTAATCCATTTGAAACTTATCCTATTGGGGGAGTGGTGTCATGTTGATGTGGAATGACGACCCTTTCCCAATCCCAAGGATAATAAGCTTGTTTCAATCAGTTTTATTGAAGAAAACTGATGAAACCATTGTGAGATATGTGTTGAAACATGATTCAAAAATAGATTAACATGATGCAAGCTATTTTAATATGATTTATGCTAAAATGATTAAGATGTGCAAATGCAAAGCTAATCTAAATGGATTTTAAGTTAAAAGATTCAAAACCTTAATTAATAAACAAGTTAAATGTATGCATCTATGTTACCATGGAAGCCATTAATGGAAGCTAAGTTATTATGCAAGGAATTTAAACTAAAAAGATGCTAAATATGAGTGTGAGTGTGAGTGATTTTAACAACATAAGTTTTATGTTAAAGGATGTGTCCATTTGTCTCCAAATAGTGACCTATTTATAGGAGAGCAAATGAGAAATGAATGGTTGAGATAAAAAAGGTTAATCAATGGTCAAGTATGGAAGAAGTTGGAGGCATGGATCATAGATTCTCATCAATGGATGAGAATTAATGGTGAGATTTAATCAAGGGTTCTCCTTTGTCCAAACAAAACACACTTTCAACTTGCCCAAGAGGTCACAAGTTAACTTGCTCAAGAAGTCAAGTAAGTTTGTTAGAAAAAGAATTTTCTCCTTTTTCAAATGAGTGAGGAAAGAGAATATTCTTTGGAATATTCTCGTGGGTGAAGGAAAATAGATAATTTAGCAATTAAAACAAAGTTTTAATGTGCAAAAAGGGAAGGAATATTCCATGGGAATATTCCTTTTGGAGGAATGTGCAAAGGAGGAATATTTTCTTGGAATATTCCTTTGCAAGTGAGGGGAATTAGATTAATTAGTAATTGATAATTAAACAGGTTTAATTATACAATTAGGGGAATTAGATTATTTTCACTAAATAAAGTGATTTAGGGTTATTTTAATTAACTAAGAAGATTTAGGGATTAAATTAAATAACTTGATGTATTTAATTTAATTGGATGAAATGTTAGCATGAAAGGGGGTGAATTAACTTGATTAGATCGATTAGGTTAATAGATGCAAATAACATAATTAATTAATTAGCTAGGCTAATTCAATCAACTAAGTGAAAAGAGGATGGGTTTGAGGATGAAACAATGTTAGTATACCTAATTCGAGTGCATTATATCATTTAGGACATTTTTTAGTGTCTACATTTTGCCCCTCTTTGAAGCAAGGTACTTGTTACGTTGGTTCACAGTCAGACACTCCTTAGATTATAAACTATTGTAGAAATCAAAAATATATATATATTTATTTTTGGATGCTCCATTGCTGCCCTAGTAGAAGGAATAAGCTGGTTCCCTACCCCCTCGAGAAATCAGGTGAAAATTTTGAAATTTGGGTTGACTTCTTGACAAAGGTAAAATGCAACCTAAGGGGTTTAAAGGCTTTGAGATGCAAAAAAAATGCCAAAAACACAAAAAATGATGCAAAATAAGCTTCAATTTAGCAAGATTGGTGAAAATGGTGAAATACCCTAGCTTCATAGTTAAATTAGGGCAAAAAACCCTAATTTTCAAGCATAAATAGGTGAGGAAGGGTCACTTTCAATTCATTTGTGTATTCACACCTTAGAGAATTCTTGCATTTTGAGCTCCGACCCTCTAACAAAATAGCACAACAAAGTGCTCCCACAACACATTTTCGACCGGGTTTGTGAGTACTAGAGGCCTCTAGCTGTAGGACCACTAGTATGTGATTTGAAACTTGATTTGAAATTTGACTTTTAGGCACATTTATTGCATTTTGAAATTTGAATTTTGGCAGCATCGCTGTATAGCGACACCATTTTTAGAATCGACAATGCTATTTTGATTTATAGCGACACATATGTGATTAAAAACATAGTTTGTGATTTGATTTTAGGGTTTCAGATTTCAAAATGTGACACATATGTAACAATGCACCTCAAGATTTAGAATTTAGGATTGGGGTTTTCCAAGCTCAAATAGGGACCCATATGTGTTTAGTGACACATATCATGATTTGAAATTTTAATACCTTGAGTGTCATTGTTTGGAATTTGATTTATAGCAACACTATTGTCAATAGCGACACCATTGTCATTTTGGGGGATAAAAACTCCAAACTTAGCTAGTTTTCATGAATTTTGACATCGTGCACTTTGTGATCATTGTAGCAGTGATCTCAGGCTTGGTTGCTCCAGATCGATGGAGCATAGGATTCAATCTAGGATGGGGTTTTTCTTGGCATGAGATGCTCTTTTAGAGGACCCAGTATGCATGGGGTCCAGTGATGTTGGCCTCCCTTTACCATGATATGCATGACTTTGTTTATTGTGATGGGAGAGAGATTGGTATAGGGGTCACCCTTCTTCACATTTGGGCCTGGGAGCACATTGTCGTGCTTCGACCTATTGTTCACATGGAAAATGTGGAGCCAGATGATCTAGTTGTCTAGAGATACAAGGGTGCCATCACATTGTAGCACACAGGGCAACTCAGTATTCCTTAATGGCGTTGAGTGATCAAAGATATGCTAGTGTTCATATGGTGACCATGGCTTCAGATGCCAGCTTGGTATGATGATGTGCAACAGTTATTCTTTGCTCAATAGACCCAATATATGTAGGGTCGAGAGCACACAATTATTGAGAGGTACTTTCTTGATAGGGTTGTCAAACACTTTGGCGAGAGGTTGGACAAGCCTGATGATGCATACACCACCATTTTTTCCAGATCAGCTCGAGAGACTACATAGGGACACACGATCCCAACCCATGGGGTTGTAGAGGTCTTTCAACAACTAGTTGCTAGGCCTTGAGTTTATGATCATGGGTAGGCAGATGCAAAGAAGACACCTGCTTATGATGCATGGTTCATACCCGCTCTATGATTTACAAATCCAATAGGTATACCTCCACGAGGGAGGTTGAGAGGGAGGGGTGTAGGGAGAGGAAAAAGGTCAGCTAAATGATGGGCAAGGTAGAGGACATGATAGAGGATAGGATGGCAGGGGTAGAGGATAGGATGGCCAGGATGGCCAACATCATGATGGACAGGTCCAAGGTGCACCACTATTGCACTAGCAGCCTCCAATATAGTAGCCACCGATATAGCAGCCACTGACATAGCAATAGGCTCCTCAGCAGCCACCACTAGGGCCAAATCCCTGTGATGGTCAGATTCAATAGCTGCAACAACAATTGTAGGTAGTGACGGGTGAGAGAGATCAGGCTTGTTAGCAGATATTGGCCATAACTGCTAAGAGAGACTAGGCCAGGCAATAGGTATAGACATTGACAGTTGAGAGGGACCAGGAGTGCCAGCTTAGGAAAATTTCTGATATGCAGTTGGCATAGGAGGTCGGGTGGCGCCAATAGTTGGAGACCATGACTGTTGCAACTCAAGGGCAAACAGTGTTTGTCCAATTGTATAGAGGATGTGACCGAGGTAGCCTATTATCACATGCATTACCACCGGGATGTCCCCACAATGATTAGACAAATAGATTACTCACCAAGGAGTGATGCACATCCCCAAGCTGAGGATCAACCAAAGAGACAGTCTGGTGAGGGGAGCAACCATCAGAGCTACCTTGCTTGTACAAACAATTTTTGATTATTGCCCAATTCTTTATACAAAGATACTTTCATGGGCTCCTTTTTGATAGCCTCGTGGATATTGTATTTTTGATCAATATACATACACTGACTCAAATATTGTATTATGACAGTCACCATTTTTTGATATATATATATATATAATTTGATATGATGTGATGTGTTCTATTTCATACTTTATGAATGTATGGATGCATTTGATGTTGATATGATGTGATATGCTTATATATTATGATCATGTATGGATGCAACATAATGGATGAATGTTTTTCCTCTTATTCAATATGTTTATGCAATATGTGATGATAACCTATGAGGCGATGATATGGAATGGATGCAATGTTATATTCTTTTTCAATATATTTTTATGATATTCCATGGGATGGATGATATGATATGCTTATGTGATGCTTATGCAAGTGATATGGATGCATTTCTTTTTGTATATTTTTCTATGCAATTTATGATATGATGCATTGTATGCTGATGATAGGCGTGCAACGATTTAGGATGCTTAGAATAACAAATCTATGTTATTCTTCACAACTTAAATGATAATGCAATTGATTACATTCTTTTTTATTATGATGTGTCATGATAATGCGAGATGTATGCATGCTGATGATTTGTGGATGCAAGATGTATGTATTGATGATATTTTGGTTGACTGTCATGATACCAGGTTAGCGTGGAGAGAAGATAGAAGAAATAAGATGATTGACCATTGATTTTGAGATTGATCTAGAGAAAGTCCAACAAGCCTATGATCCACCAAGAATTTATTAGAGACGGTGATGATAAATTCATGATGATGATTATGATCTACTCATATCTTGGGATTGGGATTTTCCATCATTCCTTATTGTTTGATATAACACAAACACAATGCATCAAGGTATTGATAACCAAGATGACATTGTATCTAGTGTAATGGAATTTGACTATGCAAATATATAGGATAGTTCTTGTTCACACCTTGACATACAGAAACCTTGTCGAAATGTAGTTTAGTAGTTCAAAATATATCGGACCAAAGCATATGCAATAGTCAACAATATACTCCAAGAAACTTTGTATACACAACCAAACAAGTATGCACCAAGATTATTTTACAAGAATACCCACAAGTACAACAAATGAAAGATAATGATTGATGACCCATTCCTTTCTCTCTAAATCATTTAGACATCAAAAAGAGGTCCTTGGAATGGGTCACTAAGATAAATCACAAGAAAAGATCAAAGGAAAACAATTAGTGTTATCTATATCTCTTTCCAATTTAATTTTAGCTAAGGTGATTTTTGATACTAATGCCCATCACAGGAAGGATTCATCCTAGGAAATGTTGATCAGATGGTTTGATTAGGATGAGGTGTTTGATAAGCTGTTGATACAAACTTCATTGACTCGTTTACCTATGATTTAGACTTTAGATTTTGACACTTAGGTTTTCACTTTACAAATTGTGATACTTACTTTCTATTTGTTTTGTCGAAGGTTGAAGGTGATGCTTGATTTATTATGGATGGAGGGTTATTGCAAGTGAAAGCAAAATGGAATGGATGGTTTTGGATTTTTTGGAATATTTCAATGTTTTTGGTATTTTGAAATGTTTCGAGGTTGTTTTTGGTCTTTTTTGAAAGTTTATGTGAATGTTTTGGTTTTTAATTATTTAAGGCTGTTTAGGGTTTTATCTAAGATATTTGATGTTGTTTAGGTTTTTTGAATGTTTTCTAATGTTTTTGGATTTTCAAATTTTAAATGTTTTTTTGTTTTATGATATTTGAATGTTTAGGGGTTTTTCAAGATTTTACAAATGTTGTGCTCCTTGGTGAAAATTGTCAATAACCTAGCTATGGATGATGAAATCTAAGAAAACTTGAATGAGAATGTGGATGAACTTGCTCAAATCTGTAGATAGTAATCTTGCATAAAGTTGTGGATCCTAAATCAATAGAGAAGCCCTCCATTTATAGGAAAGAATGATGGAGGAATGAGAAATAGGAAGAATGTGGGATTAAACTTGAACCAATGACATTGTGCCACTTTTCAACATGCTAATGAAGGAGAGTGGAGCACATTTTGAACAATGTGCATGTTAAATGCATGTAGGTGAAATTTGAAATTCAAAAGATGGCTTGTGGAAGAAAAGTTGTAAGAGGAATTAATGCTAAGTTGGCTCATGAAAAAGGACATGTAAGAGCCTTAAATGCCATGTTGGAGGAAAAAAGTCCTTTGGGAGGGAGATTTCAAATTGGTGTAATATTCCAAGAATATGCCACATTTGAATGGAAATAGAGGAATTAATAAATCAAATAAATTGATTTATATGTGCAAGTTGCAAAAGCCAGAGGATTTGAGGATTAGTGTTAGGAGTTAATTAGGATTTTATTAACTTAGATGAAATTTAGTTGATATGACATTCGATTTAGATATTTAGATTTATTTAAATCAAATGAGAGGATATTTGGGAGATTAGTGATTTAATTAAATAAATTTGATTTATTCAATTAAATGAAGAACATTAGGAAATGATTAAATAAAGTTGATTTATTTAATTAAGAGAGACGACTTTAGGATTTAATAAAATAAAATGATTTATTTAATCAAAGGAAGAACATTAGGATTTAATTAAATAAAATGATTTATTTAATTAAAAGAAGAGTATTAGATTTAATCAAATAAATTTGATTTATTCAATTTAAAGAAGAAACTTGATGAATTAAAATAAGGATTATTCAATTAATTGGTTAGTAAAGAAGTGATTAAGGAAGAATTGGTGTTAGTGAATCATAATCAAGTGTGCGATATCAATTAGGATAATTTAATTTTTTGCAGTTTCCATGTCACATTTCTACTATGAGCAATATGCTTGTTTCCTTTCATATCTCTTATTGTTGAAGATCTTTCATTCTTTGGTTCCACTTCAGCGAAGCGAGATGAACAAAAGTTTCTCCTTTACATCAAGCCATCATAGAAAAGTTTTTGTGTTTTTTTCAATTACTGAGATGAGAAATATGAAGGTAAGTAACGATGGGTTGTGATCTTGCCATGTGTCTGCATCTAACGGTTCTAGTCTTATTCCAAAGGTTTTAATTCACAAGTCTAGTGCTTCAAAGATTTGCTTCTAAAATGCAACTATAGCCGTCCATCACAAATTCATCAAATGGTTGTGGGTTATATTAATTTGCATTGACATCTGGCTTCAGACATAATAAATATGTTGACACTTGTCCCCATTCTGGACACCTTATGAAGAAATTTCAATGCGTGGAAAATTTGTCCCGGAATAGAACAATATGTAATTGTAGCATTTGATATTTTTGCCAACCACGCTGTGATTTTTTATTGGCATACCAGTTTATTTCACCACTGAATTTTTTTATTACTTTGAGATTATGTTTAGTTCACCAATGCTTTTTTTATTCATTTGAAAATAGGTTTAATTTGCCAATAAAAATATATTTTTTTGGTTTGAAAAAAGTTTCAATCACCGACAAAAACATTTTTTGTTTTGAAAAAAAGTTTAATTTGCCAATGGAATATTTTATTGGTTTGAAAATAGGTTTTAATTGCCAATGAAAATATTTTATTGGTTTTAAAAAAATTGCAATTTGATTGGATTTTCCACAAACTTCTAGTGATTACAAAATATTCACCAATTGAGATTATTATTTTTTCTCAAAAAATGAAAAAAAAATCGCCAATAAAATTAATATTTTTTTTGGGAAGTATATAAGATTCGCTAGGATTTTACACCTTTGCTAAGGAGGGGTTCTTAAAGTTATCACTGCCTCTTACCATATCTAGCGAGTTGAGGCATCGTGGGTAAGATGAGAAGTTCAAACATCAGACGCTTGGGCTTCCGCCAAGTGGGCACCATCAGATTCTCCAGCAATCACCTAGGAGCAAAATTTGATGATGTCACAGTAGGGTGAGAGGAAGCAACAGGTGGGGAAACAACAACAACAAAAGAAGAAGAAGAGTGTTGAGTGTTAGAACCAAAAATTTAACCTCAAATTTTCACTAGTCCTCGCCACATCTATATAGCCATTAAATTTACACCACCTCATAAACTATCATTTTTTCCTAATAAGTTTAGAATTTCCATAATAATAATCTCCTTAAATCTGTTCCACTAAAATATTATTCAAAATCACCCTCCCCATAGCCACTACCTTAACATCACTTTAAGTCCATAACTTGAAACACATTTTGGTGAGACAATGCCATTTTGTAGAGAGCTACATTGCGGTCTCTCCAATAAACCAACAAAATAAGCCAACATAAAATATTCAGGAGACTGCCACACTTCAAAGTGACATATTCTGAAGTCTCGTTGACAATCAAAAAATGAATATTTCAAACACACTTAAGTGTTTTAGAGATAGCTAGTCTCTCTGATAAACTGAAATGCAGGGCGTCAAAGAAATATTGATATTTTAAATATGCTAAATTATTTTGGCATTCATGAACCAAAAAAACATTTGTCGGACATAACTGATTGATGCAATAGATAATGGACAACTGGAAAATCCAAGACTTGGCAGACGTAGTAACAACTTCGAAGAGACATTGAAATATAGGGCTGAGAAATGTAAATGTCTCTTTGACACTACAAAAATAGTTGAGAACAAAATATCGAAGAGACAAGCTCATATCGAGAGGACATTGATAAAAGTCTCTTCGATCACTCTGAAAACGAGATGAGAGATACAAAGAATGCAACAAAGTAACAATGAGGGAATGATTTCGAGGAGACCATATGATATCGAAGAGAAATAAAAGCATGTCTCTCCAAAACTTCGATAAACAATGGGGAGATGATTGTCGAAGGGACATTGAAATATCAAAGGGAGATGGTTGCAAGTCTCTCCAAAACTCTGAGAACTAAGAAGGAAAGAATATATGAAAAGTGGTAAAACCTAAGGTAAAGTTTTTAGAAAGACCATATGATATCGAAGAGACGTAATCATATGTCTCTTCAAAACTCCAAAAAGAAAACAAGGGCACAAGCTTGTTGAAGGGAGAACGAGATATTGATGAGAGTATAAGTAAAGTCTCTTTGACACAACGAAAAAGTATTTCTCAACTGGTTCACATGACTGGTGTGGCTTTTGAAGAGACAACTAACATTAATGGCACCATCAATTAGAAAGTTGGCAGGGACAACATTTATGAACTAGAGTCGATAGAAGTGTGCCAAATCTTAATATATCTTGTTTGTAAGATCTTAGAATCTTAATGAATTGAAGTTGAAAGTTGAGGATGCGAGATCGAGTGATAGTGAGAAGCTTAGAAAAGGAGACACTAGTTCAAGTAAGTACTCAAGACTCAGTTGAAGATTTTATCAAATTTTGTTTGAATTATAGTAGAGCTAGGGTTTTAAAACATGGAAGGAACACTAAAGAAACCCAAAGTGAAAAGACAAAAAATAGAGATGAGACCAATAAACCAAGATTTAATTGAACAATGACCCAATTTTGGACCAAAATCTAGACGAACAACCCAGTTAAATCCTTCAACTGCAAGAAATTAGAAGATAAACACAAGAATTGAGGAGATGTATGGACTCCACAATGAGGATATGACATATTCATATACCACTACAAAAATAAATATAGGCATAAGCCTGTGTCAAAACCATGGAATATGAATCTAGGAAATCTCATGATGCCTAACGTGTTTATCAATGTGGAATTAATCAAGCTTTTGAAAAAAATGTATAACCCCAAAACTAGGATTATTCATTCACATGATGGGTCACACTTTCTCCCCAACACCAGACATTATATTGCTATGGTTTTTCAATTGGATACATCGATGAAAATGCCACTTAGAATCATAGATATTTTGGAAGAATTCCGCACCATGGACATGAACTATAAAAGATGGAAGTTGCCTTTACATAGACCCTAAGACACAAGGGGTCAGCTCAAAAGATTCTCAAGTAATGAATGACCTCCTTTTTTTGTAGATTTATTTGAAGAATATTATCAATATACATATTACTCAGCTGGAAAAGTATTGGGAATAGATATTCCTATTGAAATGGCTATAGCCCCTACGATCTTAGTTACATATGTTCATAACCAAGATGCTAGACCTTTTGAATATGCATAATACCTGGCATAAATTATAAACACATCACTTGCTTCCATAAAGAATAATAGTGATGCAATTAATTTCAGACAATATTCTTTGCTTATGCACATGATCTTGTATGAAGGACAATCCATGGGGATTTAGGGAGAAGAACTAAGAATTAAGGATTTGGATGAAGGTGAGAACATAAGGCTAGTACTAATGTGGACTTTAATTTGGGATAGTAGATGTGGAGGTCTCATTACTTGTACTTCAAAGAACACTTTGTGAAGCCCTTATACAAACTATTTGGTAATCATTGTGATTATAATTTGTCCCCTAAAATACAAAGATTTCTTAGACCTAAAGAGAAAAACCCAAAAGGAAAGGTAAACCACAATTGGGGAGACTGGTGCATCTATGAGGATTGCACTATGATTAGAGTGTATGGGTTTGAGGTAGCTCCATTCCTTTTGCCTAGAATAGTTCCTGATTGGATTGCATATTTAGAGATAGTAAGGTAGTTGGCTTATTCAGATTATATGCATCTTAAGAGATATGGCAAGCAATCTCTTATGCCTTCAACTCTATGTTTTGGTGATTTTACTATTATTTCTAAAAAGGGATATAATTTTGTTGCCAACAAGATAGACTATTACGGTATGCCACAAGGAAATAAGAGGGAAATTTTCAATCTTGAACATTTCATTCATAGTGCCAAAATGACATAGAAGTTGAAAAGATATGAGCATGATTTATTTGTAGATGATGTAATCATAAACTATGATGAATCTCAGGAAATGATAAGAAAGGCAACATATAACATGGTAATGATGGTAGGGGCATGGAGAGAAAGCCATAACCCACTATATTGAAAAGCCTTTCATGAAATACAAGATCCTATGGAAAGAGCTGAGCAATTGATTCTACATGAAGAAGAATTGACCAAGGATGTAGCTCTCATAGACTTCGAGTAAAGAAGAGGTGCTTGTTCTAGGAAACAAGCTGAAAATATAGCACCTTTAAGTCATGCATCACCACAACCCACCTTAGATGTTAGTTTCTATATTGACACTCCCATTATAGTTGAATATGACATTGAAGAGGAGGATGAGGTTGCACAAATAATTGCTCCTACCATCCCGCAATATGAATTACCACCAAAAAGGAGTATAGTGTCATTTGAAGCCTCAGATAAACTCTCTGATGATGTGAGACATCATGCGAGTCAAGAGTTTATTTCAGATGATGCTTTTGTTGAAACCCCAAAGTTTAAGTCATTCATTTATGAATACAAAGGGAAAATAATAAGAGAAAGAATGAAAGAAATTAACCCTAGGCAAGAAGATGATGCTCTAAAATAATTACAAGAGGAAGTTGACAATGAAATGAAAAATATCACCCCTGAAAGAGGACAAGAGCTACTATAGTAGGTTGGGGTCATGCTTCCCCTAGGATGGGATATTAGTTCAACTATAGTTTTTGACAATTTCATGAGAAGAGAAAATAAAACCTTGTAGCTGGTGGATGAAGCTAGTGATAAGATTTATATTGGCTTAGGGTATAATCTAGATAATGCTACTTTATAGATTTGGGCTCTATACCCACTAGGGAAGAGGCTCACACTTATTGATAACCCCAATCAAGTATTTGGTCATCTCTTAGTACAATGAGTGGGAGATCCTATTGAGATAGTTGAATTGAATGTAAAAGTTATTGAATTCACTAAGGCTCAAATTGAAAAATTGATAAGAAATAACAAGGGGCTTGTTTCTAAAAATGAGAGATTAAAACAAGAAGTGATTAATTATAGAGATAAGTCGCCTTCCTCCTCTGGCCTTTATTCTCCATTGGTAGACTGTGAAAGAAAGGTACTTGAAGCTATGTCTGAAACCACGTATTGTAAGCAAAAGTATGAAATAATTCAACAAAAACATGAAGAATTAAGAAAGGAATTAAAGAATACTAAATTTGAAATGGCTTCAAAGTTGGTAAGAAAAATATTTGACAAGATGTTCAAGAAAATTGATAAGGTTTGGATTATCCACAACAAGACATTTGTAGCTTACCAAGAACATAATAGATTACACAACAGAATGGAGGAGATAAAGGAACAAATAAAAGCCAAAGAGAATACTGGTGAACATGTGTTTCGGGAGTACAAAGAGTTGATGAAGATGCAAGACCATTTCCACACCATACTGACATAAGAAATTGGTGATTTTAACCAGTCTTTGAGTATGGCTTTACCAAAATTCTTTGATGATGAAGGGGAGTTGAAGGAGCAGGATGTATGGAAGAATGAAATCACTCAATATTTTACTGGTGGTCCTTGATGAAATCAATGATTAAGAAAGAATAATGGAGAAGGAACATATACAATTGGAGCAGATTTTTACTCTTGAACATGCCATGAAAGATATCATTAGCAACACCAATATGTATGCTAAAACAAGATATATTGAGCACCTTAATTTGTTTATCACTCAAACAAAGTGAGAAGTAGGGGACATCAAAGTCTCACAATTATCTGATGCATTATCATGGAATATGGACCTTGAAAAAATCTTCAGTGATCACAGGTACCTGATGAAGATTAACGGATTGGGGTGCATTGCAAATTATTTACGGACTTCTTAGTTTTATTGTTTATGTCTAATAAAAAACTTTGTTAGCATTTTAGTTAATAAAAAATGCAACTTTTGTAAAGGCCTAAAGCTTGTAGCTTCCCACATATATAAAGGAAACTAAGTCCCGATTGAAAATATATTAGATTAGGATTATCAATAGAGTAGCGATAGGATTATCAATAGAGTAGCAACAATATAAGCTATATACTTTACAACATAAAAAGACTTCTATTATACAATATACTATTTTTTGAAGTAAATACAATGGAGAAGTTTTAACTGGCTGGCTAAATTTTGGTGTCAATTGTTTGTTGATAGTATACGATTACTTGGCTGGATGCTTTCTTATTATTTAAATTGGTCTATCAAGCTCAATTTATCAAGGCACATTTGTTGTTCTTGTGTGGTTTAATTAATTGGTTTCTTCAAAAGAATTAAAAATCCTTTTAGTAAGTCACAGTAATCTAGGAGTATCATTTGGATTGATAAGAGGAGCCCTATAATCGATAAAATTATCATACTATCTCCAATTTGATTTTATCTTGTTATTCAAATCAGAAGTATATTTGATTTTAATGGCACACTTGCTACTTTTGTGTGATTTAGTTAACTAGTTCCTTCAAAAGGATTAAAACTCCCTATTAGTTGATCACAAAAACCTGAAAAAAATCATTTGGATCGATAAGAAGAGTTTGATAGCTACATTTTTGCACGTTTATACAAGATATAAATAGTTACAAGTGCCAAAAAATTGAATTGTAGCTAGTAATTAAGTCACATATCATTCACCTCTTGACTCAGTTAACCCAATAGAATTAGGCACTAGTCATACTTATTTGATTACAAAATCTTATAAAATCTTATTCATACATTCACATTTCAAATTTCAGCCATAGGAGTAGGAGTAGCTATTAATTTTCATTTATTCCACATTTCATGCCACTGTGGATAGATCCTTAAATCTAACTAAGTTACACAACTTTCTTAAATCTGCTTTAGTCATCAAGGTTCACCCGCCTAGGTTTAGTAAAGCCTAAAGTGTAGGGAGTCATCATCCACTTAGGTTAACTCCATTCATTAGCCCAAAAATGTTTTAATTTTGACCATAGAGCCTAACATCCTCTTAGGATTTACAACCTACATTTTTGAGACCTAAAAGATTAGTGACTTTGTTGGGGACTAATTTAGGAAGAATTTAGTTTCAACCTATCCATTTAAAGAGTCAATCTAGGCCTTTCATTATAGAGTCATAGACATTCACATTTGTGTAATTACTCATTCACCTGACTGAATAAGAACTCTGATGGGATAAAAAAAAGCTCATTTAGATCTTAGAATAAAAAATATCCTACTTATGAAAAGGTAGGTGGTGACTCTATCTATGCTCCTAGAGGAGGATGCAACTATACTCTCTAGCTACTGTTGATGACCCATCTCTTGCGCTTCCTACAACTCGATGACCTACCACTATTGGATGACCTGATCTCGCTCAGCTGTTAGGGCCAAGACCTACTATCTCACTTGGTCCCTCTTTGTGGTAAGCACCTATATCTAAGCCTATAACTATAAAATATGATCATCCCTCGGGTTTGGCTGTGGTGGTGGCTAGACTGGTGGTTGGTCCTGGTGACCATCTCTCGGTGGGTCTCGCTACCTATCCTGGTCTTGGTGACTATCCTTGGGCTTATCCTAATGCTCATCTATAGGGGCATCCCTCTGATCCCTATGCTACTCAACCTATTGCTTTGGCTATTGTAGAGGTGGTCCACCTCCTCCTCTGCCCCTGTCGCAATCTCCGTCACCATCCCTATCTCCTCTGCCTCCTCACCCTTGCCTCCGCCTTGCTGATCAACCACTAGGTCTCCTCTATGATATCTATGCACTAGGTATTATCAATCTAATAGGAGGATGAAACCAATCTTAATATTCTTGGGTCATCCCTTGGTCTACTGGTCCTTGATCGTATGGCCATGGCCTGGCCACCAACTATCTGAAATAATCAACTACCTCATCTATAGGGATTGTGCGATCCCATGTCGTCTCCCTCACAATACATGCAAAGATGGCCATGTACTGGTCATTGGGTCAGTCCTATGCATCCCCAAACTGTCGAGAAACCCGATTCAACAGGTAGCACTCTATCATTGTGTGATCCCTGCCCTGCATCAGTCTATCCTATCTAGCAAAGAAGAGTTGTTGAACATCGTCATACCAAGCAGGCATGTCGAGCCAAGGTCTCCAAGTGAAAAAGGTCATCTCGTCGGTGACCCTCTACTAGTGATGGATGCCAGCTACCCCTGTGTGAGTAAATGTCAATCCACCCCTGTATCTCTAGATTACTAGGTCATCTGGCTTCATGTCGACTGGTGTGACTCATGGGCGGAGCACTGCAATGTGCTCCTAGGCCTAGATGTGTAGTAGTGTAACTCCTGATCTGATAGCCCTGCTATTATAGTATGAAAACTCATGAAGATCATGGCAGAGGGAGGCCAACATCATTGGCTCCTAGGAAAAGCACTCTCTCCATTGGAGCATCCACTCCCAGGAAAGACCCCATCTCGGGCTAAAATATTGGCCTCACCAATCTGATGCCACAAGTCTTAAAATGATCATGGCTACGATCAATTTGAATGTTAGCATTGTGCCCTTGTACTGCTCTAACTTGATCTGTCCCTCTAAAAAAATGATCTCATCCAGGCCCATGACATCATAACAAGCCTTTGTCCCTGCATCCACATCATAGATGACCCTCTCTCCATGGATCGACAATCAAAGAATATGCCACACATCCTCCAGGGTCACTGTCCCCTCACCTGTAGGGAAGTGAAATGAGGATGTCTCATTGTGCCAATGCTCTACCAATGCTGTCATCATGCCAAGGTGTGTCCAGATGGCCGGGGTATATGCAACATACCAGAGCCCAATCGCTCCCAGGTGCTCCTGTAACAACTCGTGCAAACTGGGATCTTGAGTCAATCTACTTAAAATTGAGGACCTGTGCTCTTGTGAATGGACTGGCTCCATGTCCTACATTAGAAAGGTCACCGTATCAAGTTTTGTAAAAAAATGAGGTCTTGCTTGGAGTTTGCGCACCTAAAACAAAAAATGCATTGCTATTTGCAATAGTGGTGCTATTTCAAAACTCCAAACTACACCGTTGGAGGCCAAAAAGTCCCAAACTCTGCTGTTGCAATGCACTTTGACAACGTTTACTTATTCATGAGACCTAGGAGATTGAGGTAACTCTCCTATGACAAAAGTGATTTTCTTCATTTTGTAATCCCCACACCCATTTTCTTGGATAATGACCTTGATTTTAGATATATCAAGAATGGAAGGTGTCTTTGTCTTAGAAGTGGAGGCTAATGTAGCTAGGTCTACATATGGAGTGGTAGGGCCTTCATCATTCTTTGGGACTTGGGGGATTTTATATTATTTTGCTTCTATATTTTTGTAGTAAGCAAAGGGCTCAGGATCACTGTAGACCGTGACCTCTTGATTTTGATATGTGAATTTGACACACTGGTGGAAGGTAGATGCAATTGCTTGCATCCCATGGATCCATGGATGCCCCAGAAGAATGTTATAAGGAAAATCAAGGTCAAGAAACTAACATGTGGTTTCCATAATGGCTAGCCCTACTTGAATAGGGAGCTGAATAGTGCCTTGAGACACTCTTTCTTGATCATTATATGCTCTAATTGTGATGCCCTTACCCTTTTCAATAGCATCCTCGGAGAACCCCAGATTCTTTATTAATTTGAGCGAACAAATATTTAGACCTGCACCTCCATCCACCAAGACCCTTTTGACTTTTTTTATGAACCATGACCTCAGGGTGGAGTGTGCAATTATGAGATGGTTGGGTGGGGAAGTCCTAATTAGAAAATGTGAGGAGATTTGGGGTGGTAATGTTTCCGACCATAGCTTGGAATTGGTCAGCATCAAGATTGGCGGAGATGGTAGATGAAGTCAATGCTTCCTCAAGGATCTTTCTATGGTTAGATGAGATTTTTAGTAATTCCATGATGGAGATCTGAGCAAGGGTTCTTTTCAACTAGTCTAGGACATTGTAGCCATGAGGAACATATTTCAGAATGGAGGTGGATGCCCTAGGTGGCTTTGATGGTCCAACAATGGTGACCTTTCCACTGCATGTGGTGACTCCACAATTAGCTTTGGCTCCTTTGATGCTAACAACAGTGACCATTTCATCAATGGATGTGACAACATGATCATACACATGGTTCACATTGGCATATTTAGTCTTTCTGAAGTTATTCCCTTGGTTATGAACCGACATCAGATTAGTGTATATTTTTAGGTCCTGATTTCTGGCTGGTTGTTCAACATTTATGATTTTCTCATCAATGAGGTCTTGGATCATAATTTTCAACCTCATACAACTGGCGTTGGTGTGCCCCTTGATTTTGTGAAAATCACAAAGGTGGTTTTCATTGTACCATGGTGGTTTCACTTGGGGTTCCTGATAATTCTCACAAGTGGGAATTTTGATGAGATTTTCAACAATGCATAAATTATGGTGATAATTGTGGTGGTTTCACTTGGGGTTCCTTTAGACACAAGTAAAAGCTTTCATATCACCATTCACATTTTAGTGCTAGAAAATCCACTTGTATTAGATTTCCTTGATGAATGCCAAAATGTGAATGGTGATGTTAGATCTACACAAACATAATCAAATAACACATCATTAGTCCATTATGCAAGTTAAATCAACATTCCCCATGAAATTCATTTGAAATACACAAAATAAGAAATAGAATGAAGAACACAAGTAAATGAGAACAAGTTTGAAGCAATGTAGCTGCTAAATTGGTTCAAAGAATAAAATTATCATGATCCTAAGTGGATTTTCTAGTGCCAAAACATTGAAATAACTAAGAGGCCTATAAGGAAGGCTTCATTCCATCCGTTGATTCATAGCGCAACTAGTAGACAAGGTTGTCCCCTATTCTCACCTACTCCACAAGGGGGTAGAGTACAAATGGGACGAGAAGTGTGATCAATCCTTCAACAAAATCAAGGAATATTTACTCACACCGTCAGTCCTCATGTCACCAATTCTAGGAAAACCCTTGATCTTATACATATCAGCAACAACGGTAGCTCTCAGCACTCTCTTGACACATCACGATGAAAATGGGAAAGAGAGAGCTATCTATTATATCAACAGATTTATGAATGTATCTACAATCTCTTGGAAATTTTTGATGCCAGGAGGAAGGCGAGAGAATGACTCCATGGAGGGATCGACCAAACTTCGAGGAAATAGCCGCATCAGATATGTATCGTCATATGCGACCTCCATGCAATGTACTTGGAATTCATTGATGTGAATTTTCTCAAAAAGGGAATATTCTCCAAGTTTGAAAAATCCCCTGTCTAGAGGAACCCCAAGTGATGCATTCATTTTCTATTTAGTGCGGCTATCAAACTTCAAACCTCGACGTTGGCTTCTTCCCGCCTAGAAATTTGAATTTCAAACGACAACGTTGGAGTAATGTTATGCCTTGCATAACTACCCCATTTTATTCTGAAACAAAATGGGTCCCCCTTCTCTTTTTGCTTTCGTTGCCTTTGTTTATTGGCTTTGGTCTTGGGGTTTCTTTCATTTTCCTCCTGGGTCTATATTTTGTTTTATCAGATTTTTGTTCTCTCTCAACTTGAGTTGAATTTCTTCTTGCTAAAAATTGAATGAAATAATCATAAGCAATAGTGTATTTTATGATAATGTATTTCATATGCTCTAAGGACTTACTAAGGAATTTGTTTTGTAGGATTGAATCACTCATCTGAAGATATCTCTCAAATAAGTCAGCTATAAAGTATGCCTCAGTCCCATTCAACATAGAACTCCTCAAGGAAAAATTCACTGAGACCCTCCTGTTGTCTTGTTGACTGGCAGTTTGGTTCTGTTCATTTGAAATCCAAAGGGTCACCGAGACATTTCGGTCACTTTGAGTTGCTATGTGTCTCACCGATCGGTGTGATGTCTTGATGACAGGAGAGGTAGCATCGACATGAAGTCTCGTCGACTGAGCAAAGTCTCCCCAAAGTAAAATGAGCTCTCGGTGAAAGAGGAGACTTTGGTGTAATGTCTCAGTGAAAGAAGAAAATCTCGCTGACATGAGATAATATCGGCATGAGGTCTCACCGATCCGTCGGAGTCTTAGCGAAATGGGGATCTCATTGGAAGGATCTCACCGAGAGAGAGATGGCTTCGAAAAAATTCTCATCGACAGGGTGAACTCTTGCCGAAATGAAATGGCATCAGTGAAAGGTTTGAGTTCACTGTAATGTCTCAGTGACTAAGTAGTGTCTCACCGACAAGTTGTGCCTTCGAGGAGAAAGATGTATTTGCCATGAAGTCTGGCCAAATGGTAAAGGTCTCATTGAAAGGTTCTCCCTTTGGTGTGATGTTTGGATGACTACAAGCTGTCTCGATGAAGTGGAGTGCGCTCGATGAAAGGTCTCGTCAACCTAGAGATGTCTCAGCGACAGGGCATGAGTTCGGGGTGAGGTCTTCCTGACATGAAGGAGTCTCCCCGAGATGGGTGTGCTTGCCAAAGGAAGAGAGGCTCAACATGAGGTCTTGCCGAGCATCTTATGCTACGTCGATGGCTACTATGAGGTATAATTGCAACGGGGAGACACGATTAGTGTCTCACTAACATGTGATTCCATTCGAATGACCTTTAACCATCCAGGAATCTTGTGTGGCCTATGTTCCACCAATAAGAAGAAGCTAAAGGGGCCAACCATTGGCCGTTTGACCGGTTGAATACCCTTGTGAAGGAGATCAATAGGATGAAAGCGACATGAGACCAGAAGCGATGGAATAGCTCGATGAACACTGCTGTGGGGATCTAACAATAGGAATCTGGTGCTGCTTCCAGGGGACGGTCAACATGTAGAGAGGTCTAGAGCAGGAAGAAGGTCGAAGGAAAGAAACAACCACAAGTCTCAGGAGCAGCTGGGGTCTACTGGAAAAAGGGCAGATTGTTATTAATGGTAATACTTTGGAGCATTCAAGGCAGCTGTGCAAGGGAGTTCGAAGATGGACACGAAGACATTAATTTAATGCTATATTTTTAAAAGATCTGAAGGCTTCTCTTGAAGGCGATTCTTCACCAACAGGGACAGTAGGAATACATATTTAATGTAGAATCAACTTTATCCAAAAAGATGTGAGGGCCGACCCTCCTACAACTAGCATATATTTTTTCTAAAACCCTAAAGAGAGTGGGGCTAGTGCATTCTTTTGGGAATGTCCTGTATATATGGCATTTTTTTTCCTTTTTGTAGGAGAGGTCAGAGACATAGAGATAGATATTTGAAGGACAATAGTAATATTCTAAGTAGTAGTAGAGAAAAGCTTAAGAATAATAATAGAATAGGAGTTAGATTCAACATAGATAGTAATGTATACTTCTAGTTTTCTTAGTATAGATGGAAACAATCTGAAGACATAGGTTTTCTGTACATTGGTGATTGTGCCAGATTTTTAAGTGTTGCTTATCTGTTGCACTAACAGTAGAAGCAACTAGATATAAAATCTATTTCATATTATGTTCTAGAATGGTGTTCATCTTGGGTTAATCATTTGATTTGAAAAGCTTTCAAGGAATGAAGTTTTGTTTCATGTTTTGTTTAAATAGTGATTTACAATCTGTTGTTAAAATTAGCACTGTGAATGAATGAAGTTGTGTGTCAATCACAAGTTGATTTTGTTCTGCAGTTTCAGTTAGCAATTCTTTGAAAGGTAACAAGTCTGGTTAAGTTGGATGAATTATTATTCTTTTTAGTTCCAAGCTTTGATCTATCTTTTTCTATTTATTTAAAGCCCTAGTTAAAATAGGTTTGGATTTATGCTTGATCTTAGAACAATCTAGAAGCTCAACACCAGCAGGCCCATTGAACATTACCATTCACATCAACCATTGAGTAAAGTCAGCATAGTCGAGAACCAATTACGAAGACCTTGGGAGCTAAGATATCCATGTGATCATCTTTCTCTTTTAGGAGAGTAGGATAGTAATATTCTATTTAATTGTTGCTATGCAATTTGGACAATCAATAGAGGACTGGTGCTAGAAGGAGGGCCTAGAAGGGTAAGCTAGATAATACTGAGTTTTTCTCACCAGAAAGGTCCCGTAGAGTTCTTCGATCAGCTAAAAATCCACCACCTTTGATAGAACTCAAGACCCGAATAAGACACAAGAGTGACAAGATTGGGGCAACCATCATACCACCCTTGTCAGCTTCGCTCACTCCACCAGGCTTCCCACCAATACCCCAGTGGATACCTATCAATCCACCTCCAAACCCATCTCAATTTTCATTACAACTAGTTCAATCCACCCAACAGCAGGCTCAATCACCAGCACCACCAATGGCATTCTTTTAGAATAATCCCTCTCCATTGGGGACCATTCTTAGAGGTTTTCATGACATGCCTAAGAATCTTGAGAAATTTTGTCCTAAATACATTCATGGAGAATCAAGGAGTGCTGAAGAGCACATACAGGCTTTTAAGGATGTTGGTACCAGAGCTCAGATAGCCCACCATGATGTAGTTTGTAGGTTTTTCCCTTATTCCCTCGGGTATATGGCATACAATTGGTACCTAAATCTCCCTCAATGTTCTATTCTGACTGGTTAGACTTGGAGAATGCTTTCATCAATTAGTTCAAAATCTATGTGGATCCAACCATTCTGTTCCACCAATTTGCTACTATTAGGAAAGAGCCAGGTGAACCTTTTCCCTTTTTTAATACCAGGTTTCAACGAATGTACAGGAGATTGCAAGACCCCTATCTGGTTGTTGAGAATAGTGCTATTCAAGCATACTTTAGAGTTATAGATCCTTTGCTTGGCTTATTCCTACAAAGGACATATCAACTGACATATATTGATTCCTTGTCTAAGGTTTATCACCTAGCTATTAAGCTGCAACAACAAATTAGTTCTCAACAAGGAAGTTTGGGAGGAGGTTTTCCTTCAATGGGATATCAGATGCACAGCCCAACACCTTTATTCAATACTGTCCCAGGAATGCATCCTTCCCATTATGGGCCTATGTCTAAGTTGCAAACTCAATGACCTGTTCCATTCTTTGCTAATGGAACTCCTGACTTCTTTCAACAATCACAGGTTCCTCAAAGTCCCCATGGTCATCATAACCCAATTGGAACACCAAATCATGGTGGTCAGCCACCTGTTGCTAAAAGTGTTAAAAGTGAAAAGACAGTTCAACTCACAAATGAGGTAGAGACCTTAAAGAAAATGCTGTCTCAAGTCACAAATGACATGGCTCATCTTAGACTGAATCCCTCTCAAAACCACGATAATTATCCTAATAAGAGCAGTAACAACCAGGGTAATTATCAGAACAACTACAATCACAACCAAAGGGGTTATTAAGGCCAAAAATCCCCTAACCAAGGGCATCATAATCAAAATAGAGGATATAACTAGAGGCCAAATAATAGCTGACAATGGAATACAGAGCCAAACAATGGTGGAATTTCTCACAATTATGAGGAGAGGTCACATACTACAAATGTGGCTGACCTCAATTTTATGACTAATTGGTGTAGGCTACATGATACTGCAACCCATTCTAAGGTAAATTACCTTGAAATGGAGAAAGTGGTTAAGATGGCATAGGAAGATGCCCATACCTTCCAAGGGAATTCAAATAAAGAAGGTGGCTCAGTAGATACAACTATGACTTATGACCTCTTTGAGGAAGATCCTTCATTCCCGGTGCAAAGTGAGAATGAACCCGAGGAAGATTCGTATGATTCCCAAGCTTTTTAGACAAAGGGAGGACACTTCCTAAGAAATCAAAATAAGGGCCCGTTCACTATATCAGCACCACCTAATCACATGGTCCCTCTGAATCAAAATGCTGATAACAACCCTCCTCCACCAAAAGGCCCACTTGACTTACATAATAGAGGTAATTCACTTGGGGTTGTCAAAAGTAATGCAAGTTATAATAAAGAATTTGATATTGTTTCTGAGATGCAGAAACATAAAACTTCTTTGTCATATTTCGACATCCTAAAGTGGTGCCCTGCCCAATGGGATATAGTGCTGAAAGCTTTGGAGCAAGTTAATAAATCAAAAGAAAAGAACAAGGTGGCACCTGCTGCAGACATGAACACAACCTTGTACAAAAGCAAGGTAGGTACTCCATTTCTTTTAAGCTTAATAATTTGTGGGAAGAACCTACATAATTGTCTGTTAGATTCAAGGGCTGCTGGCAATGTTATGCCATTTTCTATATGCAAGAAATTGGGATTGAACCTTGTCCAAACAAACAAGAAGGTCATCCAACTTGACAAGACAAAGGTTAATGTAGTGGGAGAGTTGAGAAACATACATGTGCAAATAGGGCCAGACCCTAGGATTCAAACCAATATAGATTTTCAAGTGGCAGACATTCCCGAGACTTATATGGTATGCTGCTGAGCAGAGATTTGATGAAAGGTATAGGGGGATATCTCTCCCTTGAATTTTTACATATGTGGCTACCATGGAGGGGAGTGCCTATGCAGATTAGGATTGAAAGTGAAACTCACCTCAAGAACATCATCACTGAGTATGATTGCCCCAATGAGGTAGCTTACTTTGAAACCGGGATAGGGGTTTAGAAAAGAGATGAAATTTTAACCTTTTATATTCTTGATCCTAAAGAACTGCCAATACAAAAGTTCCTTGATTCTATGATTAATGAAAATCAACAGGAATTGATCAAGAAGTTGCAATAGGATCAGCTTGTCTTAGGGGAAGATATCGATCTACAAAGTCTTCTACTCCCTAATTGGTGCAGGGTGCATTGCCAAAATCATTCTGAATTGACTTGCCAACCCTGCATTAACATTTTAAATCATGTTTCCCAAGGTGAGGAAGCTAGCTTAAGTCACCCTGAGACCGTTGCAGATCACTTCTCATTTGAAGCCAAAGAAGCAATATTGCTAACTAGGGGTAAGATACCTTCAAAGGAAGTTATTTCTCAAATTGAACCTACCCCAGACACATTTACGAATCAACATATTGATGAAGAACAACCCCAAGGTTTGTTCGACATCCCTGCACTCACCAGTATACCAAAACCCAAGGGGTTAACCAAAGGCACAAGTGACTATCAAAAGGATAGCCACAAATTATATGATATAGCTATGCAAGAATTGGAAAGTGTACTTAAAGAATCTATTGAAAACCCATTCCCTATATCTGATGCAAAAGATCAAGCAACCCCACCTCTGTCTCATCCTATCCAAATGCCCACAATAACCTCCAAAGGATCAACCCCAGCTCATGATCGGCTATGGACCCTTACGTTTGATGGATCCAAATCTAAAACAGGTTGTGGTGTTGGAATTGAATTAACCAGCCCGAAAGGGAAAACTTTCTTTGCTTCTTATAGGTTGTAGTTTGGATGCACTAAGAACATAGCATAACATGAAGCTCTAACATGGGGGCTGATGTTCACACATAAGAATAAAGTCATAGCCTTGATGGTAAAAGGAGATTCAAAAATTGTTATCAAGCAAGTACGTAGCCAATACACATGTCCCAATAGAAGGCTAGCAACTTATAGAAATCAGGTATGGAACTTGATTGAATACTTCAATGCTTTTGGGATTAGCTTAATCCCAAGAGAGGAGAATCAGATAGCTGATTCATTGGTTGTTGTTGCAAGCACCTTGGAACCTATGCAAGGCTCCAAGCTTAAGAAATTCTCAGTGGAATTGATTTCCACCCCTGTAGTCCCAGATAATGTCAGGAACTTTCAAGTCTTTGATGATGATCAACATATTCTTGCTTTTCTAGCAAGCTCAGATGTTTTTGAAGGACAAATCATTGATGAGTCCAATAGGGATCAAGGAGATTGGAACCCTGAAGATTGTGATACAGAAGGGGTCCTCAATTTAAAAGGCAATAGCATTCCCAAGGGAATGGTGGCCTTGGAAAGAATTTTTGATCTAGACCCAAGGGCTCGAGAGAAGATATTAGTTGAAGATAAAGGATGCAAATATGAAACTATTAACGTAGCTGATTCTAGCCCTAAAAGAAGTGTTTATATAGGGACAACTTGCCCTAAAGCAATCAAAAAAGATATATTGAGGGCACTGAAGAAAGATATTGCTGTGATAGCCTGGGAATATGAAGATCTAAAGACATTTGATGCTTTTGTAATGAATCAGACTATCCCTCTGAAGCCTGAGGCTAAACCATTTCGACAAAAACAAACCCCTGTCAACACCCTGATTGAACCACTGATCGTTAAAGAAGTTCAGAAATTACTTTATGCAAGAATAATCTTCCTTGTACAACACTCAACATGGGCGGCCAACCTAGTTCCAGTCCGTAAGAAAAATGGGGAGATTAGGCTATGTGTAGATTTCAAAAATCTAAATAGAGCTTTAGAAAAAGATAATTACCCACTCCCTTCTCTGGACGAAGTCTTGCAAGTTGTCAATGGATCTTAGATGATATCATTCCTAGATGGTTACTCTGAATACAATTAGGTAATGGTTAACTATGAAGACAGAATGAAGACAACCTTCACTACAAAGTGGGGAACATTTGCATACAGAAGGATGCCATTCGGTCTGATAAACGCTGGAGCAACTTTTCAGCGCGCCATGGATGTAGCATTCAAGGACTTAATTGGTAAATGCATTATTGTTTACATGGACGACTTGATAGTTTTCTCCAAGGATAGACTAAACCACACTACAAACTTAGCGAAAGTTCTTCAAACATGTATCCAATATGGTGTCTCCTTGAATCCTAAAAAGTGTGTGTTTGAGGTTTCTAAAGGGAAGCTTTTGGGATACGTAATCTCTAAAAGAGGAATATCAATCGATCCAAATTGAGTTGAGTCCATTTTGAAGATCACCAGGCCAGGAAACAAGAAGGAAATGAGGTATTTCTTTGGAAAGATCAACTTTGTGAGAAGGTTTGTCACGGGCTTTGCAGAAATCGTAAAACCACTAAATGAAATGATGAAGAAAGACGTCAAGATAGAGTGGAGTAATGAGGAAAAGGCTGCATTTTCATAGGTCAAGTGATCCATTTCAGAAGCGCCAGTCCTCACTAGCCCTGACTACTTGAGGCCATTCTATATTTACTCTTTTTCCTTTGAACATTCATGTGTAGCTGTCTTAACTCAATGAAGAGAAGAGGGAGAGGAGAGGCCAATCGCCTTCATGATCTCTCCGTTTAAGAATGCTGAGATCAAATACCCACCTCTTGAGAATTTTTTTTTTGCGTTGGTCAGAGCTATCAAAAAGTTCAGGCACTACATTCTCTGAAGCCAAATCATTGTTGTAGTTCCTGACGCTACTGTGAAGTCTCTACTTATGCAGAGTGAGTTGGGAGAAAGAAGAGGGAAATGGATGGCCATCTTGCAAGAGTTTGATCTGGAGATACACCCTATGAAACTTATCAGAGGCACAAGCTTGTCTAAATCCATGGCGAATGCTGGTGAGAACATTATTTTCTAGCAATACACCACTTGGTCCTTTTCCAACGACCCTTGGTATGCTGATATCATCTATTTCATCCTCAACAATCGATGTCCAGAGTGAATGAACACCACTCAAAGGAGAGCGCTGAGAATGAAGAGCTCTCATTATATGCTCAAAGGAGGATTACTATACAGGAAGAATTTTGAGGGAGTGTACCTATGATGCCTTGATCAACAAGAGGCTAAACATGTGATCACTGAATTCCATGGGAAACACGACACAGGTCATTGTTTTGCAGACTCATTGGCACACCAGATCCTCAGATCTGGTTATTACTATCCATGTGTGTTCAAAGATGCCCATCAACATACAAGAACGTGTCACATATGTTATATTTCTACACCAAAAGAATGCCATTCAACCATTCCATTGCACCCTGTCTATGAGGTAAGACCATTTTCCCAATGGGCGTTGGACTTTTGAGTTATTAACCAAAAGTCTTCTACAGGACACAAATTTATTTTGACTGCTACTGATTATTGCACAAGATGGATAGAGGCTATACCTTGCAAAAACAACACAACAGGGGTAGTGATCAAATTCCTCACCAAATGCATCACAACTAGGTTTGGGGTACCCTTCGTGTTGGTATGTGACAATGGCTCTTCCTTCTCTTCTGCTGAGTTCATTTCATGGGCTTATGATCACAAAATTGTCTTGAAATATTCTTCAAACTATTACCCACAAGGCAATGGAGTTGCAGAATCAACCAATAATAATCTCTTAGGGGTAATTAAGAAATTGTTAGAAAACAATCCTAGGGACTGGCATACCCATCTAAGATTCACGTTATGGGTAGATAGAACTAGGATCAAGGTGAATTTAAAGACTTCACCATTTAAATTAGTGTATGGTCAAGAGTCTGTGTTCCCTATTCATTCTCAAATACCTATCCTTGAGTTCATGCATAAATTCTACTCTAGTGATGATAGGATAGAGGTAAGATTAGCTACCTTGTTGAAATTAGAAGAGCAGAGAGATGATGCCTTGCAACAATTCTTTAGACATCAGGCTGTTGTCAAACGTTAGTTTGATAAAGAGCCAAAATCAAGGCTTTTAGGCTATCAGACCTTGTGTTGTTATAGGATAAAGCTAGTGAAAAGAAGGGTAGTCACCAGAAATTTGATAAGCTCTGGTTGGGTCTCTATTAGATTGCTGAGATCCTAGGAGAAAATGCTTTCTGATTGAGTAGTTTAACTTGAGAACCTGTTCCTTTGCTTGTCAATGGGTAGTTTCTTAAGCATTATTTCAAGTCATAAAGCTTGCTAATTATGTTCTACATGTAAATAGTTTGTTGTTCTTTATGTAAATAATTTGTTTGTTTCCTGTTTGTAAATAATTTGCTTTTTTTGTTTGTAAATAGTTCTACTGTTGTTTGTTGGTTCTTTATTTCCGTCCTTTCATTTTCTTTGCTATTTGGTTTCTGTCTTGTTGTTCTTTGGGGTTTCCTCTGTTCTTTCCATCTTTAAATAGTGGGTTGTTATCTAAAGTATGCTTTGGTTATTAGGACAGAAGTGGTTTAGATATTTTCAGGTTTGCTGATTGGGTGATTTTTTCCTAAACTCTTTGCTTTATGCCTATTGTCAATAAGAGTTGTGGAAAGGCTTGAAAATGAAGTGAAAAGTAAATAAACTTCATTAGCTCCTTTGAATCTATCACAAATTGTCAAGATCATCTTCCTTTGTAATGGTATATTTTTCTTAGGACTATGGTGTTGTAAGATTTGAGTGAAAAATTTGATCTCCCAGGTGCTGTTATGAGGTCTATGGTAGTTTTCAACCTAGAATAGATGTTAAACATTTGACATATTGAGAAAAAATTGAATGAAATATCTAAAACTCTAGAAAAAGAAAAGAAAAAGAGAGAACCATTTAAAGAGAAAAGAAGACTCAATATGAAGGGGTGATTCCAGTATCTCTACCGGGGCTATGGACGCTTCAATGGCAGTAGAGCAATGCTGTGGGAAAACTAGAGGTATCTCCATCAGGGCTATGGATGCCTAACTGAAAGCGGAGTAATGCCTAGGATGTCATTGCACGACAACTAAAGGGAATCAACTCATATAGTTCAAATCTTGCACATTGTTGTTTGAAAGATGAAGAAAACTTTATAAAAGAGTGATGCACAATCAAGCACACACATAGATTCAGGGGTAGCCATTGTTGATTTACATTTGAGATTCTAGCTCAGCCTTGGTTGTTAAAAATGACCCAATTGGAGTTGTGATGTTCATAAACTAGAGATTCTGGGTAGCTGAATCCTTCAGTTTCTTGAAAATAGTTAAACCATTTCCCCAACCAAGTTGCCATTTGTTATGCCTTGCATAACCACCCCATTTTATTCTGAAACAAAATGGGTCCCCCTTCTCTTTTTACTTTCATTGCCTTTGTTTATTGGCTTTGGTCTTGGGGTTTCTTTCATTTTCCTCCTGGGTCTATATTTTGTTTTATCATATTTTGGTTCTGTCTCACCTTGAGTTGGTTTTCTTCTTGCTAAAAATTGAATGAAATAATCATAAGCAATAGTGTATTTTATGATAATGTATTTTATATGCTCTGAGGACTAACTGAGGCATTTGTTTTGTAGGATTGAATCACTCATATGAAGATATCTCTCAAAGAAGTGAGCTGTAAAGTATGCCTCAGTCCCATTCAACATAGAACTCCTCAAGGAAAAAGTCACTGAGATCCTCCTGTTGTCTTGCCGACTGGCAATTTGGTTCTATTCATTTGAAATCCAAAGGGTTGCCCAAACATTTCAGTCGCTTTGAGTTGCTATGTGTCTCACCGATCAGTGTGATGTCTCGGCAACAGGAGGTAGCGTCGGCATGAAGTCTTGCCGACCGAGCAAAGTCTCCCCAAAGTAAAATGAGCTCTTGGAAAAAGAGAAGAATTTGGTGTAATGTCTCGGCAAAAGAAGAAAGTCTCACTGACATGAGATAATATCGGCGTGAGGTCTCGCCAATCCATTAGAGTCTTAGCGAAATGGGGATCTCATCGGAAGGATCTTGTCAAGAGAGAGATGGCTTTGGAAAAAGTATCATCGACAAGGTGAACTCTTGCCGAAATGAAATGGCGTTGGCAAAAGGTTTGAGTTCATTTTAATGTCCCGGCGACTAAGTAGTATCTCACCGACAGGTTCTGCCTTCAGGGAGAAAGATGTATTCGCCATGAAGTTTGGCTGAATGGTAAAGGTCTCGCCAAAAGGTTCTCCCTTCGATGTGATGTCTGGACGACTACGAGCTATCTCGGTGAAGTGAAGTGGACTCGATGAAAGGTCTTGCCGACCCAGAGATGTCTCGACAACAGGGTGTGAGTTTAGGGTGAGGTCTTCCCAACATGGAGTCTCCCTGAGATGGGTGTGCTCACCAAAGGAAGAGAGGCTCGACATGAGGTCTTGCCGAGCATCTTATGCTACGCTGATGACTGCTATGAGGTATAATCCCATTGGGGAGACACAATTAGTATCTCCCCAACATGCAATTCCATTCGAATGACCTTTGATCACCCAGGAATCTTGCGTGGCCTATGTTCCACCAATCAGAAGAAGCTAAAGGGCCAACCATTGGCCGTTTGACCAGTTGACTACGCCTGTGAAGGAGATCAATAGGATGAAAGTGACATGAGACCAAAAGCAATGGAGCAGCTGAGTGAACACTACTATGGGGATCTAACAATAGGAATTTGGTGTTGCTTCCAGGGAACGGTCAACGTATAGAGAGGTCTAGAGCAGGAAGAAGGCCGAAGGAAAGAAACAACCACAAGTCTCAGGAACAGTTGGGGTCTACTGGAAAAAGGGAAGATCGTTATTAATGGTAATACTTTGGAGCATTCAAGGCAGCTGTGCAAGGGAGTTCAAATATGGAAATAGAGGCATGAAGTTAATGCTGTATTTGTAAAAGATCTGAAGGCTTCTTCTTAAGGTGATTCTTCACCAACAGGGACAACAGTGATACATATTTAATGTAGAATCAACTTTATCCAAAAAGATGTGAGGGCCGACCCTCCTGCAACCAGCAGATATTTTTTTTAAAACCCTAAAGACAGTGGGGCTAGCGCATTCTTTTGGGCACGTCCTGTATATATGGCATTTTTCCCTTTTTGTAGGATAGGTCAGAGACATAGAGATAGATATTTGAAGGACAATAGTAATCTTCTAAGTAGTAGTAGAGAAAAGCTTAAGAATAATAATAGAATAGGAGTTAGATTCAACATAGATAGTAATGTATACTTCTAGTTTTCTTCGTATAGATGAAACAATTTGAAGACATAGGTTTTCTGTACATTGGTGATTGTGCCAGATTTGTAAGTGTTGCTTATCTGTTGCACTAACAGTAGAAGCAACCAGATATAAAATCTATTTCATATTATGTTCCAGAATGGTGTTCATCTTGGGTTAATCATTTGATTTGAAAAGCTTTCAAGGAATGAAGTTTTGTTTCATGTTTTGTTTAAATAGTGATTTACAATCTATTGTTAAAATTAGCACTATGAATGAATGAAGTTATGTGTCAATCACAAGTTGATTTTGTTCTCCAGTTTCAGTTAGCAATTCTTTGAAAGGTAACAAGTCTGGTTAAGTTGGATGAATTATTATTCTTTTTAGTTCCAAGCTTTGATCTATCTTTTTCTATTTCTTTAAAACCCCAATTAAAATAAGTTTGAATTTATACTTGATCTTAGAACAATCCAAAAGCTCAACACTAGCAAGCCCCTTAAACATTACCATTCACATCAACCATTGAGTAAAGTCAGCACAGTCGAGAACCGATTATGAAGACCTTGGGAGCTAAGATATCCATGCAATCATCTTTCTCTTTCAGGAGAGCAAGATAGTAATATTCTATTTAACTATTACTGTGCAATTTAGACAATCAATAGAGGAATTCTAGTGCCAGTCCTCTATTGATTGTCCAAATTGCACATCAAGAGTTAAATAGAATATTACTATCCTGCTCTCCTGAAAGAGAAAGATGATCACATGGATATCTTAGCTCCCAAGGTCTTCGTAATCGATTCTCGACTGTGCTGACTTTACTCAATGGTTTATGTGAATGGTAATGTTCAAGGGGCCCACTAGTGTTTGAGCTTCTGGATTGTTCTAAGATCAAGCATAAATTAAAACCTATTTTAACTAGAGTTTTAAAGAAACATAAAAAGATAGATCAAAGCTTGGAACTAAAAAGAATAATAATTCATCCAACTTAACCAGACTTGTTACCTTTCAAAGAATTGCTAATTGAAACTGGAGAATAAAATCAACTTGTGATTGATACACAACTTCATTCATTCACAATGCTAATTTTAACAACAGATTGTAAATCATTATTTAAACAAAACATGAAACAAAACTTCATTCCTTGAAAGATTTTCAAATCAAATTATTAACCCAAGATGAGCACCATTCTGGAACACAATATGAAATAGATTTTATATTTGGTTTCTTCTACTATTAGTGCAATAGATAAGCAACACTTACAAATTTGGCACAATCACTAGTGTACAAAAAACCTATGTCTTCAGATTGTTTCCATCTATACTAAGAAAACTAGAAGTATACATTACTGTCTATGCTTATTCTAACTCCTATTCTATTATTATTCTTAAGCTTTCCTCTACTACTACTTAGAAGATTACTATTGTCCTTCAAATCTCTATCTCTATGTCTCTAACCTCTCTTACAAAAAGGCAAAAAAATGCCATATATACAGGATGTGCCCAAAAAAATGCACTGGCCCCCCTGTCTTTAGGGTTTTTAAAAAAATATTTGCTAGTTACAGGAGGGTCGGGCCTCAAATCTTTTTGGATAAAGTTGATTCTACATTAAATATGTATCCCTGCTATCCCTGTTGGTGAAGAATCGCCTTCAGGAGAAGCCTTTAGATATTTTACAAATATAGCATTAACTTCATGCCTCTGTGTCCATCTTCGAACTCCCTTGCATAGCTGCCTTGAATGCTCCAAAGTATTACCATTAATAACGATCTTCCCTTTTTCCAGTAGACCCCAGCTGTTCTTGAGACTTTTGGTTGTTTCTTTCCTTTGGCCTTCTTATTTCTCTATACCTTTCTGCACATTGACCATCCCCAGGAAGCAGCACTAGATTCCTATTGTTAGATCCCCACAGCAGTGTTCACCGAGCTGCTCTATCGATTCTGGTCTCATGTCACTTTCATCCTGTTGATCTCCTTCACAGGGGTAGTCAACCGATCAAATGACCAATGGTTGGCCCCTTTAGCTTCTTCTGATTGGTGGAACATAGGCCACACAATATTCTCGGGTGGTCAAAGGTCATTCAAATGGAATTGCATGTCAGTGAGACGCTAATCGTGTCTCCCCGATGCGATTATTCCTTATAGCAACCATTGGCATAATATAAGACGCTCGACAAGACCTCATGTAGAGCCTCTCTTCCTTTGGTGAGCACACCCATTTCAGGGAGACTCCTTCATGTCGGGAGGACCTCACCCCGAACTCATGCCCTATTGCCGAGACATCTCTGGGTTGACGAGAGCTTTCATCGAGTGTACTCCAGTTTGCTGAGACAGCTCGCAGTCATCCAGACATCACACCGAAGGGAGAACCTTTTGGTGAGACCTTTACCATTCAGCCAGACTTCATGGTGAATACATCTTTCTCCCTGAAGGCACAACCTGTCGGTGAGACACTACTAGTCGCTGGGACATTACGGCGAACTCAAACCTTTTGCCGACGCCGTTTCATTTCGGTAAGAGTTCACCCTATCGGTGAGACTTTTGTCGAAGCCATCTCTCTCTTGGTGAGATCCTTTCGATGAGATCCCTGTTTCTCTGAGAATCCGATAGATCGACAAGACCTCACATCGATATTATCTCATGTCGGTGAGACTTTCTTCTTTAGTCAAGACATTACATTGAAGTCTACTCTTTTGCCGAGAGCTCATTTTACTTTTAGGAGACTTTGCTCGGTTGGTGAGACTTCATGCCAACGCTACCCCCTGTCGCCGAGACATCACACCAATCGGTGAGACACATAGCAACTCAAAGTGACCAAAATATCTCGGTGACCCTTTGGATTTCAAATGAACAGAACCAAACTGCCAGTTTGCAAGACAACAGGAGGGTCTTAGCGACTTTTTCCTTGAGGAGTTCTATGCTGAATGGGACTGAGGCATACTTTACAACTGACTTCTTTGAGAGATATCTTTAGATGAGTGATTCAATCCTACAAAAAAAATGCCTTAGTTAGTCCTCAGAGCATATAAAATACATTATCATAAAATACACTATTGCTTATGATTATTTCATTCAGTTTTTAGCAAGAAGAAAACCAACTCAAGGTGAGACAGAACCAAAATTTGATAAAACAAAATATAAACCCAGGAGGAAAATGAAAGAAATCCCAAGACCAAAGCCAATAAACAAAGGCAACAAAAGCAAAAAGAGAAGGGGGACCCATTTTGTTTCAGAATAAAATAGGGTGGTTATACAAGGCATAACAAGTAATCCCTCTGTTGACTGGCATCTAAACTCCAAATTGCATCACGAGTCAATACAACACCGCATTTGTGCTCACTGGTTTTCCACAGTCCACCGCTATCAGTCCCTAGCGGTGCTATACAGTGTCGCTGACTTCTTCAAACTGTGCTACAAACCTAAATTGCAAATTGGATCACTGCGATGTTATTAACCAATGCGGTAGACTTTGAAGCTAAACCCTAATTTCTAAACTACACCGCCATGGTGAAACTCTCATTAGCGGCACACTTTAAGCCCACACAATGTCAATTTAAGGCTTTCAGTGGCACTGAACAATGCTGCTTGTCTTTGTTTGACTATAGACCCTAATTAATGCTCTCAAAAGTAAAAATTAAAGGTCAGGACAAGATGACATACCGCTAGTCCTGTGCCTTGTAGCCATTGGTACACTCAAACACACTCAGAAATGTGTTGTTGAAGCACGCGTTTCACCATCTCAATCAATGCTCATATCTTAGAACTTAAGAATCTCCAAAGGCTAGGTGTGCAAATGAATTGGAAGTGGCCCCTCGAGGCCTATTTAATCTTGAAAACTAGGGCTTTTTGACCCTGTTTAGCCATCCAACTAGGGTTTTACACCCTCGAGCCCATTTTTTCCCAATTGAAGGCTGTTTTGCATTGTTTTTTCACATTTTTGCATGTTTTTGGCATCCTCAACCCTTTATGGACCCGTCAGGCACCTTGTCCTCTTTTTTCGTGAGATCACCCAAAAATCAAAATTTTCGTTCGATCTCTTGAGGGGGTAGTATATCAACATGTTTCTTCTTGCGGGGGAAACAGTGGGGCATTTAGAAAATTAAGAAAATTTTGAATTTTGATCATGATGAGTTTATTCTTTGAACCAACGTAGCGGGTACATTGCTTCAAAGAGGGAAAAAATGTACTGATTGATCTTATACACTTGATCCTGATTACTAACACTGCTTCATCTTGAATCATCTCCTTCGCTAGTCATTTAATTAAATAATCTTTATTTAATTAAATTCATCACATTTCATCTCTTAATTAAATAAATCATTTTTTTAATCTAATTAAGACATCATCTCCAATTAATTAAATATATCATTTTATTTAATTAGCTTCTATAATCTCTCTTTAATTTAATAATTCATTTTATTTAATTAAATCTCTAAAGTCATTCTATTAAATTAAATAAATTAATCTTTATTTGATTTAATCTAACAACATCCCTCTTCAATTAAATAAATCAAATCTTTATTTAATTAAATCTAAATCATATTCCTCTCATTTTGATTTAAATTAATCCAAAAGCCTAAGTCAAAATGGTCAAATTAACTAATCTCCCTCTTAATTAATCAAATCCCAATTAATGCTAGTCTTAATCACTTAAATCCTCTAGATTTTGCAACTTTCTCATGAAAATCATTTCAATTGATTTATTAAATCTTCAATTACTTTAAAAAAGGCATCAAAAAGGGAATATTCTCTAAGTTTGAAAAATCCCTCCAAAAGGGTTTGTACATCCAACAAGGCATTTAAGTTTCTTACATGTCCTTTGCCTTGAGCCAAGTGGCATTAACTTCATTTTCTTCTCCCTCCAACTTTCCATTTCATCCATTTTGAAATTCCACCTAATTGCATTTAATTGCACATTCACCAAAATGTCCTCCACCTTTGTCCACTCACATATTGACAAGTGGCTTCATGCTATTGGTCAGTCTTTTGTCTCATATTCATCCATTTTGCCCTATCCTCCATCTTTCACATCTGTAAATAAGAGTCTCTCATTTGTATTTAGGATCCACAACTTCATGCAAAGACATTATCTTGAGATTTTGAATTTGCTCATCCACTGTTCATCTATTTTCATATTTTCATAGCTAAGTTATGCAATAATTTCACCAAGGAAGCATCAAATCTTCATCAAGTCATCATTCAAGCTTACAAGGGATTGGGAAAAGGGCCATTTTCCACATCAAAATGGCACCAATTCCCCCATGGGATTGAGAGTTTGTTTGCATTAAATAGGATTTGAAAGCTTTTACTTGTGTTCTTCATTCTATTTCTTATTTTGTGTATTTCAAATGAATTTCATGGGGAATGTTGATTTAACTTGCATAATGGACTAATGATGTGTTATTTGATTGTGTTTGTGTAGGTCTAACATCACATCGAAGGCCCTAATTATTGCACTTAAAAAGTAAAATCAACTAATCTCCCTCTTAATTAATCAAATCTTGATTAATGCTAGTCTTAATCACTTAAATCCTCTAGATTTTGCAACTTGCTCATGAAAATCATTTCAATTGATTTATTAAATCTTCAATTTAATTCAATTTTTGAGTGCATTCACGTGTACCAGTGGCTACTAGGCACATGACCAGTGGTATGCCATCTTGTCCCAACCTTTAATTTAATTAAATTAATCACATTTCATCTCTTAATTAAATAAATCATTTTTTTATCTAATTAAGTCATCATCTCCGATTAATTAAATAAATCATTTTATTTAATTAGCTTCTATAGTCTCTCTTTAATTAAATAATTCATTTTATTTTTAAATTAAATCTCTAAATTCATTTTATTAAATTAAAAAAATTAATATTTATTTGATTTAATCTAACATCATCCCTCTTCAATTAAATAAATCAAAATCTTTATTTAATTAAATCTAAATCATATTTCTCTCATTTTGATTTAAATTAATCCAAAAGCCTAAGTCAAAATGGTCAAATCAACTAATCTCCCTCTTAATTAATCAAATCCTGATTAATGCTAGTCTTAATCACTTAAGTCCTCTAGATTTTGTGACTTGCTCATGAAAATTATTTTAATTGATTTATTAAATCTTCAATTACTTTCAAAAAGGCATCAAAAAGGGAATATTCTCTAAGTTTGAAAAATCCCCCCGAAAGAGTTTGTACATCCAACAAGGCATTTAAGTTTCTTACATGTCCTTTGCCTTGAGCCAAGTGGCATTAACTTCATTTTCTTCTCCCTCCAACTTGTCATTTCATCCATTTTGAAATTCCACCTAATTGCATTTAATTGCACATTCACCAAAATGTGCTCCACCTTTGTCCACTCACATATTGACAAGTGGCTTCATGCTATTGGTTGGTCTTTTGTCCCACATTCATCCATTTTGCTTCATCCTCCATATTTCACATCTATAAATAAAAGTCTCATTTGGATTTAGGATCCACAACTTCATGCAAATACATTATCTTGAGATTTTGAATTTTCTCATCCATTGTTCATCCATTTTAATATTTTCATAGCTAGGTTATGCCAGAATTTCACCAAGGAAGCATCAAATATTCATCAAGTCATCATTCAATTTTACAAGGGATTGGGAAAAGGGCCATTTTCCACATCAAAATGGTACCAATTCCCCCATGGAATTGAGAGTTTGTTTGCATTAAATAGGATTTGAAGGCTTCTACTTGTGTTCTTCATTTTATTTTTTATTTTGTGTATTTCAAACGAATTTCATGGGGAATGTTGATTTAACTTGCATAATGGACTAATGATGTGTTATTTGATTGTGTTTGTGTACGTCTAACATCACCATTCAAATTTTTGCATAGAAAATCCACTTGTAGATTAGAGTTTCTTGGCGAATCAATCTTGAACCTTAGTGTGGCAGATCATTGGAAAATGTAGTTTGATGGATCCTACACACAACATGGGTCAGGAGTAGGGATATTATTCATCACTCCATAAGGGGATTGCATTCCAAAATCATACAAGCTATCATTCCCTTGCATAAATAACATAGCAGAATACGAAGCTCTTGTCATAGGGCTAAGAATAGCAGTGCAATGGAAAATAATGGCACTTAAGGTCTATGGGGATTCACAACTCATAATCAATCAAGTCAATAATGAGTATCAAACAAAGGATGACAAGTTGACTCCATACAAGAAATTGGTGGAATTTTTTAAGGAGTTCTTCATTGATATCACATTTGAGCAGCTACCAAGAGCAAACAAAAGATGCAATGCCTACAATTGGATCACTCCTAGAAATTCCACGCAACATCCCAAAGCAAGAATTCCTCGTAGAGCAGCTTCTAGTGCTTGCATTCAAGATACCGAAGTTCAAATTTGTGTGCAAAATTGTTGGTCTCGGTGATCCCTGGTACCATGATATATACACTTACTTGAGAATAGGAGTCCTCCCAGTCGACATAACCTCGAACCTCAAAAGAGGCTTTATCAAAAATTCATCCCATTTTGTCATCCTAGGAGATACCTTTTACCGTAGAAGCATTGAAAGAACCCTGTTACGTTGCTTAAATGCTGAGAAGGCATTGACCGCCTTAACCGAGGTATATAATGACATATGTGGTTCACACTCGAGTGGTATGACCTTGGCCAAGAAACTACTGAGGAAAGGGTACTATTGGCCTACCATGGAAAGGGAAGCACATGATTATGTCTAAAGGTGTCTACAATGTCAATAGCATGGGGACCTCATCCATGCACCAGCCCAAGAGCTCCATTCGATTGTCACACTTTGGCCCTTTTCATAGTGGGGGATTGATTTCATTGGAAAAATTACCCCCACCTCATCCAGTGGACATAAGTTCATCATCACCACCACCAAGTACTTCACGAAGTGGGTGCCAGTCATCCCCATGACATATATCATAGGAAAGCAGATATCAAAGTTCATCCTGAACTACTTAATTTTCCGTTATGGTGTCCCTCAAGCCATTATCTCAGATAACGTTGTGACACCTTTCAAGAATTAGGATGTTCATGACCTATTCCAAAAGTTTAGTATCCAACATCGCTTTTCCATCCGATACTACCCTCAAGGAAATGACCAAGCTGAGGCTACAAATAAGGCCATCCTAAAAATTCTCAAGAAAATAGTTAATGATGCTGGTCATGATTGGAATTTGTAGCTAAATCCCACCTTATGGGCCTACCGAACAAGCATCCACACTCCAACAGGTGCCACCCCCTTCTCCCTAGTCTATAGATTAGAAGCCATATTACCCATTGAGATCGAGCTCCCATCCCTGAGGATATCATTATAGAATCTCATCACAAATGAAGAATACTGGGTATCACGACCGAATGAGCTAGAATTACTAGATGAGTGACCTTAAACCATTTGCAAGTCTACCAAAACTGACTCAAACAAAGCTACAAAAAGAAGATTAGGAGTTGAATCTTCTAAGTCAGGGAGCTTGTGCTAAAAAAGAATTAGAAAAATGTTCCAAATCCAGACGATAAGGGAAAATTTGAACCCAATTGGTTGTGACTATTTTTCATCACAACAAGCTATAAGTTAGGGGCATATCAATTATCAACACCTAAAGGCGAACCTTTGTAGGAGCCCATCAATAGCTCTTATCTCAAAAAAATAATGCCTAATATTTAAGGTATAAAACCAAAAATACAAAAAAATGAGAAAATGTTCTGAAAAAATGGTCACCTAGTTGAAAACCGGGCAAATAGGCGTCTTGGTGACAAAAAGAAAAAAAGAAACATAAAAATCCAAAAAAAGAAAAAAAAGAAAAAAGGATTAAAAACAATAAAGAGAAAAATCGTCCTAGTGAAAACCACTTCAGTGGCACTTTGGGCAAGTACCTTGGTGAAAACCTGGCAAACATGCACCTTGTGTAAATAAGCACTTTCCATCCATTAGGATCTCCATGGCTTGTTCTACATCATCCATCCACCCATCCATCATCCATCGCCTTCCATATCTCCATCCATCACCCGTCTGCATCCACATCATAGCTTGGTCTTGTGTTCATGTCATGATCCTAGTATTACTCGACCCATTCTTAAGACTAGTTTGTCCTACCTATATCAGAGTAGTCTATTACATCACGCTGGGGGCATGTTCTCATTGGATTGGATTCATGTATATTCTTGAAGTCTTCAAAAAATTCAACAAATCCAAAAACATCAAAAAATAAAAAAATCCAAAAACATTCTTAAAATAAAAAATCTAAAAACATTCAAAACATTCAAAATCCAAAAACAGGTTAAAAAGTTGGTCAAAAAAGTAAAAAATAGAGTTGTCTTGTCAAATTACGGGTCTCTAAGCTTTGAATGTAGGCAAGGTTGATCTTTGATCATCCCCAGAGACAATTAGGTTAGTCCTTTAGGAGTCTGTCACAATAAACTGGCAATCCATCTATTCATATCTCATCAATAATCTAGTTTGTGTCAGTTGAACTACATGGTCTTTGTGTGTATAACATAGGCAAGGCTAATCTATTGATCAGCCCCCGAGGCCCCTAGGATAATTCTTTAGGTTGGTCTCTTGGTCAAAATCTTAGAAAACCTCAAAACATTGGAAAATTTGAAAAATCAAAACACTTGTAAAATATTGAAAATGCCAAAAACAACCTCAAAACATTTCAAAAACATAAAAAAAATCCAAATATTTGAAAAAATCCATTTTTCCCAATCTCGCTTTCACCTAAAATAAATGTCACTCATAATAAATCAATTGTCACCCTCAACCTTTGGTAAGATAGTCGGAAATGAGTCTAGCAAGTTACAAAGTGGAAAATCAAAACGTCAAAGTCTCAAGTCTAGGATAGTAAGTAAAAAAGTTGGTCAACTCTTGGTACTAATAGCCTATCATCTAGTCAGTCCAAAATCATCTAATAACATCATGTCCTAGGATGCATGCTTCCTACAATGGAAATCAACTCCAGGCATCACTGTAGTTTAGTCTTGGCTAGCGGTATTGAACAACATTAGCTTGTTTGTTTACTTTATCTTTGTCTTTTGGCTTATCTTATTGCACTCATTTCAATGACCTCTCGATGATGTCCCAAACGAAGGGATTTAGAGAAGAAGTGGGGTAATGATCATTATCTTTTTATCTGTTGTGCTTGTTGGATATTTTTGTAACCTTGGTCATGCATGCATTGTTTGGGTGTAGGGAGGATGTTTTAGGTGTCTTTTTGACCACATATGAAGCTTTCCTTTCTATGTTTTGGTCTAAGATGTTTGGAATATTTGAATTTCATTTTGAATAAGGTTCCATGTGTCAGGTGTGAATAGGAGTACTCCTATTTGAGTGTCGAGTCAAAGTCCATCACACTAGGTGCAACACCATCCTAGTTCTTTATACCTTGATGCATTGTGCCTATGTGTATTATCAAACATAAGGTAAATGGCCCTTTTAAAGTCCCAATTCCTAGTAATCAAAACATCATCATTATCATCATCTCTAATAAAGTTGACTTGTTGGATTCTCTTATTTCTTCTTCCTTCTCTCAGCGCTAACATGGTACCATGATAGTTAATCAAAATCATTGCTAATGCATCCATCCTGCATCCACAAAACCACCAACATTTAATGCATATCATATCATGACACTAATCATCTCACATGCATTACATTTCATCATTGCATAATATAGATTGGTTATTCTAAGCATCTCATAAACCATACATTTACATTCATTACATAAACATAAATGCATCATCACATAAGAATTATTAACTCATATCATATACATCATCAAAACATCCATTGCATTATCATATAAACATCATTGTATGCATCAAAAAATCATCACATAGGCACCATCATCAAATACACCATCAAATACATATCATCATAAAAGCATCATCACATCATATCATGTGCATCATCATGTCATCCATAAATGCATCACCATATCATACATGAGAAAGATATTAAAAAATAATATGTCATTGCATTTCATACATTTTATCATCATCATCCATTAGGTGCATAATATAGATCTGTTAGTCTAGGAATTTAAAAAAAAATACATATCATAATATTTTCACCATCCATACATCATCATAAAAAGTGCATAGAAAGATACTAAAAAGAAATGCATCCACCCTTAAACATCTACATAATCACAACATCACATCATAACATCATATAGAAACATACATCGCATTACATCACATAGAATAAAAATCATACATGCATTGCATAAGATAGAGTCATCACATCACATATAGAAAATAAGATACATCCATCCATAATGCATAAATAAGATAGAACACATCATACATCGGATTGAACCATATTGTCTCATATATCATCAAAATAATAATACACTATCATGGTACAAAATCAGGATCAAATGTGTGTATATCAATCAATGCAATACAATCACCCATGGGGCTATCAAAACAAAAACTGAGCTAGTTGTATCATGAAAATAGTAGATATGATCGTAGATATGACAACAAGGCATGAGATGCTATTGTAGATTCAGATTTTGGGGGAATATAAGTCAAGAAATAGTAGATGAGAAAGACATATCAAGCTTATCATACCAAGATGAAAGGCCCACACTTGATCTTCCAATGGATGAGAGTAGCAAAGGATTACAAATGATGCTTGGTATGGGCTATAATAGAAACAAGAAACTTGGAAGAAATGATAATGGGCTTCTAGTACCTCTCATTCCAGAGAAGCACATAAGAAATTTTGGCCTCTGATGTACCCCTCCGAAGGTGACCGTACTTGGCAAAGGTTCCTCGGTGAGAAAGGTCAAAACTCTCCCTCAGCTATCAGCAACTGCCCTTCAATTACCAGTATCCATAGGTCGAGTCATAGGAAAATTTACCTTTGATATAACTGATGTGTGTAGTAGTGACGAGGATACCATAATAGACTTGCCAATGCTTTTTGAAGATTCCTCCTTGCTCATGATTAGCACCTTGTCTTTCGAGTGAGACCATCAAACCCATGAAATAAACCTAGTCTACCCTCAACTCATTGATTCCAGCCAATGAGGACCACCAATTTTGGACACATTTGAAAATGATGAGGCACTCTCAGAATTCATGGGATTGCAGGGTACAATACCATATGAAGATCACAAGGCTGGGTTTGATATCATAGTGGACACACAAGTCTATTATGGGGAAATGCTTGAATCCTTCAGTAGAAAAAGTGAAAATATGAGAATAATCTCTAGGTATTTGAGTGAAATCCACATTGTGACACTTTTTGACCCAAAAACAGTAAAAATAAAGTAGGTATTCAATGGTGAAAACCTCTCTGAGGCACCAGAGGTTCAATCTTCCTCTTAGTGCAATTCATCAAGAGAAGTCAGTGGTCCTAGCGAAGAAGTGCAATCCAGTACATTATTTCCATTCACTTATGAGAATTATCTTGAACCCCAAGTGAAACCACCATTGAGATATCATTTGGTTTAATATGCTTGTTTAATTTGAATGGTGGTTTACTTGGGGATATCCCTAATTACTAACACCGCTTCGTCCTGAATAATTTCCTTTGCTAGTCATTTAATTAAATAATCTTTATTTAATTAAATTCATCACATTTCATCTCCTAATTAAATAAATCATTTTTTATCTAATTAAGTCATCATCTTCGGTTAATTAAATAAATCATTTTATTTAATTAGCTTCTATAGTCTCTCTTTAATTAAATAATTCAATTTATTTAATTAAATCTCTAAAGTCATTCTATTAAATTAAATAAATTAATCTTTATTTGATTTAATCTAACAACATCCCTCTTCAATTAAGTAAATCAAAATATTTATTTAATTAAATCTAAATCATATTCCTCTCATTTTGATTTAAATTAATCCAAAAGCCTAAGTCAAAATGGTCAAATCAACTAATCTCCCTCTTAATTAATCAAATCTTGATTAATGCTAGTCTTAATCACTTAAATCATCTAGATTTTGCAACTTGATTATGAAAATCGTTTCAATTGATTTATTAAATATTCAATTACTTTCAAAAAGGCATAAAAACGGGAATATTCTCCAAGTTTGAAAAATCCCTCCAAAAGGGTCTGCACATCCAACAAGGCATTTAAGTTTCTTACATGTCCTTTGCCTTGAGCCAAGTGGCATTAACTTCATTTTCTTCTCCCTCCAACTTGTCATTTCATCCATTTTGAAATTCCACCTAATTGCATTTAATTGCACATTCACCAAAATGTGCTCCACCTTTGTCCACTCACATGTTGACAAGTGGCTTCATGCTATTGGTTGGTCTTTTGTCCCACATTCATCCATTTTGCGTCATCCTCCATCTTTCACATCTATAAATAAGAGTCTCTCATTTGGATTTAGGATCCAAAACTTCATGCAAATATATTATCTTGAGATTTTGAATTTTCTCATCCATTGTTCATCCATTTTCATATTTTCATAGCTAGGTTATGCAATAATTTCACCAAGGAAGCATCAAAGCTTCATCAAGTCATCATTCAAGCTTACAAGGGATTGGGAAAGGGCCATTTCCCACATCAAAATGACACAAATTCCCCCATGGGATTGAGAGTTTGTTTGCATTAAATAGGATTTGAAAGATTTTACTTGTGTTCTTCATTCTATTTCTTATTTTGTGTATTTCAAATGAATTTCATGGGGAATGTTGATTTAACTTGCATAATGGACTAATGATGTGTTATTTGATTGTGTTTGTGTAGGTCTAACATCACCATTCACATTGTCAAACTTTTTGTATGATAGATAAACTAAACATTAGATTAGAAAGATTAGATCATAGACACCAAAGAATTACCATATTACCCAAAATTTATCGTAGAAGATCACTGCACAAAGGGAGTCCCAAGAAGAGAAACAATAGGTGGAAAAATAAACATGGGCCACCTCCTTCAAAATCTTGCATAAATAAAAATGAAGTAGTATCTAATCAGTCAGATACCATGTATAGTGATAAGGGGAATATATCAGAGCAACCCTTCACTGTGCATAACAGTCCTTTACATGGGTTCGAGTTTCATAATGATGAAAGATATCAACCAGTGCTAATCAAGCAAAACAACTTGACTAACAATATTCTCCACTTCCAGCCTGATCCTCAAAAAATGAGTGAATTCAATGCATGAACACAAGAGGAAAGAATCCAAAACCAAAGAGAGTATGACTACAGGATGACATTACAACAGGGAGAAGAAACCCACTATGGATTCGTGAATCACTCTACCCCCACTAAAACTTAGTTTGATCATACTACCACCACCAAGATGACCCAATCAGGAGTTGGAACAAGATGTAGAAAGAATGAAGGAAGAACTTAGGAGACAACAATTGATAAAACAAAGAGAAGAATCAACTCAATAATTGCTTCAAAGCAATATCTAGTCATCAACAAAGGGACTAAAATACACACCTCCCCACAAGCAAGGAGGGAATGCTAATCTAACCAACTCATAGGGATCGCATCAGAATGTGGGTGTTCCAAGAACACCTTACACTACCGTAGGGAATCCAAATAACACTAGTCATGCACGATAGAATATCCCATCATAAACCTCACAACCATAGAAAGCTAACACCATCCCACAATCCATGAATAATAATTATCCACCTCCTGGCCAACAATATGTCCCACCCCACCAATATCATATGCCTCAACAAAATATACAAAGTAACACATACCCTTACCAGAATGCACAAAAATATGTGCCTCATTATCAAGGACCCCAGTACCAGCCCAACCAACCTAACCAAAGCTCCTATTTACAAGGATCCCCAAATGTAAATAGATACAGACAACTAGATCTAACTAAACACCCTCTATGTCCATATCCAATCAGCAATGATTTAAGGAGTGTGATTCCAAAATTTTCTAGAAAAAATGTTGTCAAAGTTGAAGAGCACATAAGAAATTTCAATGCATTTGTACAAGAATTTGGTATAGAGTATGAAGATGTTCTCATAAGGTTATTTATGATGTCTTCAGTTGAAGAAGCCAAGGATTGGTTTAACAACTTTCTTGATGCTTCAATCACTTCCTTAGCATGTTTGAAGAATCAATTTAGAGAACAATATGGAAATCAAAGTACCCCAGACTTTTCCATACATGAATTAATGAGTATCCAAAAACATCAAAATGAATCTATTTTTTATTTCAACCAAATATTTTCCAAAGTGTGCAACAAAATACCACCTAGATTAAAGCCCATTGATTCTATGGCTCTCTCCATTCATTTAAAATAATTTTATCCTAAAACTGGATATGAGCTCAGAAAAAAATTCCTTAATAGCCTAACAAAAGCCCAAAAAGCTTCCACAAACATTGAGAATAATAGAAAAGCTACAGGTATGATCAATAAGAGAGATAACATAAGAATTCCATACAATCCCAGCAACTACCAAAAAAGGCAAGAAAACTAATATAGAAATGAAAGACCAAGACTACATGACATGCTTTATCACACCAACTGGAAGGATAGTAGATCAGTGAAAAGTAATCAAAGAAATTTTTTAAGGAGACCCCTGATCCTTTGAAGAAGCATGGAACACATATTGTGGAAAAAGGTCCATGGTGTTTGGTATGTAACCTGCCACATGCAATATAATACTACATAGTAGCCCAAGCCATACAAGAGAATGAATTCTCTCATAAAAAAGACAAATATGATCATACCATAAATATGTTAGGATGGGGACCTCATTAGATTGATGATGAATATTCATCCTCTAAAGAAGGCTTCGAGTATGATGTCAGTAATAAGAGATACAATATCAATATGGGCCAACAAGAAGTTTTCTCTGATTAGGAGGATAATGAGGAAGAAATTACCTATGCATCCAACACCACACCACAATTCAAGTTGAGGACACCCACTGAAGAAGAAAGAAGGGCCATTACTTTAGATATTGTCACAAGAGTCAAGGGCGGCTATAACTTGAGAAATAAGAATACAAATGCTGATCATGGGACACCTAGAAGCCTATTCACAAAAGAACAAAAGCACAAAGAAAAGGCCCATGATGATCAAAAGAAGGAAAATAACTACAAAGCTATATCAAAAGAAATTTCGAAGATGGAATAAGGGAAGGTAGCAGACAATGATAAAATATAGTCTAAATAAAAGAATGCCACTAAGAAGGACAAAATAGAACAATCAATGATCACTCCATTTGACATAACACAAGCGTTTTCCTAGGTCAAAATGTCCATACCATTATTAGAAATGATGAAGGTTGATGAGTACAGGAATAGTGCTATTAAGCTAATCTCCAACATGTCCAGTAAGCAACAAGATCAAACCAAAGCTAAAAGCAATAGCATAAATACAAGAAGCCACAAAAAAACCCAAAGTGTATCTAGGTGATACTCTTACTAAGAAGTAGATCCATTCTACACCACACTATTGATAAATAATAAGCTAGTAAAAAACTACATGATTGACTCAGGGGCAACAATCAATATCATGCCTATGGATGTTATGAAGGAACTGGGCTTATGGGTGAACACTAATTATGGAAAAGTCCCAGTGGTTGGAGTAATATGGGATGTAGAATTGAAGCTAGCAACATACCCTGAGGCAACTTATAGAACTAAAATTACTATAGCGGATACACCTCCCTATTATGGCATGTTATTATCTAGACAGTGGACTGCTACAGTAGGTGGAAATGTCCAGCTAGACCTATCATATGCAACTATACCAGTGAACAAGAAAGAATTCAAATTATATAGGGAACCCAAATCAAAGAATGCTATAGAGCATTTTTATCCTAACAAAATGAATTGCTTCTATGATGTGGATCTTGGAAATTTTAGGATTGAAAAATCTCAACCAGAATTGCAGAATACAAAACTGATTAATAGTGAAGCTCAACTTGATAACAAAGGTGTATGGCATACGCACTTTGATGTGGCATGCAACAAAGGTGGAAACAACAATGGGATAGTATTAATTTCACCTTATGGCAAGAAATTTAATTATTCATTCTTGTTGACATTTGAATGTACCAATAATATAGCTGAATATGAAGCATTACTGCTAGGCTTGAACATTGCTGCAAGATATGGAATTAAGTTACTCGTAGTATATGGAGATTCTAAATTGGTTGTCTCCCAAGTCAGGGATAAGAACTTATCAAAGAATAAAAGACTAAAGTGATACAAGAATGTAGTTTGGGATACCATTGAACTGTTTGATGCATTCTCAATAGATTGGATTGAAAGGTCTAAAAATATAATGGAAGATTTCTTGGCTAATATGGCTCTTAAACAAGATGATACTACATTAGTAGGAATCACAAAAGCTGAATTAAAGACAAGGAATGTTGTACAAGATAACATATTCAACTGGCATGTATTTAACGATGATGAAGATTTGATCAAGTTCCTCCACTGTATTGATCAATATGAATATCAGGAGATAGACTTCAATGCCTTTGTAGAGAAAGTGGATGTCAAATAGCTTAAGACAAATAAAATCCCAAAAGGGCTTATGACATTAGAAAGAGTGTCTGATGGGCATGATAGATTCAATCTAAAGCCTACACTCATTAAACATGAAGATGTTGAAGAGATTAACCTCATAACATAACTTGCTCCTAAGAAAGTATACATTGGTAAGAGGATCAATCCCAAAGTAAGAGAGATGCTTATAGTCCTACTCAAGTAGTATAAACATGTTTTCGCTTGGTCATATGATGACCTAAAAGCATATAGAGAAGATCTCTTTCAACATGGAATTCCATTAAAACCTGATGCTAAGCAATTTAGACAAAAGCAGTGACCCATAAATCCTACATTAGCACCAAAAATGTAAGAGGAGATTATGAAGTTAAGAGACAAAGGCATTATTAAACCAATTAGACACTCCTCTTGGGTATCAAATTTGATAATGTAAGAAATAATAATGGGGACATTAGGTTGTGTGTAGATTTTAGAAATCTAAATATGACATCACTCAAAGACAACTACCCTTTACCAAATATGGAGGCAACATTGCAGAAAGTAATAGGTTGTGAGCTATTATCCATGATGGATGACTTCTTAGGATATAACCAGGTGAAGGTCAAGGAGTCAGAACAATATAATTCTACTTTCACCATACCCTAGGGAACATATTTTTATGTGAGAATGCCTTTTGGTCTCACCAGTGTCGGAGCAACATTCCAGAGGCCCATGGATGTGGCTTTTGCTGACTTGATCGATATTATAATGGTGATATATCAGGATGATCTAACAACATATTCTAAGAAGGCAGAATATTATTGTGCACATTTGGAGAAGATTCTCATTAGAGCACTAGAGTATGGTATTTCTCTAAATCCAAAAAAATGTCACTTTGTTGTTACAGAAGGAAAATTATTGGGGCATATTGTCTCAAAGGATGGAATACAAATTGATCTAGAGTCAGTAGAAGCCATTGACAAGATCCCCATCCTAAATACTATGAAATCCATCTAGTATTTCTTTGGATAGATTAACTTTGTTAGGAAATTTATCTTAAACTTTGTAGAGATTGTAAAACCAATCTTGAAGATGCTAAAAAAGGGTGAAAAGATTAATTGGATGGAAGAAGCCATTAATTCCTTTGTGTAGATCAAAAGAGCTATCAAAGAGAAACCTGTATTGAAATAGGATGTTCATATCCAAATAATTTCTTTTTCATCCTACCACACAATAGTAGCCGTAATGTTACAAAAGAATAGTGATGGATATGAACATCCTATTTCATTCTTTAGTAAATCATTACAAGGGGTTGAATTAAAGTATGAAATTACTGAGAAACAAGCTTACACCCTAGTAAAAGCAGTTAAGGCATTTAGGACTTACTTGGTAGTAGAAGAAGTCATTGCTTATGTACCGAATGCCATAGTAAAAGATGATTTTTCACAAACAGAGGTAACTAGGAGAAGGTGTCATTGGATTAACCGTATCCAAGAGTTTAATATCAATATCCAGATCACTAAATTAGTAAGAGGGAAGGGGCTAGAAAAGTTGATGGCTAATTCCAATATAGAGGCTGTGCAAATTTGTATTATGGAAGGGGAAGAAAATTGGGTATCAAGCATAGAAAACACACAGTGGTATATAACATAGCATACTACCTTAAACATATGAAATGTCTAGAAGGATTGAATGACAACTAGAAAAGAACCTTGAAAATTCATGCATCAAAATATGTATTCATGGATGGAGATCTCTATTGGAAGAATAGGGGTGGTGTGTTGTTATTATGCTTGGATGAAACACATGAAAAATAGGTTATGAAAGAGATGCATGAGGGTGTATGTGGAGGTCACTTTTCAGTAAAGACCACTATGCACAAGATACTAAGAGTAGGGTATTACTGGCCGAAAGTCTTTAATGATGCTTACAACTATGTAAGAAGGTGTGAAGCATGCCAAAAATTCTCTGGCAAGATGAAATATCAAGGAGCATTACCACTAAGACCTATGTAGGTCGAGGCCCCATTCCATCAATGGGGAATTGATTTTATAGGTGAGATTACAAAAAAATCTAGTGGTGGGCATAAGTGGATCCTAGTAGCCACTGATTACTTTACAAAATGGATAGAAGATATACCAACAAGACAAGCTACTAGCAAGGTTGTGATAAATTTCCTATTAGAAAACATGATCACTAGATTTGGAGACCCTGTGAGGCTAATAGCAAATAATGGCATGTGTTTTAGATCTGACAAATTCATAAGGTTTTGTGAATCATATGTCATAACAATCTCATATGGTTCACCATATCATCCCTAAATGAATGGGTAGGTTGAATCTAGTAATAAGAGCATTATGAAGATAATCAAAAGAAAAATGGATAATAACAAAAATGCATGGGATTCTAAGTTGAGGTTAGTAGTTTGGGTAGACAAAATCACAACAAACAAAGCTACTAGAAAATCTAGTTTATAAGTTTATATTACAAGAGGATTTAGACATTCCTGAGCCCATGGAAGAAATAATAGAACAATTAGCAAAATTAAATGAAGTTAGAAATCTTGCGCAAGAGCACAATCAGGAGTTACAATCACAAATGAAATACTTATTTGATAAGAAAACAAAAGAAAGGAAGTTTCAAAAAGGAGATATGGTCCTCATGTGGAATGCTAGGGGTAAAAAAAAAAGGAAAACATGGGAAATTTGATGCTTTATGGCTTGGACCATTTGTTATCACTAACAAGTGTGGGGAAGACTCATACTATCTACAAAACATGACAAGAGAAAGTCAAGAATTTCCAGTGCATGGACAATTCTTGAAACACTTCTTTTCTTAAAAAGAAATATTATTCCATGCACAATAGTTTTAGGATTCCTTTTCTCTTTCTTTTTTATCATTTCATCCATGGTCTACATCCTAGAGCAGCTCCAAATTCTTGTAATGACCTCATAGCCATTCATCCCCAATTCTCTATTAGAACCAAAAATTTAACCTAAAATTTTCAGTAGTCCTCACCACATCTATATAGCCATTTAAATTTACACCACCTCAAAAATAATCATTTTTGCCTCACAAGTCTAGAATTTCCATAATAATAATCTCCCTAAACCTATTCCACTAAAATATTATTCAAAATCACCCTCCCCATAGCTGCTACCTTAACATCCCTTTAAGTCCATCACTTGAAACTCATTTTGGTGAGACAATGCCATTCCATAGAGAGCTATAGTGCAATCTTTCCGATAAACCAAAAAAATAATCCAACAAAAAATATCGTGGAGACCACCACATTGCAAAGTGACATATTTTTAAGCCTCTCCAACAACTTGCAAAGGAATATTTTGAAGACACTTCAGTGTTTTGGAGATAGCTAGTCTCTCCAATAACGCGAAATGCAAGGCACCGAAGAAATATTGATATTTTAAATATGCTAAATTATTTTGGGATTCAAGAAACAAAAAAAGATCTCTTGGACATAACTGATTGATATGTAATAGATAATGGAAAACTAGCAAATCTAAGACTTGGAAAATGTAGTAACAACTTCAAAGAGACATTGAATTATCAGGTTGAGAAATGTAAAAGTCTCTTCAACACTATGAAAATAGTTGAGAAGAAAATATTGAAGAGACAAGCTCATATTGAGAGGACATTGATAAAATTCTATTTGATCACTTCAAAAATGAGATAAGAGATATGAAGAATGTGACAAAGTAACACTGAGGGAATGATTTCGAGGAGACCATAGGATATCGAAGAGAAATAATAACATGTCTCTCTGAAACTCCAATAAACAAAAGGGAGATGATTGTCAAAGGGACATTGACATATCGAAGGGAGATGTTTGCAAGTCTCTCTGAAACTCTGATAACTAAGAAGGAAAGAATATATAAAAAGTGATAAAACCCAAGGAAAAGTTTTTAGAAAGACCATATGATATCAAAAAGAAGTAATCATATTTCTCTTTAAAACTTCAAAAAGAAAACAAGGGCACAAGCTTGTCGAAGGGAGAATGAGATATTGGTGAGAGTATAAGTAAAGTATTTTTGATACAACAAAAAATTATTTCTCACTTTGCCGACATGACTGATGTGGATTTCAAAGAGACAACTAACATTAATACCACCATCAATTAGCAAGTTGTCAAGGACAACATTTATGAACCAAAGTCAATAGAAGTGTGCCAAATCTTGATATGTCTTGATCGTAAGATCTCAAAATCTTAATGATTTGAAGCTAAAAGTTGAGGATGCAAGATTGAGTGAGAGTGAGAAGCTCATAAAAGGTGACACTAGTTCAAGTAAGTACTCAAGACTCAGTTGAATATTTTATCGAATTTTGTTTGAATTGCAGTAGACCTAGGGTTTTAAAATGTGGAAGAAACACTAGAGAAACCCAAAGTAAAAAGACAAAAAATAGAGATAAGACTACTAAACTAAGATTTAATTGAAAAAAATCCTAGTTTTGGACCAAAATCCAGACAAACAGCTCAATTAAACCCTTTAGCTAAGAAATTAGAAGATAAACACAAGAATTTAGGAGATGTATGGACTCCACAACAAGGATATGACATATTCATATAAAATTATAGTAAGAAGTATAGGCATAAGCCTGTGTCAAACCCATGGAATCTGAATCTAGGAAAGCTCTTCATGCCTAATGGTTTTATCAATGTGGAATTAATCAAGGTTTTGGCCAAAATGTATAACCCCAGAACTAGGATGATTCATTCACATGATGCGTCACACTTTCTCCCCATCACCGGTCGTTATATTGCTATGGTTTTTCAATTAGATACATCGATTAAAATGCCACTAAGAATTAGAGATCTTTTGGAAGACTTCCACACCATGGACACTAGCTATAAAAGATGGAAGTTTCCTTTACGTAGACCCTGAGACATAGGGGGTCAGCTCAAAAGATTCTCAAGTAATGAGAAACCTCCTTTTTCTCTAGATTTATTTGAAGAATATTATCAATATACATATTACTTAGCTGGACAAGTATTGGGAATAGATGTTCCTGCTGAGATGGCTATTTCCCCTATGATCTTAGCTGCAGATGTTCAGAACCAAGATGCTAGACCTTTTGACTGTGCATAATACCTAGCAAAAATTATAAACACATCACTTGCTTCCATAAAGAACAATAGTGATGCAATTAATTTTAGACAATATTCTTTGCTTATGCACATGATATTGTATGAAGGACAATCCATGGGGGTTTAGGAAGAAGAACTAAGAATTAAAGAATTGGATGAAAATGAGAACGTAAGGGCAGTACAAATGTGGACTTCAATTTGGGACAGTAGATGTGGAAGGTCTTATTAATTCTACTTCGAAGAACACTTTGTGAAGCGCTTATACAAACTATTTGGTCATCATTGTTATTATAATTTTTCCTCTGAAATACAAAGATTTCTTAGACCTAAAGAGAAAAACCCAATAGGAAAGGTAAACCACAACTGGGCCGATTGGTACATCTATGAGGATTGCACTATGATTAGAGTGTATGGGTTTGAGGCAGCTCCATTCCTTTTGCCTAGAATAGTTCCTGACATGATTGCATATTTAGAGATAGTAAGGTAGTTGGCTTATTTGGATTATATGCAACGTAAGAGTTATGGAAAGCAATCTCTTATGCCTTCAACTCTATGTTTTGGTGATTTTACTATTGTTTCTAAAAAGGGATATGATTCTGTTACTGACAAGATTGACTATTATGGTATGCCATAGGGAAATAAGAGGGAAAATTTTGATCCTAAACATTTCATTCGCAGTGCGAAAATGACATAGAAGTTGAAAAGATATGAGATTGAGTTCTTTGTAGATGATGTAATTGAAAACTATGATGAATCTCAGGCAGCGATAAGAAAGGCTACATATAACATGGTAATGATGGTAGAGGCATGTAGAAAAATCCATAATCCACTATATTCAGAAGCCTTTCATGAAATACAAGACCCTATAGAAATAGTTGAGTAATTGATTCTACATGAAGATGAATTAACCAAGGATGTACCTCTCATAGCCTTCGAGAAAGGAAGAGGTACTTGTTCTAGGAAACAAGCTATAAATACAGTGCCTTTAAGTCATGCATCACCACAACCCAGCTCAGATGTTAGCTTCTCAGTTGAAACTCCCATTAAAATTGAAGATGACATTGAAGAGGAGGATGAGGTCACACAAATAACTGCTCCTACCATCCAACAATATGAATTACCATCATAAAGGAGTATAGTCTTATTTGAAGCCTCAGATAAACTCTTTGATGATGTGAGACATCATGTGAGTCAAGAGTTCATTTTACATGATGCATTTTTTCAAACCCCAGAGTTTAAGTCATTCATTTATGAATACAAAGGGAAAATAATAAGAGAAAGAATGAAAATATTAACCCTGAGCAAGAAGTCGATGCTCTAAAAGAATTACAAGAGGAAGTTGACAATGAAATGAAAAATATCACCCTTGAAAGAGGATGAGATCTACTACAAGAGGCTAGGGTCATGCTTCTCCTAGGATGGGATATTAGTTTGGCTATAGTTTTTGATAGTGTCATGAGAAGAGAAAATAAAACCTTGTAGCTGACAGATGAAGCTAGTGATAAGATTTATACTGGCTCAAGGTATAATCTGGATAATGCTACTTTACAGATTTGGGCTATATACCCACTAGGGAAGAGGCGCGCACTTATTGTTAACCCCAATCAAGTATTTGGTAATCTCCTAGTAAAGGAAGTGGGAGATATAGATCCTATCAAGACAAATAAATTAAATGTCAATGTTGCTAAATTCATCAAGGCTCAAATTGAAAAATTGATAAGAGATAACAAGGGGCTTGCTTCTGAAAATGAGAGATTAAAATAAGAAGTGATTAATTAAAAAGATAAGTTGCCTTCCTATGGCCTTTATTCTCCATTGGTAGACTATGAAAGAAAGGTACTTGAAGCTATGTCTGAAACCACATATTGGAAGTGAAAGTATGAAATAATTCAGCAAAAACATGAAGAATTAAGAAAGAAATTAAAGACTACTAAATTCGAAATGGATTCAGAGTTTGTAAGAAAAATATTTGACAAGATGTTCAAGAAAACTGATGAGGTTTCGATTATCCACAACAAGACATTTGTAGCCTACCAAGAACATAATAGATTACATAGCAAAATGGAGGAGATAAAGGAACAAATAATATTCAAATAGAATACTAGTGAACATGATTTTCATGAGTGCAAAGAGTTGATGAAGATGCTTGACCATTTCCACACCATATTGACATAAGAACTTGGTGATTTCAACCAGTCTTTGTGTATGACTTTACCAAACTTCTTCGATGATGAAGGGGGATCTTAAGGAGCAAGATGTATGGAAGAATGAAATCGCTCAATATTTACTAATGGTCCTTGATGAAATCAATGATGAAGAAAGAATAATGGAGAACGAAAATATACAATTGGAGTGGAATTTTACTCTCGAATATGCCATGAAAGATATCATTAGAAATGCCGATATGTATGCTAAAACAAGATATATCGAGCACCTATCTAAGGTTAATTTGTTTATCACTCGAACAAAGTGAGAAGTAGGGGACATCGAAGTCTCACAATTATCTGATGCCTTATCATGGAGTATGGACCTTGAATAGATATTTAGTAATCATGACTACTTAATGAAGATTAATGGATCGTGGTGCATCACAGATTATTTACAGACTTATCGGTTTTATTATTTATGTCTAATACATTTGTTAGCATTATAGTTAAGAAACAACACAAATTTTTGTAAAGGCCTAAGCTTGTGGCATCCCACATATATAAGGGAAACCAAGGCATGATTAAAAATATATTTGATTAGGATTATCAATAGAGTAGCAACAAGATTATCAATAGAGTAGCAACAATATTAGCATATGCACTTTACAACTATAGTATAGAAAATTGTGCACTCTTGAAAAAAGAGGTAATGTCACACTTAATTTGGACCTATTTTGGCACCCTTGCATTAATTACGCTTTAAAATTGCCATTTATAGGCCCCTAAGACCCATTATTTTAGATCTCAAGGTTCATTTCAGTCAAAAATCATATAAAATCATTCAAAACACCAAAAAATTTGAAAACCCACCTCATAAAGCTAAGGTGGGACTCATTCGCCATCTTGGGCAAATGAGTGCCCTTAGGTGGGACCCATTCACCATGTGTGGCAAATGAGTCCCATTTGGGGGTCTTTTTCAAATTTGAGTAGGAATTCATCAATTTAACTCAGGTTTTTGGTGGATGTTGACCTTTGAGATCTAAATAACGGTCAATTAGGTGTTGATGCCAATAAAATCAAGCTTCTAAGTCATTTTTTCACAATCCAAGCATATCTCTAAGTCATTTTCAAGAGAAAATTCAAGAGTCATGTGCTGAGAATCATTCACAAGAGCATTCAAGCTTTAAGAGCAAGTAAATTTGAAGCATTGGAGCAACATTAAAGCATTTTTGTAGGTCTTAAAGTTCACTTTCAATCAAGATCTAGCATTTCCAAGGGTTGATCATGAATTCCTATGGTGAATCATAATAGATCTTAGGTTGGGGAGATGCAACTAGCCATCAAGCCAAGTCTAAAGACTTGTTTCCTAAATGATTCCATCTTCCATTATCATTATCATTCAGCCTAAGGAAGGTACATTCCTCATTATATCTCATTTGGGGTGATTAGAGATCACCACAAGTGAGTCATTCATCTTTACATTTCCATTCTTGCATCATATTCTTGCACATTAGAATAAGATTGCATCATGTTTCAAATTTCCTAGTCTTTGACACATTTAAGGCTATGGTTTTCATACATATTTGATTATTTCTATTAAGGTTTTATTAGCAAACTAGGGGTTTGACCAAGGAAAACCCCCCATTAGAAAATCAAGTTGAATTTTGTTTTGTAGGTTTTTTTTCGTAGATTTAGATCCGAGACTCAATTTGGAAGAAAAGGGTAGGTGTTGAAGTGCAAATCAGAGCTTTCAATTTCTAGAAAAGTGGAATGGGACTAATTCACCAAGAGTGGCGAATGAGTCCCACTATAGTTTTTTGTCATATCTATTTGTATATTTTGATACCCTTTTTCCCAAAATAGACTCTTGTACAGAAACCCTGATTTAGGACTGATTCACCCAGGTTGGTGAATGAGTCCCAGTTGGTCAAAAAGTCAAAATTTTCAAAATTTCAGAGTTGTTTCCAGTCATTTCAAGGTTTCCAAGTGCACACTATTTATATTTTTGCTTTCCTGTTATGTTTTACTCGCATTTCTAGGGAATTTTTTAGGTCATTACATTGAATCAGGGTTTTGTTTTACAATTTGCATTGCATTATCTTTTCCAAGTCTAAACTTGGTGGTGAACCCCTCATTAGAGCTCATTGAACTCCTAGGACAACCCTTTGCAAGATTTCAACCCCCTTTGCATTGAAATCTCAAGGGTTTGTTCTCGAGTGAAAGGTAAGGAAATTGCCTCTCTCCTTTTAGGTTCAAAACCCTAGAAGCGAAAGAGAGAGCACCATTTTATTCATTTCATTTTGGTTAACCTACATTTAGATCATCATAATTATAATTTTGAGCGCATTTAGATCCTAGATTTAGCTTGCATTAACATTGCAATAGGTTTTGTATTGGTTAACTTGTATTCTAGCATTTCAAAATTTGCATTAGTGAAAAGCTCATTTAGCTTGCATTTTTGCACTTAATTTCATTGAAAATTATTGAAAAGCTACATTTTCATCCTAGATCTCGATAATACAAAATAGAAGAGATAAAAAAAAATAAAAAAAAGTTGAAAAATTAAAAAAAACCCTACTAGGACTCATTCACCACCTTTGGCGAATCAGTCCCAGTACAAACTTTGAACTGTTGTTTCTAGAGTTGAATTTCTAGATTTTAATCTTCTATTTGCTCTCATTACTTTCATGTTTCAGTTCAATTGCTTTCTGTTATACTACAATCATTGGAAATAGCATCATTTACATTCATTAAAATTGTGGATAGAAGTAGATTTGTGTATTTTTCATTTTCAACATTTAGATTAGACTACATTAGACATAAATCAGAAAGCACAACCAAAAACATTAAACTTAATCAAGCATATATGTATAGTTACTTAAGCATGTTAAAACCCTTTGTTAGCTTAACCTTCAAGCCTTTTAGTAATGATGAATTTGATATGCTAGATGAAACCCATGAGGAATTTACCTCACAAGGTTCATCCACTAAGGCTTGTTCAAACAAACCTAAACAAAGAGAAGTTCAACTTATTAACAAACCCAAAATTTTTAGTAGAGATGAATTTGATATGTTAGACGAAGCCCTTGAGGACTTCCTCTCACAAGGTTCATCCACTAAGGCTTGTTATGAGAAACCAAAACCAAGATAAGTTAACGTGATTCAATCTCAACTCATCCTTTACCCACCTTCACATAAACCACAACCTAAAAACAATCTTGAATTTATCCTTTATCCACCTAAGAATAATGTCTTGTAGCAACCAAGTCATAATATCGTTTCTCATACATACAACACTAGAAATAATCCACAACCACAACAACCAACCTTGAAACCCTTACCTTTTCCTAATCCCATTTTACCTAGTGCTCCTCATTTAACTTCACATAGTGGGAAGGAGTATAATCTCGTTAAACAACTTAAGAATACTCCTAAAAAGATATCCCTATGGGAATTAATTCAAAATTCACCAAACTATCATAGTATGCTTGAAACAACCTTACTAAAAATAGTGTTTCCTCCTAGCACAAATGCAAATAATGTGGCATCTCTCATACAAGGAATGAATACAATTAATGTAGACATAACCTTTCACCAACATGAGCTACCCCCTTTGACATTAAGAAAGAAAAATGAGGCCTTTATGATAATTGCTCAATTTCATAGAATAGGCATAAAAAGGACCCTTGTTGATAATGGCTCAACCATTAATTTATGCCATGTGAAACTCTTAGATAGATTGTGAGTAGACAAATCAAAGATGAAACCTGACTCTTTATCAATTCAAGGATATGAAAATGTAGGAAGAAAACCGCTTAGTGTGACTACTTTACCTATTACAGTCGGAAAGGGTACCTTACAAACTCCTATTCATGTTATGCCTCATGACCTTTCATACAATATTATTTTGGGAAGACCATGGATTAATGAGATGCATGCGGTGCCTTCGACTCTTCATTGTATTATGAAATATGTCTATGAAAATAAGGTATACCAAGTTGAAATGGACCCCGAACTTGAAACTTTCTTACAAGTTGAAAAAGGAATGAAAATTCCTCTAAGCACATTAATTCCAACAACCGACATATAACCTTTAAAAGAAAAACAAGAAATGGAAACAGTGTCAAAATTATTGGATGATGATTGGGGTTCCATGGAGTTCACACCCTCATTTATGGGGAAGTAAATAATCACAAGAAAAGAAGATAAAGAAAAGCAGCCAATGGTCATGTCAGCTCAAAACTTGGAAGAACATTCACAAATGTCCAACTCATCCACTTTGGAAGAGGATACAAGTTATACAAATAACTTTGACAAGATCAATTATCACCAGCCACCAAACCCAAAAGAAATGGAAAACTTTATGGGAGAGGTTATGAGCTTATGAAACAATTGGGTTACAATGGTAAATGATGTGGGAAGAAAGAACAAGGCATTTAGGTTCCTATATAGCTTAACACACAAGAAACAAAGACTAGTTTGGGATATTGTCCTTCTAAGATTACACAAGCATCAAAGAAACCATCGTTAAACATCAACACTATCATGTGCAAACCAAAAATCAAACTCACTATGAAGCATCCTGAATTGCTTGATATGGATTTACCACCATCATGGGATTACTTTGAAGATGATGAAGCCTTGAAACAAAGGCTAGGAGTTTATGATAAACCATCTACTCCTCCTCATAAGAAAAAGGTTACATGTGCTATGATAAGCACCAAACAAAAAGATGGAGACAAAGAGAGTGGTGAGACATACATGAACAATGAAGAATACAATCTTGAATTTCCAATATCAAACACACTTCCTTTAGGAGATACAATGGATATAGCAATGGAAATCAATGATAAAGAGAAATTCATTAAAATAGGACAATGCCTCGATAATGGAGAACAAGAGGATACTGCAACCTTGCTTCATGAATTTCCTAAACTTTTTGCTTGGAATTGTATACGTCTGAACATGGTCATGATTAATTAAGCTTGTTAATTAATTAAATATAATTTATTTAATTAATTCTCTTAAAGTCATCTACATATAAACAAATTTAATTATTTATTTATATTGTTCATTCTTATAATTCTTCTACCTTAATTAAAAAAATAACTTTATTTAATTATTGAAATTTCCCATATTCTTCTTAATTAAATTAAATAAATTTTAATAATTTATTTATATTGATTATCATATTATTCTAAAAGTTGAATATTTAATTTCAAATATGGAATATTCTCTTCATCCCATAATTAAATTAAATATTAAATATTTAATTTAATATTTTCTTCTCACTCCACAAATAATTAAATATTTCTAAAATATTTAATTACACTCTAAATTCACTTCAAAAACATAATTAAATATAATTTATTTAATTATGCGAGTTTCTATATCCATCTTCACTTACAAATTAAATAAATTTATTTTATTTAAGTATAAACTCATTCTAAACTCATTCTTCAAAACGGAAAATTCCCTTCGGATCTGAATGACATAAATTGAAGGAAAAGGGAAACCTTCTATCTCTCTCTTAATCTTCCACCGTCCATTCTAACAAGCTTAATCTGGTCCGTTAAATCATGTTATCCAATCAAATCCTTTCAAAGACTCTATAAATATTGGTGCAAATCCAAGCTTTGGTTACATGCATACACACGGCGAACACTCAAACGTATACACAATCATGTTTATACTCTTGCATTCTTAGCATTTCAATAATCTTCTCATCTTAGCATAGTCTTGCATTTAGCATAGTATGCATTTTATTTACATCTCATTCTTCAACTGTCCCTTTTGTTGAGCTTGATCTGCTGAATCTGAGAGCAATTGGAAACAACAAAACACTGAAGTTAGAGAGAAATAAGACGATTTTAGGGAAGCTGCAGTAGCAGTTTGCTCATTCTTTTTTCCTTTTTAGTTTTCTTGATATAATGTCTTATTGATATGTGTTTGAATTCCTTTATAATTGATACATTTTTCATACACACATAAAATGGCGCCCATCGTGGGGCTCGAAGCCACGATTTTAAAATTTCTCTACAAGTTTTTTTGACAGGTTTCCATATTCTAGAGTTCAATTTCAATTTTTTTTGCATTTTAGCACATTCGACCTTTTCTGTGGCGCATACGGGGTTTTTGACTTTTTGTTTTGTAGGATTTTGTAGCGCATCTAGTGTTTGTTTTGGTGCATATGGAGATTTCTTTGGCACATACGTTATATTAAATAGCACATACGGTTAATCACATTTAAAGTTAAATTAGCATTGATTTAAAGTAGCACATTTGGTAATTGTTTTAGCGCATTTAGAATTTTTCTTGTGGCGCATATACCATCTGTTTCTGTGCATATATCCTCTCGTTTGGCACATATATTTTCTATTTCAGTGCATATATCCTCTGTTTTGGCGCATATGGTTTGTAAGTAAAATTACAAAATTCTGAGTTTGACGCCTTCCTCAGACATAATTCTTTTTCCTTTTCTGAATTTTAAAATGAAGCAATCCTAGGATAGCCACATCTGGATAAAATGAAGAAATCTAGGATACTCACCACACAATGATCTTGCAATTAAAATTGAATAACTTATTTTTGTGAAGCAATATCTTCACTTAGATTAGATCATTGTGATTTGGGTTTTAAAATGAACATTTGTTTGCTTTGTCTGTGGCAATAGGTCTATGCTCTCCCCTTAACTGGGTGATCAAAATACCAGACTTTCCTTTTTCAATTGCATGAATTTTTACTGCTTTAATTACATCCTTTAGAGAGCCTACCGTAGTGGGAAAAAGTACTCACCCTATGGGAACGACTCAAGTGGGTTCAAGCCAAAGCCAGGCTATTCTACCCCACTATAAAATTTAAAGTGAATATGGGGAAACCCTCTTTTGCCGGGAGTGTGCAAGATAACCATCCCCAAAGCCTTTGTTCTAAAGGTTGGGAGGTCTCCTGAGGGAGTTTATTATTGCCACACCGAACTAAAATCCTTACTACAAACTTAGTGTAGTGGCCAGCTGAAGTCAGTTTCCAAACATTCTAATAATCACAGTGCAAGGGGAGGGAAGAATCTGCCCCCAAGACACTCACCATATAACTGCCAGGGACTGTTTGCTTAGGGGATCCGGTATCCACTTCCGTAACTCTGAGTACGTGCCTAGAAAAGACAAAAACACGGGCACCCCTTCGGGGGTGACACGACTATGTGAGTCGACGCAATTTTAAGATGTGGGCTATTGATTACTAGAATGACCTACTTGAGTATTAAGAGTGAGTCTGTCTGAATTGTCTTTCATGTGCTAGACCTACGAAAACATTTGTTGAAAACATTTTTTTGATCAAACACTTCATGTTAGTGTAGGGATTTTTAAACAACTATTTTTTGGAATGTTTGTTGTGTCTTCCATCACATTAATTCAGATAAAAAGATCATCCAAAATGAACATGAAGAACAACAACTGAAATCATTCAAAAGTTATTTATACCTTTGTTCCAAAAACAATCCCATGCTCAGAGATTGGAAATCAACAAAGTTTGTCAAGAAATCAGTTTCCAATAGGATCAAGAAACCCAAGAAACATTTAGGGTACAAGAGAACATTGCAAAGAAGAAAATTTTTATACAAAAGTTGACACGTGCTGCTTCATTTCTGCAGATTTCTTCATTGATACCAAGACTTTGTTAGAGGATTCATTGATGAGTATGCTGTAGATCCCTTAGATTCTCGAGCTTATTATCAGAGATTAGCTCTATCACAATGGCATAATCATAACCAACCTCTTGAGTTTGATAACATACCACAACCTTCTATAAAATATCCTTCACATCCCAATCAAATCCTTCGGTGATTTTGAAATCTTCATTCGAAAATGAAGATCAAAACTTTAAGAGTGCATCTTTCAAACAAATTTCTAATTTTTGGTTTAACTTCCCCAATAGGATTTTGACATCCTTCATCATTGGAAGCCACAATAAAAAATTAGGCACATCTTAGATCATATCATAAGATTTCACATCTTATCACATCAAGATATCATCATCATCGCACTTGCCAAAGCTAGGATCTAAGTTTAGAAGAATTCTTCAAAATCATATGCCTATCTTTACAAGATCTCAATTCAATAAATTGAAAGATGAAATCCAACAAGAAGGTCATACCCAAAACATTCAAGAGGAGGGTGAAAGTAGTAATCCTCTTTACATTATGAGTTGTAATCCACTTTTTGACAAAGATATGGATAACAGAGAAGAAAATCCTTTCCACCAATACAAAGACACGAACAAAACACATGTAGATAGTGATGAGGAACAAGATGAGGAATGTCTTAGAGAGGCTGAGCAAGATCCAAATTTTCACAAAGCCATAGAAAAGATCTTGCAGCTGGATAAAGAAAAATATTTCCGCTATCTAGCTGACCAAGGAGCTAAATTGCCTCATGACTTTAATACTAAGAATTTGAAAAGAAAACCTGAGGAAATACCCTTATCTGATCTTAGTGCTTTAACTCAACAAATTAAAGCACTTCAAGGACAAATCAAAGAATTACAAGGAGGAACCACAACAAAGAAATATACTCTTGAGGACATTTGTCCTTATCCCTTCTATCAAAGTCTCAACATGATTCCATTTCCCAAACATTGTGAAATTCCAAAATTTGATCATTATAATGGGAAATCAGATCCAATCGATCATGTTAGAGACTTTTGAAACATGACTTTAGAGTTTGCTCATGAGGACACTTACCTGATGCGTTTGTTTCCTAGGAGTCTTGGAGGACACTCTATGGAATGGTTATCAAAAATCACACCTCTTTTCAGAACATTTGAAGAATTAATCAATCTGTTTATATTACAATATGTCTACAACATACAACACCAGATCACCATGATAGATCTCTGCAAAGTTGCACAAAAACTTGGTGAATCTTTCATTACTTTTCTTCAGAGATGGAGAAGAATGTTCGTCAGATATCTGCGTCCTGTTCCTAAAAAGGAAAAGATGGTCACCTTCATTAACAGTTTGAATTTAGAGATGAGCTATCATTTGAATTTACATTGTCCTACCTCTTTTGAGAAACTAATTGAAGATTCTATAACCATTGAAAGTGCATTGGTCAAAAGAGGAACAATAAAACTTGACAAAGACAATCCTAGCTCATACAATCATCACAATAATCAGGACAAGTCTAAATTCTGGAATCACAAATATAATATGGTGAATGATGGTGTTGTTGATGCAAATTAGGTCTTGACCAAGCCATTTTTTCTCAGTACTCCGAATGCTCCTCACAACAACAATTATAACAATATCAACTCGATCAGAAATCAAGGAAATAATCCTCATCCTCTGAGGAACAACCTGAATCAAAATCCTACTCCCAATCAAGGGACTGCCAAAAATCAAGGTTATCGAGGAACCACTAATAATAACAACTCCTTAGGGAATACCTCGAATACAAATCCACAACGATTTTCCTTCTTCTCGAATAGAAGAACTTACACTTCATTGGATCAATCTTTAGAATCTGCATTCAAAGAATTGATGGCCAAAAATGTCATTACTTTACCACCTCAACAAAACTATGAACCCAGTGTAAAGCCTCCATCATGGAATGAGGCATATTATTGTGATTATCATCAGTGCAAAGGTCATCACACAAATAAATTTCAAGCCTTGAAGAATACCATTCAAGACTTAATCGACAATGACATCCTTACAATAGAAGGACATCAACAATCCAATGCTAATCACCAAGAATTTCACAACCCTTTTCCCAACTATCAAAAGGGTGAATCTTCTAAAAAAAATGTGAATCATATCAATGATGATCATATAATCAACCATCTCTACACAGACGATGAGAGGGTAAATGTCATTAAAGTCAACAAGAATATGGAATATAGAGAAGTCAATGCAACAACAAGGGCACAAGCTAAAGTTGTCTTAAAGGGCGCCTCTTCAAAATCCACTAAACCTCCACCTCAACATCAATATGATTTGGTCAACCAACTTCGGAAAACCCCTGCTCAAATTCCTATCTTAGAACTATTGAAGATTTCCCCAGCCCATAAGGAAATTCTCGAAAAAGCCCTCTTCGAAACAAATGTATCCATTGATTTGGATGTGAACCAATTTCAAGCCATGGTAGGACACTTGTCCTCACCCACTTGCCTCTCATTCTTTGAAAAGGATGATGTTTCCATAACTCATCCCCATAATTCATCATTGTACTTAGAAGTCATGGTTCATAAGTTTTGTGTGAGACGAGTTCTAATAGATGGAGGTGCTGGTTTGAACATCTGTACCATGAAGTTGGTTAAAGCTTTAGGATTTTCTAAGGACTCCATTGATTTTAGAAGAAAGATTACCATAAAAGTTTATGATGATGAAGAAAGAGCATCCAAGGGTCTAATCATGCTGCCAATTAGAGTGGACCCTGTTATCAAGAATACTTTATGTCAAGTATTGGACCATGATCTTGCATATAACATATTGTTGGGTCATCCTTGGATCCATGAAATGCAAGCTGTCCCATCAACCTATCATCAATGTCTTAAGTTTCCTTATGATGGATAGGAAATCATGATACCAGCTGATAATTCAAATATTCAAACTTGTGCCAACATAAAGGCTAGTCAAGATACTTTGGTTCCTAACAATCAAGAAGCTCATGCTAGTACTTCTCTAAATATTGACACACAAATCAATCAATTAACCAATAGTTTTGACAAGAAATTAAAATTCAAGGACCATGGAGTTGGAGAGTACTCTCTTTGTCTTGCCAATTTACCTACATAACCTCGATCACATGGACAACCATCTATAATGGAACATCAAATATTAGCGGCATCAACATCAAAGAAACCACCAATAGAGCCAATCACAAAGTTTAATGGACAATTCATCAAAGAAAAATTCCCCATGAAAGATCCTGAGGATACAAAAATTCTAAACTTGCTCTATAAAGATGAAGATGAAACAGTTTTTAATGTCAAATTACCCACAGAAAAATATGGAAAAGGGTACTCAATCATGTAGAAGATGGGCAATGATAAAGGTCCTATTGGAAAAAGGAAAGGAGTAGTTGAACCTATTCACCTCTGTAGATTTGCTGTAAAAGAGAAAACTAGATTGGGCTATGATACTCACTCCAAAGAAAGCATGTCTAAACAACTGCATGGCACTCTCTTCACATTGCAAGAAGGCTCAGAAGCATGTTTGGCAATAGTTCAGAACTTCATGGATAACAATTCTAACATAGACTCTGCTAAATATGAATGGGACACCATTTACAATGATGAATTCTGGAAAGATAAAAAGGTTGATGTAATACACTAGTACGCCCCAACTCTAATTGAAGATCAAGGTTCAGGGTCGCAAACATGCGAATTCAAACTACAAAGTCACCATGATTCTAGTGATGTTGAGTTGGATCTAAATGAAAAAGACTATCATGAGGACAATATCATCATTGATCAACCTCATACCTTGGATCCTACGGACCACTCCATTATGACCATAACCATAGCTGATTTCACACAACCTGACAATCCGCTATCTTTGATTTATCCTGATCTCATTGATTGGGATTCAACCAAACCTATTGATATACCTATGTTTCCAAGTGACAAAGCTATCATAAACTTCCTTTCCTCAAATGATACAAATGATTGTTCCACTAGCGATTTTTGACATAGATTTTTTGATCAGGAGAGTGTCAAGTCTCCTAGCTACAAAAGTAAAAACAAAAAAAAAAAGATCTAATGGTGAAAACCAGAATCTGGTAGTATTAGATCAAACAAAAGATAAAATAAAGAGTGTATCATATGGTGAAAACCACTTTGAGGCACTAGACAATGGGAATCTTGACACTCTCCCAGAGCACTACCATGAGCGATCACCTATTTTGATTGAGCCTACAAATGCTGTCAATCTTGAGATTTCTGAAAAACCAAGAATTTTACAGTTAGCTGCATCAATGACAAAGAAAGAAATACTAGAGTTCATGGAATTCCTGAAAACAAATCAAGTCAATTTTGCATGGTCTTACACTGACATGCCTGGTCTTGATCCAGATCTTATCATGCATCACTTGTCTATCAAACTAGGGGCCAAACCGGTGAAACAAAAATTTAGAAAGATGCGCCCTCATGTTGCATTATTGGTTAAGAACTGAGAAAAATCCTTGATGTAGGCTTCATAAGACCAATCAACTATGCATAATGGATCTCCAACATTGTTCCTGTATCTAAGCCAGATAAAACTATAAGAATATGCACAAATTTTAGAGATCTTAATAAAGCATGTCCTAAGGATAACTTCCCACTACCAAACATCGACACTATAGTTGATCTGACAGCTGGCCATGCCATGTATTCATTAATGGATGGTTTTTTTGGTTACAACCAAATCAAGATTGCACCTGAAGACCAGGAGAAAACAACTTTCACATGTCCATGGGGAACTTATTGTTGGAACATCATGCCTTTTGGTCTAAAGAAAGCTGGGGCTACTTATCAAAGAGCCATGACTACAATCTTTCATGACATGATGCATATCTTCATGGAAAATTATGTAGATGAAATATTGGAAAAACCATACACCAGAGAAGGATATCTTGAAATATTGTCCAAAATATTTGCAAGATTAGAGAAATTCAAAGTTCGCCTCAACCCCAAGAAATGTGTTTTTGGGGTCAAATCTAGAAAACTCTTGGGGTACATTGTTTCAGAAAAAGGAATTGAAGTAGATCCTGCGAAAGTACAGGCAATTATGGAAATGCCTCCACCAAGGAACATCAGTCAGTTGAGATCACTATAGGGACAACTGCAGTCTATACGAAGGTTCATTGCACAATTGGCCAACAAAAGTTTACCTTTCACACATCTACTGCATAAGAATGTTTCTTTCAAGTGGGATGAAAAATAAGAATTGGATTTTCAACAAATAAAATAGTATTTAATGACTCCACTAGTTCTCGTACCACCAAATCCAGACAAACCACTAATCTTATACATTGCCGCAATAGAGACATCTCTGGGGGCACTGCTAGCACAAGAAGACTCTACAAGAAAGGAAAGTGCAATTTATTACATTAGTAGAACACTAACAAGTCATGAGCTCAACTACACTTCTATCGAGAAGGCTTGTCTGGCAGTAGTTTTTGCTTCACAGAAATTTTGGCATTACATGTTAACTCATACAATCAATCTAGTTTCAAAGATTGACCCACTCAAGTATTTGTTAAGCCAAACATCCTTGATAGGAAGGTTAGCCAATTGGGTAATGATTTTGAGTGAGTTTGACATACATTATGTTGATCACAAGGCAATCAAAGGATAGGTTATCACTGATCAACTAGCTGAAGCATCATTGCAAGCAGACCATCCCTTGCACATTGAATTTCCAGATGCTGATGTCTTTGCTGTAGAATATAAACAACCATGGTCTTTATATTTTGATGGTTCTTTCACTGAACATGGATCGGGGGTAGGCATACTTCTCATCACCCCTCAAGGAAACATAATTCCTCAATCATATAGGCTGATGTTTCCATGCACCAACAACATAGCCAAATATGAAGCATTGATCATTGGGCTTAAAATAGCACTAGAATGGAGGATTACAGAACTACAAGTATATGGCGACTCACAACTAGTCATTAACCGGATCAATAACGACTATTAGACCAAAGATGACAAATTTCTGCCATAGAAAAAGATGGTGGATGACTTCAAGAAGTATTTTGTGAACATTCAATTCACACAAATTCCAAGACTTGACAACAAAGTAGCTGATGCCATGGCTACAATCATGTCATTGCTACAACTCCCAAAAAATTAGACTCACTATGAATTTTTGGTGGAACAATCATTTACACCTTCCTATGATACCCCTGAAAGACAAATCATTTGCCACTTGGTAGGATCCAATTCACCTTGGTATGAAAAAAATTATGCCTACCTCAAAGATGATATACTACCCGATTTATCCTATAACCAAAAATGCAATTTTATCTGCCAATCTGCTCATTACACTCTTATCGCTGACACCCTTTATCGTCATGGTCTTGATGGTACTCTACTTTGATGTCTTGAACATGATGAATCTAACAAAGCTTTACAAGAAGTTCATGGTGGCATCTGTGGTACTCATTTGAGTGGACTGACCTTATCCAAGAAATTGATTAGAATGGGTTATTACTGGCCTACAATGGAAAGGGAATCATTCACTTTTGTGAAAATATGATCAAAATGTTAGATTCATGAGAATCTCATTCATGCTCCTACACAGGAACTTCAACCATTCACACCAACCTGGCCATTCTCTCAATGGGGCTTAGATCTAGTGGGCAAGATTCATCTTTCTTCATCGAATGGACATAAGTTCATCATCACAGCTACAAAGTATTTTACTAAATGGATTGAGGCAGTACCTCTTACTAAAGTTACTGGCAAACAAATATCATCATTCATACTCAACTATATTATTTGTTAGTATGGCATTCCCAACTCCATTATTACAAATAATGGACGTCCTTTCAAAAATTAGGATGTTGATGAACTTTGTGAGAGATTTCACATTTAGCATAGATATTCAACACCTTACTATCCACAAGGGAATGGCCAAGCTGAGGCCTCAAATAAAACAATAATGAAAATCTTAAAGACTGTGAATGATTCAAGGAAGGATTGGCACGTTCAACTCATTCCCATCTTGTGGGCCTATAGAACCAGTATCCGCATGCCAACAGGAGCAACACCATTTGCTCTTGTCTATGGAGCAGAATCTATATTACCTTTAGAAGTTGAGATTCCCTCACTCAGGGTATCACTGAAAGGTCTTACAATAGATGATGAATATAGAGTTTCCCGATTCCAAGAGCTTAAACTCCTAGATGAAAAGAGACAAAGAGCAGCTGATCATTTGAAAGCATATCAATAGATGATGTCTTGTAGCAATAATCACAAAGTAAAGCCATGTACCTTTCAAGTAGGTAATCTTGTTCTGAAAGAAAATCCACGCAATCAGCAAGACAGAGAGAAGAAAGAAAAGTTTGAACCCAATTGGCTAGGTCCTTACGTGGTTATCACAGTCTACAGTTTAGGAGCCTACAAGTTATCGACTCCAGAAGGGGACCTGTTTGATGAACCTATCAACAACATGCACCTAGAAAAGTATTATGTCTAAAAGTGGTTATCATCATTAGAAAAAGTCTTGAAAAAATACAAAAAAATTAGAAAAAGTCCTGAAGAAATACAAAAAAATCAGAAAAGTCTTGAAGAAATACAAAAAAAAAAGTCCTGAAGAAATACAAAAAATTAGAAAGTCTGAAGAAATGCAAAAAATCAGAAAAAGTCCAAGAAATACAAAAAGAAAAGTCCTAAAAAATACCAAAAATCAGAAAAAGTCCTAAGAAATGCAAAAAATAAAAAGTCCTAAAGAAATACCAAAAATAAAAAAAGTCCCTGAAATACAAAAAAATCAGAAAAAAGTTAGAAGAAATACAAAAAAATCAGAAAAATTCCTAAAGAAATACAAAAAAATTAGAAAAAAGTCTTCAAGAAATACAAAAAAATAAGAAAAAGTCCTGAAGAAATCCAAAATAGTAGAAAAAGTCCTAAAAAAATGGTTACCCTGGTGAAAACCTAGCAAACAAGCATCTTGGTAATGACAAAAAAATAACAAAATAAAAAATCATCATAGGGTGAAAATCTCGCAACAAGCAGTCTATTGACAAGAAAAATGCAATAAAAACAAATAGTGAAAATCTGGCAAACAAACGCTATTTGTAGCTCTCCATCAATTAATTCATGTTTTGCACTTAACTTCTTAGCCTTCATTTTTCATCATCTTGGGGCCACACTAGCATCATGCTATCATCATTTTCCTAAGAGTGATAATGTCTTATCATGGCTTGATTTATTGTACATATTTATTTCAGCAAGTTGTTTCAATACAGAGGGCAAACATTGACATACTGAGGGAAAATCGATTTTTAGGTTTTTTTGAAACATCGAGACAACAACATCAAAGCCAATCATGCAAAACAAAACAACCAAATCGCACCATATGATCCATATCATAGTAGTTTTCAGCTATGTATCCTATCATGACTCATATCTGGATGATCTATAATCTGAATAATGTTCGGAATAATAATCTTTCATTTTTGAACAATGGTTGTTTAATTTTCGATATCATCTCTCTAGAGCACACTCAATGATGTATTGAACTAGAGTGGCAAGGAAAGAGGATGATTTTTCTTTGTCTACTGTATTGAGGTTAACTATCCATCTGTTGCAAATATGTCGTGAGACATGATTTCCAAAGTTTATCATTGATGACAGTTCCAAATTTGCATTAGAGGGTGGTTAGTCTTTGTCTATTCATGCAAGAAATGCTCAGGTCATCTCAGTTCAATTATACCTAGATGCTTGTGTTCGCTTGCTATATCAAAAATCATGAAAGTTGTACTTAGGTCATCATTGGTGCTAATTTCCCCTTTGATGCTTCTACATACTTCCAACATTTTAAAACACTCTATGATGATTCATCAAGGCTAGCAAAAAGGCTCAACAAAATGGTTGGTTTCATTTAGTTGCATTTCATTTTGGATCATTGTGCATATATGCATACGGGATTTGCATCAGAATTTTGAAAGGCCAACAACAAACATCAACGGTTGTCATGTCTCTTTGGACTATCTATGGAGGGCAATGCAGACATTTATTTTATCATCTCATCTTATCATTTCATTACCATCGATATCATATAATTATCATTTCATTCCATTATCATTCATTTCATTTTCATATCATTATCTTATCATATCATTTCATTACCATTTCATTATCATTATCATTCATATTTCATTTCATTATTATTTCATTGCATTCTCATTACCATTTTATCATTTCATTATCATTGTCATTTCATCATTTCATTACCATTTCATTATCATTATCATATCATTATTTCATTATCATTATCATTCATTTCATTCATTGCATTATCATTACCATTTTACCATTTTATTATCATTATCATCATTCATTTTATTTTCTTATCATCTTATCATATCATTTCATTGCCATTTCATTATCATTATCATTCATATTTCATTTCATTATTAATTCATTGCATTCTCATTACCATTTTATCATTTCATTATCATTGTCATTTCATCATTTCATTACCATTTCATTATCATTATCATATCATTATTTCGTTAGCATTATCATTCATTTCATTCATTGCATTATCATATCATTATCATTTTATTCCATTATCATTCATTTCATTTTCGTATCATTATCTTATCATATCATTTCATTACCATTATCATATCATTATTTCATTAGCATCACATTCATTTCATTTATATCATATATCTTATCATCTCCTTCCTTTCATTAACATCTCATTTCATCTCATTTCATTACCATTATCATTTCATTATCATTTCCATTTCATCATTCCATTATCATATATTCATTTCATATCAGTATCATTATCATTTCATTCCATTATCATTCATTTCATTTTTCTTATCATTATCTTACCATATCATTTCATGCTCATTTAATTATCATTATCATTCCATTATTATTCAATTCATTTACCATTTCATTTATCTGTTCATTTTTATTACAAATCATTATATTTCATCACATATCATTTTATCATACATCTCATCACTATTTACTCATCTCACTTCATATCAATATTCATATCATTTTCCATCATATCATATCATTTTATCATACAAATTCATAATGCATATCCTGAACACAACATTCATTTTTTTTCACATTATCATCATTTACCTGCATTGGAAAATCCAAAAATAAACATTCCATATATACATTTTCATATCATTTTCATAATCACATCATAAGTCATCCACTTGCATGGCATCATTAGTATGCATCATCAATCATTATCATCATAATAAAAACATCATATCAAATTATCCTGCATACCATGTTAGTCATTAACTCATTCAAATGCATACCAAAATCCACAACACATAGAAATAAATGCATATCACATAATCATATCATAAATGCACAATACATCATCAAAAACTCATCGCTGTTGCATATCATCGCTCATCATCAATAATACACATATCCAAATATCTAATGAAACTGAAATGTCCAAAGAGAAATACATGAGATATGATCAAAAATCAATATACATGCTCCAAAAATGATACATATGTGTGAGATATATCTGCTAGATGGTCAATGCCCTTGATGGAGCTGGTCTAGAAGGAGGTGGCCTCCCACTGGTGCCTGCATCTAGATCCCATCGAGGCTCGGTAACCCCTAGGCTCTGTGTGCATGTCCGTGACCTGATCCTGGTCCTGGTGTGGGACCATGGGAATGACTCTCTGTGATCAGGAGGACATAACTCCTCATAATAGACTCAGTAATACTCGGCCTCCCTCACCATCTCGAAACCCTCTGCAATGGCATCCCACAATGATGCACTCTCTACAGTGCCCATCAACCTCTGAGCAATGCCCTCAGTCTCCACTTCCCTCTGTCTAAATGCATCTCTCTCTATCATCACCTAGGCTAACTGTGGGTCTAGGGTAGGCGCCTGCGCCTGTGTCTATGCTAGCTGTGCCTGTAGCTGTACAATGAATCCCTGTGACTGCATCAGCTGACTCTGCAACTACCCCTGCTATCCCTGTAGTGTCTGTACCTGGGCCTGAAGAGTAGCTATATGCCCTTTCTATGATGAGGATCCCATCCAGATCACTGTCCATCATCCAATCCCTATCCTAGGTCGCCACATGATCTGGACACCCCTCAAAATATCCAGCCTCGACCTGCTCAACACCTATCCCTTGTCCCCACCATTGTCTCTATCATCCCCGTTGGAACTCTCCTCCTCTCCACTCTCTGCCTCCTCTCCTCCAACTGTGCCCTACTCTCCACCTGCCCCCTCCTGTCTCACTGCCCCTAGGTGTGGTACTACTAGAATAGGTGCTAGCTCATTAGGACTGGTAAATTGTGGAAAGGGATGTGTGTGGTAATATAATGAATACTCATCGGACATACTAGCATCAACAATGTCTCGCCTGTCATCCCATGCCTTGGGAGCTAATGCCATGAACTTTGTATATGCTATCTAATAGGAAATACATGGCCCCCATCCGGCCTCATCTCTGCTTTGGGCATAGTGTGCAACCCCCTGTGGCATCCCCTGGGTAAATCCAAACTGTCTCTGCATCTACAACGCCAGAAACCTCTCAAGAATGAAAGGAGTCCTCCCTATCAGAAACTGAGGAATGCATACAAATGGCATCTCTACATCATCTGTATCCCATGGCTCACAATCAAGATATGGTCGCCATACCACTGTATCCATATCATCTAGACGTCGTCTCTAGTAATCCACCTTGCCCAGCTTGGGCTAGACAAGGAACATGGCATACACATATACATAGGGCCTACCTAGAGGCCTAACTCTGGGGCACACTGGTCTCGTCACAACAAGATGCTCCCATGCCTAGATCTGCAACAATGTCACACCACATGACAAACTGGAGGCACCCCTGTACACCACCTGATGCAAATCATGATATAAGTGCACTAACAGGCAACTCCCCTATGCATATCTCTACGGCTGTAGTAATAACTGCTCCAACATCCTGCCCCATCCCACTAATAATCCCTTTGCCTGGCGATCTAGACAAAGGAGACCTCCAATGAATGCACCCAAAATTGCAGGCAAGGTTGGATATCCTTGAAAGGTAGCCCATAGTACCTAGTACCCAGCTATCTGTGCATCACCATACACCCTCCTCAAAGCATCTGTACCCCTGAGCTCCTTGTGATCATAGAACACAAGGGCACCGACCACTGGGATACCTAATATCCTGTATACATCCTCCGAAGTCACAGTCACCTCACCAATTAGCATATGAAAGGTTTTGTTCTCCGAATGCCATCGCTCTGCTAGTACCGTCAACAATCCTCTGTCGACTCGAATCAGCAGCATAGCCAACAAGGATCTCAAACCACATGTATCTATCAAAGCTATGTCAACAGGTGTCAACTTGGGTATCCTATCCCACCTTGCCGAGTGCCGCTCTCTAATCTGGAGGTTTTTGAAAACCTCCTATTTTCATCACAAGGATAATTAATTAGTCATACCAATCATTCAACCAAAATCAATTAGACTCATATCTATCAGTGACCTATATCAAGTGAACTATATCAGATCCATATCAATAACTCATATCAGTGCATCATATCAACGACCCATATCACACAATCAATCCTATCAGGCAAACCAATACACAATCTATCTAGCTGGATATCATATCAATCTACTCTACCATCAATTACTATTTGTTTTCTATTGCAGAAAGAAAATTTATCAGAAGTCATATCAATCATTTATCCAACATTTACTCTTTGTTTTTCATTTATGAGAAGCAAAGTTATCAGTTCAATCTACTCTTTGTTTTTGAAACAAAGTTGTCCGATAATTACTCTTTATTTTCTACTATGGGAAGCAAATTTATCACTCAAACACCAAATTTTCCATCATTTCTATCCATATCAGCATGATGACACAACAATTTACCTATCTATTGACTAAGGAAGCAATATATATATATATCATCATTTTCACATTACTATCATCAAATCATCAATTCTGCCTATTTTTCCCAGAAGTGCTACTCTGTGGTCTCTATGCGCTAAAACTCATATGCGCTAATCTGTGACCTCTATGCGCTAAAACCCATATGTGCCGTTCTTTTCACGGGATGCGCTCAAACAGCTCCCCTATGCACTATTTCCTATATGTGCTAACACTATCAACCTATGCGCTACTATTTTTCCTCGATGTGCTTAAACCTAGCTTTCTACATCTTTTCCCTATATGCGCTATTGTTTTTATCGAATGCGCTAAATTGGTTTGAGGCTAACTATTCAACATCTAGCCTGTATGCACTATTGTTTTTACTCTAAGTGCCAAAAAAATCATCGAAAGCGCTAAAAATTTCTTAAAAGCGTTAAAATATCATTTTCATATCTAAAATTCACAGAAAAACAATGCAATTGGATTTCAAACATAAAATTTTTAAAAAACGAGTGGTTAGATCAACTCACCGGTGGTCCGTATGCTGCTGGCCTCTGGTATCGGCGAGATCTCTCAAATCGGTGGCGATGATATGGAATCTCCATGTCGCGAGGTCACTCTTAGAGCTACAGTATTCACAAAGTCAAAAAGTGCAAATGACTTGTCTCTTTCTAATTTTTTTACCTTTTAAAGGTCAAACAAAGGTAAGTTTGCTGCCTTTTGACTTTGTTTTCAAAATGGGGCATTTTTTTTTCCATCATTTATTGAGAGCTAAATCACTCTCTCTCATCCATGATTTACCTCCTGAGGGGGCATCATCAACAACAACATTGAAAGCATATCAGGGGCAAAAATCTTATTTTTCTTTGAAGCAATGTGTTCTACACATCACTTTAAAGAGGGGCAAAATGTATATGTCTAAAAATGGTCATGATTAATTAAGCTTGTTAATTAATTAAATATAATTTATTTAATTAATTCTCCTAAAGTCATCTACATATAAATAAATTTAATTATTTATTTATATTGTTCATTCTTATAATTCTTCTACCTTAATTAAATAAATAACTTTATTTAATTATTGACATTTCCCATATTCTTCTTAATTAAATTAAATAAATTTTCATAATTTATTTATATTGATTATCATATTATTCTAAAAGTTGAATATTTAAATTCAAATATGGAATATTCTCTTCATCCCATAATTAAATTAAATATTAAATATTTAATTTAATATTTTCTTCTCACTCCACAAATAATTAAATATTTTAAATATATTTAATTACACTCTAAATTCACTTTTGAAACATAATTAAGTTTCTATATCCATCTTCACTTACAAATTAAATAAATTTATTTTATTTAAGTATAAACTCATTCTTCAAAATGACAAATTCCCTTCGGATCTGAATGACAGAAATTGAAGGAAAAGGGAAACCTTCTATCTCTCTCTTAATCTTCCACTATCCATTCTAACAAGCTTAATCTGGGCCGTTAAATCATGTCCTCCAATCAAATCCTTTCAAAGACTCTATAAATACTGGTGCAAATCCAAGCTTTGGTTACACGCATACACACAATGAACACTCGAACATATACACAATCACGTTTATACTCTTGCATTCTTAGCATTTCAATAATCTTCTCATCTTAGCATAGTCTTGCATTTAGCATAGTATGCATTTTATTTACATCTCCTTCTTCAACTATCCGTTTTGTTGAGCTTGATTTGCTGAATTTGAGAGCAATTGGAAACAACAAAATGCTGAAGTTAGAGAGAAATAAGATGATTTCGGGGAAGCTGCAGTAACAGTTTGTTCATTCTATTTTCCTTTTCAGTTTTCTCGATATAATGTCTTATTGATATGTGTTTGAATTCCTTTATAATTGATACATTTTTCATACACACATGAGTTATTCAGACATGCTAGGAATTGACCCTAAGATTATAACACAAAACATAGTCCTCATTAAAAATGCTAAGCCTGTTAGATAGAAGATTCAAAAAATGAACCTTAAAATACCCTTGCTAGTTAAGGATGAAATTGATAAACTCCTTGACGTTGGTTTCATAAGACCTATAGATTATTCTCCTTTGATTTCAAACATTTTCGTAGTCGCAAAACCTGACAATCGTATTAGAATGTGTATAAATTTTTGTGATTTGAATAAAGCATCTTTAAAGGATGACTTTCCCCTTCCTAATATTGACATGATAGTGGATTCGACTGTGGGACATGCTTTGTTGTCATTCATGGATGGATTTTCTAGATACAATCAAATCTTCATCAATCTCCAAGATCAATATAAGATAGCCTTCACAACGGTTTGGGGAACATTTTGCTGGGTCATGATGCCTTTTGGATTAAAGAATGTGGGCGCAACATATCAACAAGCAATGACACTAATTTTTCATGACTACAAACATAAGATTTTGGAAGATTACGTTGATGAAATTCTAGCTAAATCATTAACAAGACAAGACAAAGTGAATGTCCTTTGGAAAATCTTTGAGTGGATGTGAAAATACAACATGAGATTGAATCCAAAAAAATGTGTCTTTGGTGTAGATAGTGGGAAACTTGTAGGTTTTATCATATCTCACAGAGGCATTGAGGTGGATACAAAGAATATTTATGCTATCACCAACATGCCACCTCCTAAAAGCATTTCTCAGTTGTGCACGTTACAAGGAAGAATTCAAGCCATTCATCATTTTGTCGCATCTTTAGCCGATCAAACATTACCATTTACACATCTCAAAAAGGATGTGCACTTTGATTGGAATGAGGATTATAAATAGGCTTTTGAGAGTTTGAAGGGATACCTTACAACTCCACTTATTTTACAACCCGCTATGCAAAACAAACTATTCATACTTTATATAGCTACATCAACCCATGACCTTGTGACAGTGTTGGCTCAACAAGACAAAACTGATAAAGAGAATCCAGTCTATTACATTAGCCGTACCTTCATAGATTATGAGAAACAATATACAAAAATAGAAAAACAATGTTTGACTCTTATATTTGCTACTAGTAAATTGCGACATTACTTACTGAATATAGAAATACATGTGATGATGAAATTTGACCCCCTCAAACATCTTTTCAATAAAATAGATTTATCAAGACATCTAGCTAAGTGGGTGATGTTGTTGACTAAGTTTGACTGTAGTTTTTTTGACAAAAATAAATTGAGGGCCAAGCCTTGATTCACCAATTGGCTGATGCTCCTTCCCCTTTGGCATTACCTAGCAATGACTCTTTCCTTGATGATAATGTGTTGAAAATCAAAAATAATACATGGGAATTATAATTTGATGGATCTAAGTGTAGAACAGGCTCTGGTATCGGGGTTATAGTAATCCCACCCTCGAGAAATACTATTCCCTTGTCCTACCAAATAAACTTCCTATGTACAAACAACAATGCTGAGTATGAAGCATTGTTCATTGGGTTACATGCTGCTTTAATCTTGGGTGCAAAAGACATTAAGATCTTTGGTGATTTTCAACTAGTAATCAAACAAATAAATGGGACATATCAAGTAAAGTATGATAAAATATCAAATAATAAGGATCTCACAATGAACTTGTTAGAGAAGTTTGAATCATTTACCATTGACAACATCCCACAAAAAAGATAATCAACATGTGGATGCAATGGCAAGTGTAGCTTCTCTTATATCACCTCAATATCCTTCAAAGGATTTCACATTTACTGTTCACCCAATAATGAAACCTTCAATCGACAATAAAATTGAAGAAATATTAGCAGCAACTAAGGAAGACTCAAATGAATGGTATGATACAATATTCAACTATTTGAAAGATGGTACCATTCTTGAGCCAACAACAAATAACACTCAATGTCACTTGTGAAAATTAGAAACCAAGTACATCATCCTCATTGACATATTATATAGAAGATCCTTTAATGAAATTTTGATTAAATGTCTTAACGAATCTGAAATCCCCACAACACTTGAAGAGGCTCATGCAGGTGCCCATGGAGGTCATTTTGGAGGGAGATCCTTAGTGCAAAAACTCATTTGCATGGGATATTACTAGAGACATATGGAGAAAGATTGCTTTGCATATGTTAAGATATCTCAGAAATGTCAAGAACATAGCAATTTGATTCATGCTCTTGATTATGAGCTTCATGACCAAATTCCTATTTGTCCATTCTTAGTGTGGGGATTGGATCTAATTGGAAAAATTTCACCACCTTCATTTGTTGGACATATGTTTATAATCACAACGAAAGATTATTTCACAAAATGGGTTGAAGCTATTCCTCTTTGATCCGCAACTGCTGATGTAATATGTCATTTCATATTGGAACACATTATTTCTCACTTTGGACTTCCTTCCACATTAGTTTTAGACAACAGGACACCATTTAAGAACAATGACGTGAAGAAATTCCTCAACACATTTAATATTCAACATCGCTTTTCAACACCTTACTACCCATAATCTAATGGTCAAGCCAAAGCAACTAATAATACTCTCAAACAAATCCTAAGGAAAACAATAAATAAAAATAACAAGGATTAGCACACGTAGCTGACATAAGTGTTATGGGCTTACCGTACTAGCATCAAAAAATCCATTGGAACAACTCCCTATTACCTTGTCTATGGTACTGAGGAAATTATACCCTTAGAGTTAGAAATCCCCATGTTAAGGATTGCTCTTCAAGGACTTATTGATGATGACACTTACAAACAACAAAGATTGCACCAACTTGAGATGATTGATGAATATTGCATTAAAGCTCATAAGCATCTCCAAGCTTATGCTAAACAATTACAACGTAAATATAGTGATCATGTTATCCATTGTGTATTTGGTAAAGGTGAATTAGTCTTGTATGAAAATCAATGAAACATTAATGCTGACTTGATTGAAAAATGAAAATTCAGTCCTAATTGGTTAATGAAAGTTATGGATCTGGTGCATACATGTTAATAGAAATGGATGGCACACCTCTTAAAGACCCTATCAATGTCACGCATCTATGCCGGTATTATTCCTAATCCCTTTGAATAAAATGAATGATAAATCAATGTTGTTATTGCTACTGGATTATATTCCATATTCTTTCACATTGCTTCATTCTTGACACACAATTATGCATGTGTCTTGAACGCTAAAGTGATTATTTAATTCCTTTTTAAGTGATTACTTTAGGTTTCATACTCTTCAAGCTCATCTTGTATGTTGTGTTAGATTAGGATCCTTGTATAATTAAATCATAAGTGCATTTAATTTAGCATAACATACTTCATCACAATGTTTCATCTAAGAGAAACTGTAATAAGTTTTTGTTAGATCACATAAAGCATGTTAAATCATGGAGACATTCATTTGATAATCTTAAAAAAAAAGGTTATTTAATTAATCACATTGAAATTTAACATTCAACACAAATAATACAACATCAAGTGCTCATATATATATACCAAATTTTTGTGTACATGTCATCAATATATACAATACTACTGAGGCCTATGACTACCAGATCCCTTGAGACTTGCTGGTCACATCTGTCTAGTAGCAGTCTGTCGGGAGACAGTGGTGTGCAATCATGATCGTGATCCATTGAATGTACTAAGAACAAAATCTAAGCCCAGTATCTATCCAAGGGCCTCCCGATGTGCTCTTGCTATCTGATATCTCTCCACCTATAGCTTGGCTACCTCTACCTCTAGTCTCTCAAAATCTGCTGGGGTCCGAGATGACTGTGCCTCTGGGGCAGCATTGGCTTGGTGTACTCGCCTCCTCAAACTATCATATGTTGCACAAACTCTAACGTATGGCTTGAACAACTCTGGATCCTGATCCACAATGGGTGGGAGCACATAGTCTGAGTTTGTGACCTCCTCGTTGACTAATCAAGGCACTATCTTTGCAACCACCTGTTGGTAGAGATCCCAAAAGCCTCTCACAGATCCTACAAGATAGAAACAATAAAAAATTTAGTACACATCATGGTATATATATAAAGTATAAGCACAAGTATGAAGTATAAAAATAAACAAAATATCATCACCTATATCTTTGGTAGGCTGTGTGAAATCAATCTCCTCGTGTGCAGGAGGCATGGAGGATGTGCTAGCCTCTCCATGACTATGGGTACTGGTGCCTGCTACAACTTATACTCATGATCTAGTCATATGAATGGGAGATAAATCTTCCCACTCATGCTCTATTGGATCCTCCTCCTTGTCCTCCTCCTTGGTCCTCCTTGTCATCCTCCTCATCTCCTTTTTCTTGGTTATCATATTCAAGATCTAGGTCCTCATCGTACTCCTCATCATACTCCTCATCTATGACATCTTTAAATATGTCTGTTGCCTTGTAGCGTGTCTCCTTAGCCATGTCCTCTACCTCATCTACCTCATCTGGGAGTGGTCCAGCATCACCTATCAACTCCTCCATAGGAAAAATGGGAGCTGGTCGTGATACTATCCACCACTCCTCATAGTCATCTATGGAACTGACATCATCTACATCGGAGATTGGAGGAATATCGTGATATGAGTACCCAGAGTCACTATAGATAACATCCTCTATAGTGAACCATATTGAATCACCAGGTCTTCGGGCACTCCGCACTAATCTCCTGAAGAAGGGGTGCTATCTACATCTTTCCAAATTATCACATGACTTGATCATAGTAGAAGGGACACACTATGTAATTGTGTATTCCAATAAAAAATCTATCAAGCTATAATCTCCTCATCTGCCAAGTGTGATATGGCCACTAAAGCACAAGCTCATAAGGTCTCCAAAGGATCTCATCCTCCTCCAATCGATCAAATCACACTCTCTGGAAGTGCGATCGTAGAGTATAGCTGAAGGCCCGAGGATACCCCAAGAATGTCGGACACGGGAAGCTAGTAGGTCTGGTACAAGTGATATGCTCAAGCCACCAAACCTATAGAAGTGTATAGTGTACCATACTATCCACCTCCCGAAAGACAAACTATCCAAGATCATAATATAGGTGCACTAGGATACAACACCCCCAGGCATATACTATCTGGTGCTCTGCCATCCCTCATATCAAGTGTATTATTCCTCCCTCTAGGTGTGCTCCCAGATTGTCTAGGATGAGTACTAGTGCAACTATAAGCATCATAATTTGTCTAACTAGTGGGGCTCATGAATATAGTAGCATCGCCAGATCAATCTGTGCTCTCACCCTGTCATCATGTACTAGTCCACAAAGGAAATATTGCATGTCATCTTTCATCTCATATAATGATCACTCCAATAAAAAATATACTCTCTCACCCCAAATAGGAACTAGGAGTATGCAGTGTACGTCCTCCAATGTGATAGTCATCTCTCTAGTCGGTAGATGGAATGTACATGTATCAACATCCTAGCACTCTACTAGTGCCATCAACATCACATCATGGTACATCATGGGGGGCATGAGGTACACCTAGTATAATCCTACAGCCTGTAGCATCTCTGTGTCCACTAAAAAAGTGGGGGCTAAATCTCTGAGAAGACAGATCCATCTACCACTTAGATGTTGGCACAAATGTGTGGGAATCTAACAAAAAGTAAATATGTCTTGTAAGCAGTCTAAGCTCTTTAATTTTTACATCAATAATAATAAAAGTATAGTAAAGTTGCTTTAGTGTGCTTTCCTAAAGGTCCTAGACAATTTAGAACCCTTTTGGGACACTTTGCGAAGAAATGAGACACTTTGAGAAAAAGTGGGACACTTTGCAAACAAAAGGGACACTTTGTGAAAAAAGGGACGCTTTGCAATATTTTTTTCTAAGGCCCTAAATTAACCTAGAAATACATAAAAAATCATAAAATAATTCCATAGGGACAAATCAAAGGAAAAAGAATCAACTCACCTCATGATGATGCTCATTGCGTGCTACCTGGTCCAGCAACATGTCCAGTATTGCAAGTATGTAATCCCATATGCTAGGAATCTTTCACTCTTCTTCAATCAATTTCAAGCTACAAAAAGGTAAATAATAAAATAAGTTAGAATTTTACTTCACTTTTTTCTCTTATGTAAGTTAGAACTAGGGTTTTTACTACATTAGGGTTAAAAAGTGAATTTCATTAAAATTAACATAACGGGTGCTAGTGAGCTCTATTTTTGATGCTGTTTGTTGCATTGGAATCATGATTCCACTCCCAACATCACCAAATCATCTATCAATATGTGGCATGGTACTTGTAAATTCCCTATGATATGACTCACCCTATTCGATGTGGCTAGATTGGTACCTTGATTCCACCTCCGTACAACAAGTGAAATCAAGGGGGGCATATATCTACCCTCGAATGTGATTTCTAGATAGAGGTTCAATAAGAGGATTTTTGGACACCTAATAGATTCGTGTTGTAGGATGCAGTTCTTAACATTGTGGTTTTGTAGATAGGCTACAGTGGGGGCTTCATTCTCCCATATCATGATTGAACTTATATGTGTATCCTTTTATGAAACAAGGCTATTATTGGAGTCCTTTAGCTTACATATTCACGTAGAGTCATATGGGTGCTAAAGTGGGGGCTAAATGTAGTGTAGAAAATTGTGCACTCTTAAAAATAGAGGCATTTTCACACTTAATTTGGACCTATTTTGGAACCCTTGCATTAATTACCCTTTAAAATCACCATTTATAGGCCCCTAAGACCCATTATTTTAGATTTCGATGCTCATTTCACTCAAAAATCATATAAAATAATTCAAAACACCGAAAAACCCGATAACCCACCTCAAAAAGCTATGGTGGGACTCATTTTCCACCTTGGGTGAATGAGTCCCCGTAGGTGGGACCCATTCACCAAGTGTGGTGAATGAGTCCCATTTGGGGTCTTTTTTTAAACTTGAGTGGTAATTCATCAATTTAATTTAGGTTTTTAGTGGATGTCATCCTTTGAGATCTAAATGATAGTAAATTAGGTGTTGATGCCTATAAAAGCAAGCTTCTAAGTCATTTTTCACAATCCAAGCATATCTCTAAGTCATTTTCAAGAGAAATTTAAGAGTCAAGTGTTGAGAATCATTCACAAGAGCATTCAAGTTTCAAGAGAAAGTAAAGTTGAAGCATTGGAGCAACATTAAAGCATTTTTGTAGGTCTTCAAGCTCACTTTCAATCAAGATCTAGAATTATCTAGGGTTGATCATGGATGCCTATGATGAATCATGATGGATCTTGGGTTGGGGAGATGCAACTAGCCATCAAGCCAAGCCTAATGACTTGTTTCTTAAGTGATTCCATCTTCCATTATCATTATCATTCAGCCTTAGGAAGGTACATGCCTCATTAGAGCTCATTTGGGGTGATTAGATATCACCACAAGTGAGTCATTCATCTTTACATTTCCACTCTTATATCATATTATTCTTGCACATTAGAATAAGATTGCATCATGTTTCAGATTTCCTAGTCTTTGACACATTTAAGGCTATGGTTTTTGTAGACACGCAAAATTAACATTATGCATTTGATCAAAATCACACTCATCCATTCATTAGGGTAAATTCATTAACTTAAGTCAAATAAATCAAACTTGATCCTATCATCATCTCTTTGGATTAAATAAATCAATCATTTATTTAATTAAATCTTAGAGCATCATTCATCTCCCTTTGATTTGATTTAAATCCCTAAATCAAGTCAAAGTGGTCAAATTAGCCTAATCATCATCCTAGCTAATTAATCATGATCTAATGCTAATCTCATCCCACTTGCATTCTCTAGATTTGGCCACTTGCACATGAAATTGCATTTAATTGATTTATCAAAATTATTTATTTTCAACTTGGCATAAAGGAAGAATATTCTCCAAGTTTGAATCTCCCCCTAAGTGGACATGTACACCAAACATAGCATTTATGAGGCCTTACATGTCTCTTACACGTCCCCTTCCAAAGGTCAAACTCAGCATTCATTGCCAATTTGAATTCAAATTTTCCCTCTCATGGGCACTCTTCCCAAATCTTGCACATCCATTGACCACTCATCACTTGACAAGTGGCCTTATCTTATTGGCTTGATCTTAGTCCCACATTGGTCTCTCTTCAACACTTAGCATTTTGAAAATCTATAAAATAGAGGCTTCATCTCTTATCAAACCCTTCACAATCTTTTCACTTCACCATCTCTCCACAATCTCTTGCAAGGTCATTCTCTTCATTTGAGATTTGATCTTGTCTACTTAGCATCTCCATATCAATAGCAATTTCATCATCTTAAGCTTATCAATCAAGGATTGGGAAAGGGTCACTAGCACATGTGACACCAATCCACTATGGGATAGGTTTAATGTCATGTTTTTGTATGCTTTTATTTGGTTTCCCTTGTTTCATTTATGGCATGATTAACATGATTTATTATTCCATAGGGATCTTGAAATGTTGCTTTATTTTAAACTAACATTTTTCAGATTTTAGCATCCACAAAATGGCGCTAGAAGGAGGGATCTCAAAAAGTTTTTATTTTGCTCTATAGAGTATATACAGATTTGTTGATCTATCCCAGCATTCTGATATATAGATTTCACCATGTGATACTTTTTATTGCCAGTTGATAAGTTTACATTTGCAGGTATTGTGATTGTTTGCTTTTGGATTTAAGGAACTACGTCCAAAACAACAAAAACATAAAAGAGGACATTCAAGGGGATACTCAAGAAAGTTTTTCTTAGCCTCTGTTTTCTCTTGTCCTCTGAAATAGGCGTAGAGGATACATCTCACATAGTGAAAATTGGAGAGATTCTTATCTCTTTAAGGAAATTGATTTTTTTTTTCCTATAGTTCCTCTTGGTTGAAAGTTTATTTTCTGTGTATTAGTGCATTGATATACACTCCAAGTGCTTGCGTAGTTGTATATTGTTTCACCGATGCCTGTGATTTTTCGATAATTAGGGATGCTGTGTTTATATGGTAAAAAGAAGGACTGGTATTAATTCTTCCGTGTATTGAGAATCAGGAAAGAAATAGGACAATATGGGATTTTCTGATAGAACTGGATTTGATCTTCTGACATCGTTTAGATTCTTTATTGATTAAAATCTTCTTGGAACATTTACTCCTGCACATGTATTGCTATCTGCTCACTTTTTCCATAAGCATTTTTTTATGTCTTCTGACTACTATCAAACATTGCACTTGTATTTCTATCTGCTCGCTTTTATCCTTCGTATGCATTTTTATATCTTTTGACTACATCAAACACTGCTTCCTGCGTAGTTCTGGAAATATTTGGGCGACCTATTTTTTTTGGTTATTTTATGATATACTCGCTGTGAGATTCTTTCTTTGTTAAGACTCATAGCAAGGATGTTTTTTTTTGGGGTCATAATGATGTAGAAAGGGCGCTGACAAAGAACAGTTTATAGGCGTATGTTATAATCAAGCGACTGAAGTTTTCTTGGGAAGCACTCATACGAGAAACTTGAAGCATACGAAATGGGATTTAATGAGAGGTCAGACGTCTGAGGAGTAAGTATATTTTGACATCTGCAATTCATGGGTACTGGTATACATCTCAGATGCCTTTTGTAGTTCGAAAGATCTAATTTGATATCAAGGCATTGAAATAGTAGGTGATCAGATCTACCTCATTTACTCTTGTCTCTGGTGCTTTATATACATTTTTAAGACAGAGTATGTTATCTCATACGCTCACAAATTTGTGAAGGTAGCCACGAACCAAACTCAGACCAGCGAAGTACACAAAAGACAACATTTATTAGCAATAAAGGATTGGCTAAAAGGGCGCGAGTGAAGAGTTTGGTACTTGGCTTTGCACCTGCTGTTTGTATTCGAGTGGAAACTAACTTATTCTGTCGCTTATGAAATCTGCCTTAAAAAAAGAAATCACTGTTTGTTACATACGAGCCGATACTTGTAGCTTGTTGCTTGAACATTGTTACTGTCATATGAACAAATTCATATTTATCACTGCCACTACTTCTCATCGACCCTCATCCTTTTCGTGATAGTGACTCTGTCTTAGAATCTAAGGTAGCACTCACTCAACTCTCTGTATGCCTGTTTATCACCCTTGTCCAATCCATTACCTTGCGTAGAAAATGACAAATTCAACATAGTGTCTTTAATTTAGGCAGGTGAATCCAGGCATCATGATTTGGGTGTTATGTATTCATCATAACGATTGGGTAAAGTGTCTATACTCTGCGTAGGATGTGATGCTCACTTGATCTACATTCTGATGGGTAGAGTGTTATTGTTAGAGCCTTTAATGTCTGTCTAAATCTGTTGTATCTTGGAATCTTGAATGCATTTAATGTCACAAATGCATTTAATATCATCTATACTCATCAATTTTGGCATTTATTCGAAAGAAAGCTTGTTTCCCAGATGTGAAGTTTCCATCACTGCAATATAAGTAGGTCTTGAGTAAGGTTGTTAAACTTATGCATGTGTGTTATAGCTTACAAAATTTATCAAATCATTGTTATTATCACGATAGTCAACTTTTGAAAGATTTGTTCTTTTAAGGTGATTCATTGATATCAAGTATTATCTTTTTTATTATAAAATCATGTTCATCATTTTGACCATAGCTAAAATTATAAATTTGTGATGATGCCTTTAAATGACTCATCCTTTGTGATTAATTGATCTATTCAATTGAAGTCATGTTATCATTTAAAGTTAATAATCAAAATGAGTTTAATATTTTGATCCTCACATAAGTATCTTTTGTTTAATAGGTACAAAGGAAAAGCAAAGGCGAAAAGGTGCAAAGCGAAAGAGAAGGCTATCAAACGAAAACGAAAGGAGGGGAAATTTTTTTGAAAACACAATGTGTTTTTTAACACTTTAAGTGTTTGATCAACACTACTTCACGAAGTTGTTTATCTTTTTGTTTTAGAACACTAATTTTCATTTGGGTCTAAAACGAACAATTTGATTTTTATTGCAAAGGGCTTAAAATGAATCTTAGGACAAACTCACTAGATTTTGTTTGAGGTTAAGAATTGAACAATCAAAACTCACACTTCATTTTGGTGCTTAAAACGAACTCACAATTGCTTTGAAGGCTATAAAACGAACAAGTGCTTGAATTGTGTGATTTTGTCTTTTGAGTACGTATCCTCTCCCCTTGCGCTTTGTGTGATCTAGGGTGCAAGAGAAACACTCAAAATACATTTTATTGCTTTGAAAC
>VDFB02281492.1:785923476-785962396 GCA_007258455.2 Sequoia sempervirens
TTTAGGTGTTTTTATATTACAACACTATTAAAAAAAAACTACCTCCTAGCACTAGCTTTGTTCTATCACCTAGCTCGCTTCAAAGTCTAATCATCTAGCCCTGAAAAATGAGGAAGAATGTCATATTTAAAGAGAGTTCTCATCATATGTCAGCCCATTTATGGTTACAAAGAAGGTCGGCCACAAAACAAGTCAGCCTCAAAATTCAAAAATAAAATATAAAGCATTAAATGCTTGAAGCTTCTTTTGAGGTCGGCCTGGGATCTTCAATGAAATTCAGTCCAATACATGTAGAGGATGAAGGAGGGATAATGGGAAGCACAAATTTTGAAGCAACTACTCATTAGCTGGTCCCCTATCCTTATCTCGACCTATTTGATCTTGCACTATAAGGAAAATCTTCTCTATGTCAGCCAAAGGTGGAGTAATTAGCACTTGTATTCTTCTATCAATGTATTTGATCTCTTCCCTAGATTCTTTGATGACCTTATCCCATTCCACTTTGAGATCTTGATATTTCTCCATGACAACAATGTAGGTGGATGCATCATCTAAATGGTGGGTTGTGATAGGACCATCATCAATCAAGGAATCAACTTCATGCCACCACTTTCATAATTGCTCCAAACTTAGATGCTTTGGTGAAAACTTCTTCCTCCCAGTCATGATCTCAAAGAATGGAATACATTTGTTGTAAATATTCTTTAATGTGCTTCCTACTTACTGCCCCTACTTATGTGTCCTCTTCAAAACTTTATGCTTAATCTGTAATGATTCATACCATTCCTAAGGTTCTAAAACCTTTGAAGAAGAGAGGATTCCATCACTCGCCAATTTATCCTCTATATAATCCATGATGGTCTTTAGCTTTTGCAGGAGGGAGTCTGTATTTGTCTTGTCTTTCCCCAACACATTATGTAGCCATTCAAAGGATCTATGTGCATCACCACAAGTGGAAAATATGTCCTTAATCATAGCATCTCCTCGGTGTCTAACTCCTTGCAACCATTCATGGGTGGCCTGCGTAGAAGCTTTCATCTTCTCAATCTCAGTGAATGCCTCCTTAGGCAAAAAACCTTCGGGAGTCACCCCTTCACTTACCACCTCTTGTAGAGGCCTCATCAAGTGTTGCACATATCTATATACATCATTCAATTGTTTTTGCAACCTGGGTATGTGTAGGATCGTGATGGGCCAAAAAGTGGCGATATGATGAGTATTTGTAGGGTATGTGGCTAATGACATTTTTTTACCCAAAACTGATGAAATCAAAAGGGTTTTTAAAGGAGATTCTTAGCTTTCCACCAATATAAATTATGCTTTACTTTGAATTTAATAAATAATTATTATTCATTTTCTATTGAATTATGACTAAAGACCTGATTGATAGGTTGATTGAAAAACATCTACAACTTGCAAACGGTATCACGTTATTTGAATCCAAACATTGCATCACATTCTATGCTTCACATACTATAGGATTAAAAAAATAAAAAATGAATTTCATGCAGTTTTGACCAAGTTAAGGTGGTCAGACATACGATTTTTTATATTTTTAAAAAGTTGTAATAAAAAAATCATAATTAATTATTTACTTGGAAAAAACATTACAAAAAAATATGCATCACATCCGAACATGAGTGCTCTACTTATAATAAAATATTATAAAAAATATTGTCATTTATTGTGATCCGGGGTAGTCAGACAGACACCTACTTCTTATTTTTCCACACAGAAATTTAAGTACCCTCTGCATTAGAAATTTGAGAATTTGCCAAATAGTTTTTTTTTTTAAAAAAATAAACCTAGTATTTTAGAAACTACATTCAATTTTGCTTACAAATTATATTACAACATATTTTTTGAAATAATATAGATAACTTATTCAAATTTTACATCAAATTGGCTAATTCTAATTTTCTATTTTTTTGCCTCTTAAGGGCTTTTATTTTTTCCATGATGATCTTGCACATGCCACCTCTCTCCTTCTCTATTGTTTCCTTATCCAAACTTCTTAGAATAAACTTGATGAGACTCTTGGAGAATATTCCTTCTCTAGATCCTTCCTTGCAGGGCCCAAAATTTAAAATGCGAATATTATAATTTTGAGTAACTATCTCCCTTTTGCAACATCTACTATAGGAGTAGCGAGACAAACCCGAGACACAATCACTCAAAATAGAGAATAATGTTTATTTATAAATGTCCAAGACTTCTTACATGCGGAGATCTCAAATCCCCAAGCTCTGTATTACATGCAATTACAGACTTACAAAAAATTACCCAGATCCCCCTTTCACAGCATGCGAACTTCTTTTCCCAAAAAGTTACCCAAAAATCAGAAACAATCCCCTAAATAGGCCCATTTCGGTTTGGAACAAAAACAACCTTCAAGGTCAAGATTTTTGTGGTTTGGCGTAAGAGTACAATTTGAAATTCAAGTTAAATTACGATTCAGTATTTTCAAAATATTGCCAACTCTGGTAATATAGCGAGGCTCGGAAGTTTTGAGGCAAAAGAAAAGCGGAACTTGGAATAACTTTCAAGTCGTAGATGATCTTGACCGCAATTCTTTCTGTTGTGTATTTTTCATCCGGACCTTCCCACTCGTTACATCTTCCCGACTTCAAATTCAAACACAGCAAAAATAGCAATTGAAAAAAGCGAGAAAAGTGGATTACGAAAGTTGAAACTCTTATTATTGAAAAGGGTATCCGAGAATACAAAAACATCTACAAAAACAACGAAGAACAAGAAATAAAATCATCTTTTGGGTGATGCAAGGTGCCTCACCATGATGCTCACGCATCAAGGGTGGCAATGTAATTTATTCTGTGTACACTTCATCTCTAGTGACCTTGGAAATCACCCTGGCCTTCTTTGTTTTCCCTTTGCCAATGTTGGCCAGCAATTCGTCCTAGTTTGGAGGGGTGTCATCCACAATGACCTGCTTGCTTGTTTCTCCTTCTCAGCTTCACCTTTGGAGGGCTCAACATCTACATCATGTACATAGGGGACCTCCTCACTTTTTCCTTCTCCTTCATCTTTCTCCTTATTATCTTCTAGCTTCTAACTCTCCTCTTGATTTACTATCTCTGTCATAACTTGAATAGGAGAAGGGGTCCTTTCATGTGTCTTTTCCTCTTCCATAGATTTCCCTTCTTCTTCCCTGACTGGTGAGTCCTAATAAGATACCAAGGAATATTGGAGAATATTGCCAAGCTCTGCCTCTACACTATGGAGATCTCCAACATGGAATTTTTTTGTCTCCTCACATTGATGTGTCTCTTCAATAACAACCTTTGTTTGTCCTTTCTCTCCATCATTCAAGCTCTGAGTTAAGGAGGGAGTAGGAGAGTCCTCTTTTTGTGTAGCACAAAGAAGTGTAGGAGCACCCACTTTCACCATACTCTCCTTTGGAGAAGGAGTTCTGGCCTTCCTAGTGTAAACTTGTGTCTTTTCTCCAAAGCTCTCTAAATCCACCACCTATGGTCCTCTTTCCTCTTTTTGTCCCTTAAGCTGTCCACTTTGTTTTCTTGAAGTTTTTGCAACTCTTCTCCTTTTGGGCATAGGGAGACTATCCTTTTCCCCTTCTTCTTCATGTTCCTCCTCCTGAGTAGATGACTTTTCTTTCTAGGCAGTCTTTCTCCATTTAGCACTCGGCTTCCTTTTATTTTCTTCCTTAGCCTCTCCTTGGATACCTTTAATCTTGATTTTGAAGGGAGAATCCACATTTTCCTTTTCTTTTGGATCTTCATCTTCTTCAGAAGTGGATTGGGCCTCCATATTTCCCATCAGAGCATATGTATACTGCTTCCTTTCATTATCCAATTCCCAAATCTTATGCTTGAGCCAGAACTTGGTATACTTGATGACATGAGCATTGATTTGCTCCAATTCAGTTTTCTCTTCCTCTAACTAATCAATATCACTTATGGGATTGTCCTTGATTGACTCATAATCATGGCTTTGGATTACTTCCCCATCATCATCAAGTTGTTCATAGATGGCCTTGATGTTGTACAATCTAATTAAACTACCTGGAAACCTAGAGAAATTCTTCCTTTAGACCTCAAACTCATCTTTACAGTTTGGCGAATAATCCTCAATGTCATCTTTTTTTTCTGAAATCCCTGGTAGCTTTCTTTTGAGATTCTCCTATCCTATCAAACCTAGGCCTCTTAGAGTGAAATTCCAAACCTAGAGTTCTCATTTCTTCTTCAAAAGAGTGTGTTGTGATCAAAGAAGGGAAAACCTCATTAACTTCTATTCTCAATGGAAAGTTACCTCCCAAGCTAGTTTTATGCATGTCCTTCACAATATCATCAAAGGATGAGATTTTCCTAGTAACCTCCAAAAGTATGATGCGGTCTATTGGATATCTTAGAAATCTGTAAGGATACCTTTGGCAACCATCAATTCTGATATATGAGAAGGTAGTAAATTGAATAAACCATGCCCCATATTTTTGTATCAACTCCTTAGCTACATCATAAATCCTTACATGTTCTACTCCTTGGAGTAACCTTGTGATATACATGGTGAATGCATCATTCACCCTTCTATAGGGGGAACTTCCCAAATGCAACTGGGGATAAACCTCATATATCACATCCTTTCCAAATACACCTCTAGTGCTTAGCCCCTTGTATGGATGAAATTTGGCCAAGGCATAGACCAAGTAAGATGTCATTGTGAAGCTCTTGGTCTGTAATACACTACATAGCTACTCATGAATCATGGCACTGATGATACCTAGCCAATGATAGTCTACATTTTGCTCCATCCTTACTATGATGTAAAACATCTAATTTTCAAATATCCCTATAGTCTTCAAACCCACCACTCTGCTAAGGGGAGTGATTGCATCATAGTATTCTGATCTGAACTTGGCTATTTACAATTGCTCAGGTAACTTGGAGAAGTGTGGCTTAGGTTTCTCCAAAAAAGAATTGATAACTTGCAAAGCCTTAATTGTATCATCTGCATAGTATTTCTTGGCTATGTCAAGATCAAGACCCACCACATGAGACCTATCCAGCATGTCAAATGTTTGAGCCACTAAGACAAGAGAGAAATTGGCAAGAACCCTTCCTTGTGGACCAATTATTCTATATGTATCTGAATCATAATGTCTAGCACATTCCAAGACTATTTCATAGCATTGCATCGTAGGAGGAAAGCCAACCACATGGGCCAACCCAAATCTCACAAATCTACTTGCTAATAGGGAAGGATCTTGTACTACCATTCTTTACTTAAACTCCTCATAATCCCATCTCCCAACATCAGTATCTGTTACCTCCAACTAGATTGAAGCCAACTTGCTCTCAGGGATCTTACTTTTCATTTCCAACTTGACTCTTTCAGGCTCTAAGATAGAATCCCCTTCATCAATAGGATCCATTACCTTGCCCTTAGTGCTTCCAACAACGGCCTTACTTGATTCAGCCTGCATTCAGAAAAGAGACCACAATAAAGATCTATTATAGCATGAGAATTTAAGTTAGTCCATCATAGAGATCATGTTCGGCATTCAAATGAATCCAAACAACAATAAAAAATCCCCTTAAAATATCATTAAAACATAGTTCGAGATTTTCACCCCTTCATGGAATTCAAGCCAGAAGGGAATTTCGGGGAATTCTGATCCAAGCAAAATTTAGCAATGAAAGCACAATATACCTCCATAAATCATTCAATCATCATCATTAATTAAGAAATAGCATGATACATTTCTAAATCGTTCAAATTAATCATGTGATGCAAAATCATTGGCTAATAACTCATGTTATCCCTCAATTGTTCATTTCCAACAGGTTTTTGAGGAATTTCATTGGGAACGAAAATCCATGAAAATGGCAGGACTTTGCACATTTTGGGAAAATAAAGGAATAGTGGATTTTCAAGAAAATCCAAAGGAAGTGGAATTTCACAAATTCAATGCAGTTTTCATGTTTTAAGCACAATTTTGGGAAAATGATGAAGTGATGGAAAATTGGGGAATTTTGAAAGTAATGGAAATCTATGAGATATTCAAAAACCCAAAATCTTTGACTTCATCAGGATTTCACCCAAATTGATCAAATGATCACGAATTTGGGGAATTGGGCTCATATGTTTTTGTTCAAATCTCTCATCAATGGACTTGGATCTAGGATTTTCCTAAAGACAATTTGAATGATATTGGGCAATAAATCAAAAATCAAAAACTCTAAGCTCCACCATGAATGCACAAAATCAACCCCCAATCATCATTCTTGTTCAACCAAGCAAGAGAAATCCCTCTGAAATCCTCATAGCAAAGTAATCCATCAAATGAAATAGCTCAAATCTACCAAGGACCAAGTTCTATCGAATACAAAGAATCCTATGTCAAACTGGAGTAAATTGGTATCAACCACGAGATCAAACCAGGTGGTCAAATCAAGCACTGGCCTACACAATTGGATCACCAAATTATCAAAGGTATGGTTGCATCCACTTCTGGGAAAGCATCCAAGTAAGTAATGGGAAAACTACAACCCTAACCTTAAATGTAGACCTCCAAGCATGCCAAAACCAAGACTCAAAACAAGCAAAGATATCAAAAGATCATTCATGATTGTAAATCAAAGACCAGAGCACTACAAACATACCATGGATGAAGAATCAACTCGAGAAAGCAACGATAAGCAATAATTTCCAAATCCTTAATCAAACACCAAAGGTCACCAGAAAAATGCCACTAGAGAAAGCAATCCAAAGTCCAAATGCCAAATTCGCACACAAGAAGTTCAAAGACCAAATCTTTCAAATTCAAGGCAAGATAAATGAGACCAATCTTTGACAAAAATTTCCTTAAGAGATCAATAAACATGAGCTGCTGATTTTGTACGAAAACATAAATGCAATGACAAGACAACTACCTTGGGGATCTGAGGTCATGAAAGAATTCTAAAATCTGATAGCCTAGCAGAATTTGTGTAAATTCTGAGGAAGATAGAATTCCCCGAGGATCTAAAATCTCTGAAAACAATGTTGAACTAGCCTCCATCGGGTTTCCAAAGCGTTCGGGTAATTCCGCCAAGAAATAATTTTACTAAGAACCAAGAAAAACCAAAAATTGCCCCAAAGACTAAGGGTTTTCAAAGTGCTACTTCACAGGGTCATTTCCACAAGCAAGATAATCATCTAAGCACATATCAAAGTAGCCAAATCTCAAAACCAAAGGGCCAAAGCACAAAAAATTAAAGCAAGAGAGGGTCCCTACCTTCGGCGGAGCGTGTGTGCAAAACTACACAACATTCGCCATGGGTGGTGAATGAGTCCCCCTTGCCTCCAAATTCAAAAAATTTCAAATTTCCTTTCATTTTTTTATTCAAAATAACTTGATGTCAACCTATGATGAGGTATCAATGGGTTACTAAGGCACAAGAATGTATAAGTAAGTGTTCTTACATCCATTCTAAACCCCCCCATCAACATCAATTCATCAAGTTCACTTATTCTTTCATCCACTCAAGCATTCAAGCACTTTACATCATCAATTAAAGAATAAATCAAGCATTTTGAAGCATCCATTGACATTAATTCATATTTTCTTCAACAAGGGTTTGGTAAGTTGATAGCATTTTCATGTTATTTGTTTATCATTCTCCTTCATTTCATTATTTCATTAAGGGTTTGATTACCAAAGTGGGGTTTGACCAAGGAAAACCCCTATTTGTTAACCCTCAACCATTTTTCTCTTCTTGAATGTGTATTTGTAGACCTTTGTATGCATATTTAACAAGCATTTAGGTGTTGAAGAGTGGTCAATAAGTCAACAAAGTGCTTCATGTCAAATCAAAGATATATCAAGCTTGGAGAAGGTATTCTGTTTATTTTCTATAGATTTGACTTCGGCAACCTTACAAGCAGACATCCTCAGATATGGTGTTGCAAAGTTGTCTCTTGATTTCTTATAATTTTTGGAGAGGAATGATTCACCACCAGTGGTGAATGAGTCCCACCTTAAGGCTAAAAAATATAAGTTTTGTTAGATTCTGGATATTAACACTCACAAACTTGTTCCCAACAGTTGTCATCAGAAGTAGGACTAATTCACCACCCTGGGTGAATGAGTCCCACTCGTGAATTTTTCTGATTCTAGACAACATTCAAAACATTCCAAATTCCTCAATTTCTACCCAGGTGCACTCTGTTTCAGCTCATTTCTTTATGTTCTGCACTTATTCATTCATAACTCTTTTAATGCATATCACATAGTGTTTTCCAACATAGCATAAACCTTAGATTTTGCATACATAATCAGTCATATAGATCACTCAACTGCACTTAGTTCTTTTGATATAGTCTAAATAACATCATACACATCCTAATTTGAATGAACCTAGTTAGCATTTTTTGCCTACCACTCTCCTTTTAGGTGAAAATCCCTAGAAGAGTTAGACATTTTGCATCCTAGATTACACTTGCATCAACATTCAATTAAGATATTGTTTTGTTTTTGCATTCTAGGGTTTTTCAACTTGCATTAGTGAAAGATTCATTTAGATTTCCTTTTTGCATTGCATATCATTGAAAAAACTAAAAAAAATTGCATCTGCATCCTTCATTGCAATCTAAAATGCATTAGAATCAAATTAAATTTTATGATTTAAAACAAAAAAATATATCATACTGGGACTTATTCACCACCTTGGGCGAATCATTCCACCTGCACTTTTTAAACAACATTTTTCAGACATTTTCTGGCATTTTCCTACATTTTTGTTTTCTATAGTTACTTCTCTATTTCAGTTAGCAGAATTTTTGTTCTTCGCATTTAGAACTCCTAAGTTATCTTTCATTTGCATTCACCCCATCTTTTTTCATACTTGTATGAGTGTTTGGTGCCCCATTGATAATACTTTAGTGAGATGAAGTTCTAGACTCATGCACTCCCTGTGATAACACTTTTGTTGTGGACCTTGGGATCTCAAGAGCTCCTACTCCTAGTATGGAAAATGGTGCATTACACATGGACAATACCACTTTTATTCCTTCAACTTTTCCATCCTATTAGACCTATAAAAATCTGGTGTTTTTACATATGTTTTCACCTATAAATTTCCAGTTTTGATCTTACCGTATGCATACTTCACCCATATTTTTCTATCTTGTCCCATTAAATCCGTTGGGTCATGCATTTTTCACATTCTGGTTCATATCGGCATAGGTTTCCTATTGTCTCCCTGACCCATTGAGCGTTTTCTACTTGCATAAGTCTATATTGCCTATCGGCAAGACTTATCATTTGTCACAGTGACTGGATCTTACTTACAGGTGGTTGTCGGTGAGACCTTGGTTTTGTTTTGGCGATCGGGGATGATACACATATCGGAAAAGCAAGGAGTTCTCTACAAGACATCTCGTCGAAAGTTGGATGTTATGGCGACTGTGGATCTTTGTCGGCGTAGGAGGTGCTTTGTCTCGGTGAATGGAAAAGAAGCATGGTATGGGACTTTCGGTATAATAAGGTATTATCTATATAGGGTTCCCCGACATGGTTATGTCTTGCCGATGGCCCGTGGTGTATTCTTTTCGGTGGGAAAATATTGTGGTCTTGGCGAAGTTGAATATAATGAAATGTATTGCTCGATGTAAGATCCTTGTTTCAGTGTATGGTCCTGGCGAAGGGCCTGGTGTCTTGTCGAATGGAATATGGTGGCGGTTTTGTCGGTAGAACTTCTGGATTGTCACAACGACATGAGGCTATATGGGAAGCTTTCGATGTAACCCGATGATATCTCTATGACGTCTTGCCGAGGGTAGAAGCTATAGCGACACACATGATAGGCGCTCTTCGGTAAGAGAAACAATGAGTTTTAGCAACATAACAATAGGAAAAAAGTGTGCTCTCGGTATGACAAAAGGCTTTCGACATAATATCTCACCGACGGTGAGTAGCTATACTGAAAACGTAAGAAAGGCAAAGGGCTACTTCTTGGTCTTCGGCATAATGAGCAGATGGTCACAGTGAATACTGGCAGGGAACGCGGGTAGTAGCGATTGACGTTATTTTGCCTTCGGCATACCTTTGGGTTGTCTTGGTGAATGGCTAGTAAACAACAGAAATACAGATCTTGGGCCGACATGGATTTTGCTAAAATAACTGTTGAAGGCCGACATCGTTGGGGCCCGATTTCTTCAATGTCCATCCATGCCTCCACACATAATATCCAATTCTTACATTGACTGTGTATTGGAAACAACCCTTCATCATAAGGATGTAGAAGGCAATCTATCACGATGTGCACACCAAGACAGAGTTAACTTGGGTATCGACGAAGCAGATCAAGAATCCCAAAAGTTCCATTCAAGTGCATGTATCTTAGCAAGGCAGCTTCTTCAAGTAGGATATTGATGGCACATTATGACAGGGGCATCTACGTCAAAACCATCTTGTGATTCAGCATGAGCTTAAAATATTTCAGAAAAAATAAAAATAAATAAATAAAAAAAGCAAAAAAATCCAAAAAAATTAGAAAAAGGATTGAAAATAGTAAAGATAAAAATCATCCTCTAGTGAAAACCACTACAGTGGCGCTTTGGGCAAGACCATGATGAAAACCTGGCAAACAGGCATCATGTGTAGAATCTAACATCTACGTGCACCACTTCAGGTGAAAGCATCTCATCCCATCTATAATAAATCAAGCATTCCATCCATCTTATCCATAATAAATCCATCCATCCATGAACCATTTATCCAATCCATTCGCATATATCTGCATCCATCATCTTAGTTATCTTGATCTTGATGAAATTTTTGGGCATGCTTTACGCTTGCTTATGGTAAACATCTTGACATAGGGCCATTTTCATTAATCCTATCCTACCTAGCTTTATCTGATCCACAAAGCATTATCCAAATGAGCATTCGTTATCCGAACACCTTATCTTATCGCAAGATAATCCATGTCCCTCCATCCATACACTTATCTGAGCATCCACCCATGACACTCCATACATTGCTAGACATTGGGGCAAATATATACATCTTGCTTCGAGAATAAATCTTGATCTATGTCCTCTGACTTATGTGGCAATCAGAACATTGGAAAACATGAAATAAAATTGGTCAAACCACTTGTGAGCAAAAATCCAAATCACTAGCCCATGGCATAGTTTGACAAGAACATGTTCCTTATCAAGCTTCATCGAACATCGAACATCGAACATCAATCAAAACAATCACTATCAGTTGCATCTAACACACCCTTCAAACGTCACATCAAACCATTCAAACAAATTTTGTTCCAAATCAAGCTTCATCAAACATGATCAATCAAATCTAATAAAAAAGTCATCATCTCAGGATATCCTTGTGTTGCTTAACACTATCCTTGCATTGTTGTGCATCCTCAACAATGTTATCATCATCAATCCTAATCAATCCTAATCAATCAATCCTTGCATTGTTGTGTATCCTCAACAATGTTATCATCATCATCAATCCATCGATTTGATCAATCAAACTTAGCTTGGTTTTTAGCAAAATCCAAAACAAAGCACTGATATCATCACACATATCCATATCCAAATCGTCAAAATCATGCAAAAATCCAAAAACATCAAAACATCAAAAAAATCCAAAAACATTCAAAAACATTGCAAAATCCAAAAACACCAAAAACAACCTCAAAACATTCCAAAAACATTAAAAAAATTGAAATCCGAACTACGTCATCTTTGAGCTTAAACATAGGCAAGGATAAACTCTGATCAGCCCCCAAAACATCAAAATCCAAAAACATCAGAAAATCAGAAAATCCAAAACATTAAAAAACATCAAACCAAAACATTCAAAACATTAAAAAATCCCAAAACATCGCAAAAATCAAAAATCAAAACATTTGTAAAATCTCAAAAAACACCAAAACAACCCTAAACATTTCAAACGCCAAAACATCCAAATATTTTAAAAATCCATCAATCTCATCTCGCTTTCACCGAAATAATCATCCATAATAAACCGGACATCACCTTCATCCTTTGGCAACACAAACAAAAGTAATCATAGTACCAAAGTACAGTAAAGCCAATCGTAAAATCAAAATTGAACAACAAATCTTTAAAACAAAATCAAAGTCTTGATCATTTTCAAACATGTCAATCGACCCCTTTATATCATTAGGCCTATCAATCAACTTATCAAACCATCATCATCCCAGACAATGCATGTCCTAAGATATAGTCATTCTAATAATGGCATCATTTGTTATCACCCTGGATTCTTATCCCATCAAAACAAATCCCTTTGGCTAGAGGTATGAAGAACATTGACTTGTTTGTGTACTTGGTATTTTCTTTTGATTTATCTTATTGCGCTCATTCCAAGAACCTCTCGATGATATTTGAACAAAGGATTTACAGAGATAGGAATGGGGCAACGATCATTATTATTTTGTCTACTATGCTTGTTGGATGTTCTTGTAAAATAACTTAGCGAATACTTGCTTTGTTAGGTAATGCCTAAGCAAGGTTTTCGTGAGCGTCAAGTGTGTGAACAAGAATACCCCATTCCGCTTTGTGAGTCGTAAAGTCCATCAGCTAATTCAAGTACAACACCATCCTTAGTCCCTTCATACCTTGATGCATCATACCCTAAGTAATGTTATCAAACATAAAGTAAGTGACCCTTTGAAAATCCCAATCCTTGATAAGCAAATCATCATCATTTATCATCATCATCATCTATCATCATCATCTCGAATAAAGTCTTGACCAATCATGGACTTGTGGGATCCTCTTGTCATATCTAATTTCCATGCTAACATCATGCATCTGTCATGCATCCATCATGCATCCATCCTACATCTACAAACCGTTAGCATACCACATATAATCCATATCATACATCATAGGAAACATCGATCATTTCACATGCATTGCATAATCATCATCATAATATAGATCTGTTAGTCTAAGCATCTGCATAAAACATCCATCACATAAATCATAACATATCACATCATATCATCATTTAAGTTGTTTAGGATAATACAGATTTGTTATTCTAAACATCTTAAAATAATCTCATTTGCATCATCATCCATAACCATCCATTTTGAACCTCTTTATTGCGAGATCGACCCTCAAATCGAATCTTTTCGCTTGATCTCTCGAGGGGGCAATGTACCAGTGTACTTTCCGCTGGGGCATCCGAAAAATCAAATAAATTTTAAATTTTGATAGTGGCAAGTTTATTCTTTGAACCAATGCAACAAGTACATTGCTTCAAAGAGGGGAAAAATGTAGACACACAAAATTAACATTATGCATTTGATCAAAATCACACTCATCCATTCATTAGGGTAAATTCATCAGCTTAAGTCAAATAAATCAAACTTGATCCTATCATCATCTCTTTGGATTAAATAAATCAATCATTTATTTAATTAAATCTCAGAGCATCATTCATCTCCCTTTGATTTGATTTAAATCCCTAAATCAAGTCAAAGTGGTCAAATTAGCCTAATCATCATCCTAGCTAATTAATCCCGATCTAATGCTAATCTCATCCCACTTGCATTCTCTAGATTTGGCCACTTGCACATGAAATTGCATTTAATTGATTTATCAAAATTATTTATTTTCAACTTGGCATAAAGGAAGAATATTCTCCAAGTTTGAATCTCCCCCCAAGTGGACATGTACACCAAACAGAGCATTTATGAGGCCTTACATGTCTCTTACACGTCCCCTTCCAAAGGTCAAACTCAGCATTCATTGCCAATTTGAATTCAAAATTTCCCTCTCATGGGCACTCTTCCCAAATCTTGCACATCCATTAACCACTCATCACTTGACAAGTGGCCTTATCTTATTGGCTTGTTCTTAGTCCCACATTGGTCTCTCTTCAACACTTAGCATTTTGAAAATCTATAAAATAGAGGCTTCATCTCTTATCAAACCCTTCACAATCTTTTCACTTCACCATCTCTCCACAATCTCTTGCAAGGTCATTCTCTTCATTTGAGATTTGATCTTGTCTACTTAGCATCTCCATATCAGTAGCAATTTCATCATCTTAAGCTTATCAATCAAGGATTGGGGAAGGGTCACTAGCACATGTGACACCAATCCACTATGGGATAGGTTTAATGTCATGTTTTTGTATGCTTTTATTTGGTTTCCCTTGTTTCATTTATGGCATGATTAACATGATTTATTATTCCATAGGGATCTTGAAATGTTGCTTTATTTTAAACTAACATTTTGCAGATTTTAGCATCCACAGTTTTCATGCACATTTCATTATTTCTATTAAGTTTAATTACCAAACTAGGGGTTTGACCAAGGCAAACCCCCCATTAGCAAATTAAATTAAATTTTGTTTTGTAGGTGTTTTTCGCAGATTCAGATCTAGAAATCAATTTGGAAGAAAAGGGCAGGTGTTGAAGTGTAGATCAGAGCTTTCAATTTTTGGATAAGTGGAATGGGACTGATTCACCAAGAGTGGCGAATGAGTCCCACTGTAGTTGTTTTTCAAATTTGTTTGCAGATTTTGATACCCTTTTTCCCGAAATAAACTCCTGTACAGAAACCCTGATTTGGTACTAATTTTCCTAGGTTGGCGAATGAGTCCCAGTTGGTCAAAAATTCAAAATTTCTAGAATTTCAAAATTTTTTCCAATCATTTCAAGGTTTCCAAGTGCACACTATTTATATTTTTTCTTTCTTTTTCTATTTTACTCACATTTCTAGGGAATTTTATAGGTCATTGCATTGAATTAGGGTCTTGTTTTACAATTTGCATTGCATTATCTTTTCCAAGTCTAAACTTGGTGGTGAGCCCCTCATTAGACCTCATTCATCCCCTAGGACAACCCTTTGCAAGATTTCAATCTCTTTTGCATTGAAATCTCAAGGGTTTGTTCTCAAGTGAAAGATAAGGAAATTGCATCTCCTTTTAGGTCCAAAATCCTAGAAGCGAAAGAGTGCACAATTTTCTTACTTTCAACAACATAAAAAGAATTATGCTATACAATGTACCATTTCTTGAAGTAAATACAATGGAGAAGAAATTTTAACTAGGTGGCTAAATTTTGGTGTCAATTGTTTGTTGATAGGATATGATTATTTGGTTGTCTCCAGTTTGATGCTTTCTTATTATTTAAACTTGTCTGTCAAGCTCAATTTATCAAGGCACATTTGTTGTTCTTGTGTGGTTTAATTAATTAGTTTCTTCAAAATAATTAAAAATCCTTTTAATAAGTCATAGTAATTTTGGAGTATCAATTGGATCGATAAGAAGAGCCTTATAATCAATAAAATTATCATACTATCTCTAGTTTGATTCTATCTTGTTATTCAAATCAGAAGTATATTTGATTTGTCAGGGCACACTTGCTATTTTTGTGTTATTCAGTTAACTAGTTCCTTGAAAAGGATTAAAACTCCCTATTAGTTGATCAAAATAACCTGAAAAGAATCATTTGGATCAATAAGAAAAGTCTAATAGTTACATTCTTGCACATTTATACAAGATATAAACAATCACAAGTGCCAAATAATTTGAATTGTAGCTAGTAATTAAGTCACATATCATTCATCTCTTGACTCCTTTAACCCAATAGAATTTGGCACTGGTCATACTTATTTCATTACATAATCTTATAAAATCTTATTCATACATTCACATTTCAAATTTCAGCTATAGGAGTAGGAGTAGCAATTAAATTTTCATCTATTCCACATTTCATACCACTGTGGATAGATCCTTAAATCCAACTAAGTTACACAAATTAATTAAATCTGCTTCAGTCATCAAGGTTCACCCACCTAATTTTAGTAGATCCTAAAGTGTAGGGAGTCATAAACCACTTAGGTTAACTCTATTTTTTAGCCCAAAAATGTTGTAAGTCTAACCATAGAGCTTGGCATCCTCTTAGGATTTACAACCTTTATTTTTGAGGCCTAACACTGCATGCATTTCTCCTCTTCTCTTTTGCAAGCCAAGGCGACCTCGGTGTCTGCTTTGAGACAAGCCCTATGAAAAATGGCATAGGGAGGAGGGTATCTCACCTTAGGCATTATGGCCCCACTCTTGTACCTCACATAGGTTTGATACAAGAGGCCTATTCTAGGAGGAAGCAAACCAATGGGTGTAGGCCAAAAATGATCCAACGAGTAACCACCATGCGCAATCAACGATTTATAGCTGGTGTCATGGACTACATGCACTGTACCCTCATGGATGAATTTCAAACACTTATGAACCACCAAGGGAACTACATTCATAGTGACCAACTAGGGGATACCTAGTTTTACCCTGAAGAGCTCAGACCCTGGGATTATGTCAAAGAGTGCATTTATAGATTTAGGTCCAACTAAGATTGACAAGGTGATGCAGCTGATGGGAGATACAAAAAACCCATCATGTGTATGGATGGTACTTCTATATTCATCATACCCATCTTTGTGCAAGAAGTTAATCAACATAATCTCCTCAGTGATGACATTCACCCATCATGTAGGGTCAACAAGAACACCCATTACGGTGTTTCCATTGATTCACATGGGGATGTATAAGGGAGATGGTTCTCTATATAGTTCATCAAAAATTCCTACAAGGTTAAAGTTATGCCAGGGGATTCACTCGTAGGTTGCGCAAATGGGATGGGTAGATCTAAAAAGGAGGCTATTTCTTCGTATGCTAAACAAAACTTTCATAAAGCCTCCAAGGGTTTCACAACTAGACGGTGACCCACTTAAGGTTTCATTCCACAATGCTTACTAAACCTTTTGACTATGCCACTAGGGGTCATAGGTTGGGTTGCAAGGCTAAGTGTCCCACAACACTCCTAGGATATGAGGAAAGTGTCTTTTAGGACTGCTAAATGAAACCAATTTGTTTTACATCGGGTTCACCAAAATGTAGAAGAGGGGGACCAACCACACCAAGGCTCCAAGTCATGGAGAGAAAAGAGTGAGGTGACTCCCTAATCTACCTTAAGCTAATAAGTGTTTTAGGTCAAGTGTAGAGAATGAAGAGAATTCTCAAGTGCCTCTATCACTCTACTAACCCGCGAGTTAGAATTGGGCTAAATGAGCAGGCTTCTGGAACTCGTACCATACCTCAAACAACTCTTTTCTTGAAGACAACATCATAGGTCAAGGACAACAACATGGTGCATTGGCATCTCTCTAAGGTGTTGGCCTCCATACAGCCATAAAGTACAAAGGCACAATGAAAGGAACAAAAAACCTACTAACTACTTAGCGGTTAAGGTCTAAAATGCTAACTGGGATGATAATAAATAGAATAAGCGAAGTAACTGGGAAGATGATAAAGGAGATAAAAAAACAAAGGTGATGAAAAGTCCAGTTCACCAGCAAGCTCCACACAAACGCGTACCTACACATAGCCAAGAGAGGAAAAATGTTGGGGCTGTATAGGGGTTTGCTGTAGTCAAACCCCCACTCTAGCATTTCCACCTCCATGGACAACCAGACAGATCGATATAAAATGCGATAAATAAACTAATGGAAAGAAAACTAAACAATAGCAATAACACTATGCTACGTAAATCAAGAAACAATATCACCTTCTCAATCAAGGTGCCCTCAAGCATGTAGAGGAGGATGCAAGCTTGGTAAGGTCGACGTTGTCACAACAATGAAGAAGAAGTCCCAAAATACACCAAGTCACAACTCCAAGGATGGCAAGAGTTCAACATGAAGTAGAGAAGATGTATAAAAGCTCAAGGAAATTGCTAAGGAAATCAAGTTGGCATGTGAAACTGCAAAGCAAATGGACTGAATTGCTAAAGAGATCAAACTAGTGTGTAGAAGCTGGAATGGAATAAAAAGATATGCATTTGAAGAGGATTTAGGAGGGAAAGAGCTGTTTATGGCTTAGTAGGAAGGCACAAAGGCATTACACTTCATTTCCAATTGAGAACATAATGTCTCTATGGATTCTCGAGGTAGGAATCTGTCAGGGATGGTAGTGTGCCACACAAACATCCGTGCACCACACATGCATCCCCGAAATAAATTCCCCCACCGACACAAAATAAAAGCACCAAATGGATGCATTGTAGATAGGTGATGTGGAATTCCTTAGTTGGGTTTGATTTTCTAAGGTGTAGGGTTGTAAAAGGGGAATTTACAAGAGGGGTTCAAATTCACTCCTATACACTGTCTTTGTGCCCATCTCCTATTGAGTTAACACACTTTTAATTGTTGGATCAGTGACATATACTATTATGTGGGAGTTTAAGATATACAACCTAAAATTATTCATAGCTCTAACAATTGCATATGCATTCTTATCAATTTGAGAATATCGAGATTCACTTTCCTTGAAATTTCTGCTCACGAAAGTAATTGGAGACTCAATTTTTTCATTTCATTTTTGTGTTAGCATGGTAGACATGGTGTGTTTTGATGCATAACAATAAAGGATAAAGTCCTTATCAAATTTAGGATGGACCAACACTGGTTCTTGATTGATGGTTTCTTTTATTTTGATGAAGGCCTTCTTGCCTTCTTTTGTCCACTTCAAAGCAGATGTTTTCTTCATCATAGCAGATATATCTTTTGTTAGCTCTAAGAAGTTTGGTACAAACCTTCATATGAAATTCACTTTACTTAAGGAGTGTACCCCACTTTTTCTTGTTGGGAGCGATAGCTTCTTGATGGAATCACCCTGACTAGGGTCAATTCAATTTCTTTCCATGGAGACGATGTGGCCAAGCAATTTTCCCTCTATCACTAAAAAGATGGACTTCTTGGGATTCAAGGAAATTTTATGGTACTTGCATATTTCAAACACTTTCACTAAGTGTGAAAAATGATCTCCCCGCTTATTTGAAAAAGTGGTGAGGTCTTCAAGGTAGATGACAATGAACTTGTTCTTCAAATCCTCAAATTCCAAATGCATGGCTCTCTGAAATGTAGCATCGGTGTTGATGAGGCCAAAGGGAATCCTTTCATAGGAAAATGTACCCCACAGGGTAGTGAATACCATCTTGATATGATCCTCTTCTACCATTGCAATTTGTTTGTATCCAAAAAAATTCCCAAGTAATGACAACATCTCTGAACCAGTGACTGTCTGTAATGTGTGTTCCATGATTGGAAAGGGATAGTTATCCTTGAGGGATGAATGGTTTAGGTTCTTGAAATCTACAAAAATTTGGACTTCTCCATTTGACATCCAAGTGGAATGATGGATAAGAAAAATGATCTTTTCATCCACCATCTTTTGAATCTCTTCATAGATTGTATCTTGAATTCATGGATTATATGTCATTATTTCTATCTGAAGGGCTTGATTAAGTTTCAGGGGATTTTTATAAGATAATTATCTGGGTGTGAATACCTTCAAATCTTTGTATGACTAGGAAAAAACATCTCAATACTTCTTGAAAAAAGAGATGAACTTTTCACTTAACTCTATAGTACAACACTTTCCCAAATTAACAAGCTAAGGCTTATCTTCAGTACCAATGTTTACTTGATAATATTCAACAAAGGTCTTATTAGCTACGTTCCTTTGATCTTGTATGTATTTTTCATGCTTGTCAAATATATTCTCTAAGGACATTAGACCCTTGGAAATTTTATTTCCTTTCAATTGAATGATACCTGATTCCATTGCTTTAGAATATTTTGTTATTGATTCTCTAAAGGGAGAAGCACTACCTTCAAAGAATAGTCCTTTAAAATCATCTTCCATGCTAAGAAATTCTTTAATGTGATCATCATCATTGAAGACTTGCCAGTTGTCGTAGTTGTTGGGGACAACTGGCCTATATATGAGTTCAATAGCAAATGCATTCTGACAAAAATTAGAATGTGGCATGAAAAGATAAATTGATACCACAAGGGCATCTGCTCTGTTATTATTTATACAAGGAATAAATTTGATGTCAAATGCTTCAAACCAATTGATTGCATTCCAAACCTTTTGTCTATAATGTTGAAGGCAATCCTTTCTTACTTGAAATTGATCTCTCATCTATTTCATGATCAGCTCTACATCACCTTCAACTCTGAGTAGTTTGATACCCATATCTCTTGCATTCTTGAGACCGAGTATAAGTGCCTTGTATTCCGTCGTATTGTTTGTGCATTCAAATTGCAAGCAGTATGCAAATGGATATAAATGACCTTCGAGAGAAATTATCACAACTCCCGCCCTTGAACCTTCTGTCGAGCAACTTACATCAAACTGCATGGTTCACATTTTTGGATCTTCTATTGATATATCTATAGAACACACAACATTTTTCCTTTGTTCAGTTACTTTTGATAGAATAACATAAGTGCTAGGACCCGTTTCTTGATATAGCACCTTGAGGATCTTGGTATTTTAACACCATAAATCAAGATTTGGTCTCAGGCTCTAGCTTGAAACTACATTTATTCAATGGAATTTTTGTGAATGACCAATCCAGTTGAATCTCTCCTCTGAGATCTTTGTAGAAGCTTTTACTTAGCAACATCTCATATCTAGTTGGAATGTTAGCTACTAGTATGGTCATCATTATTTTCTTCTCAAGACAAGCTACCAACCTTACTTGAGCATCCTTCAATTGACCGACTAACAAAACCAACTTAGACTCAAGTGAATAACACTTTCCTTGTGTCTTAGTGCATCAAAATCCTAATGCGTTCATTACTTGTAAGGGCATGACATTGTCTAAGGCTCCTAAGTCTATGATACAATTACTCAATTTGAATCCTCATGTATACAAAGATAAATAGAAGGTTTTAGGATTTTATTTCACTAGTACAAATAATTTGAGCAATGTGGGCTGAATTACAACATCCTTCTTTACAAATTTGAGAATTTGATCCAACTATTTTGGATGGTCCTAAAGATACTCCAATTGAGAGATTTTCACCTTTTTCTTCATCATGGAATCTACAATATCAAAATTTGCTAAAGGCAGGTCTTGAGCAACCACTTTAGCATTCTCATATGAAGGCTTAGGATTAGATGTGGAAGCCACCTCTTTATCCTTTTCTTTTAATTTTTTTCTATCCTCTTCTTCTTTTCATGCCTAAAGTGTTGAGCACGTGTAAACACAGGTGTTGAAAAATTCCCATTATTTACTGCAAGAGAATATTGATGGTATTCTTCTTTTTTTCTTGATTAACAAGTTCACTGTCAAAGTATCCTGTAGCAGAGTCACCATCAAAGTTGTCTATCTATGGCAAGACAAAATTTGAACTTGGTGAAGGTACAAAACTTGAATTAGGTGCAACTTTAGTGTATCCCATGATTTGATTCATTCTCAAATTGTTAGGACATGTAGATCTAGTATGTGCGTTGGTATCATGGAAAGAGAAAACCACCATAGATTTCTCAGCATCAACTGGTTCTCTTGGTGGAGGTGCTAGAAATCATGGCTTGTAATTGTTGAAAGGTTGAAAATTATTCCTTTTCAAATGGTATAGTTGTTGAGGTTGATATGGTGGTGGTATAGGTAGTTCAATCTATGTTTATGTAGGAGAATACCTTTTGAGGTTAGTCACCTCATTAGCTACCTTCTGTAGTAGTGGATTTGTAGAACCTTGAACAAGAATCCTGATAGAATTAGTGTTCATCTTCCTAGACGTGATCATGTTATCCTCGATCTCAATGGCTCTTTCTTGTGTAGTTTTCAATTCTATTTCATGAGTTGACCTTAAGAAAAAGGCTATCTCAAATGGGAGAACATTTATGAAACTGCTCAACAAAATCTTTAGTGATGGATTGAGTGTATGAGAAAGACATGTGACTAGGTGGTTAAACCTTGCCACAAAATTCCCTCATAGGTTCATTTAGCTCTATCTTTGAGTTTGAGAGTTGAGCAAACAACCAATGACTATTTTCAGTATGCTTGAATCTTGCCAAGAACTTCTTGTTCATGGTTTCCAAACTTGTAATGATGTTGGCTCTAGATGATGAAACCAATTAGTAGCATTTTCCTCAAGAGTCTCTACAAAGAGACGTATGAAAATATCTTCATGTGGTACATGCAAAACAACACAAGCCAATGTGAATGCAGAGATATGTTCATCAGGGTGTTGATCCTCGTCACCATGAAATCAAGGAAAATGCTTCCTTGACCCTTTATGAACCTCATGATTTCCTTGTAAAGCCAATGGTCCAATGTTATTACCCTAAGGTAATGGGGGTGGATGTTTATGATTTCCATTACAATTGTTGTCATAATTGTTGTCACCCATTGCTTCTGGTTGGATATTAGCTTCTTCTTGGATCTCAGGATCTATGACAATGCCTCTCCTACTTGTATAAACCTTGTAAGCTAGGATTATCTATTGCCACATAGGAGGTGGTAAAACTGGTCTTCTGGTTGCAAGATCAACTTTTAGTTCTTCTTTATCCAGAGTAGTAGTTGTGTTTCTCCACTGAGCAGGATCTTCTCTTTTCTCAAGTATGAAACTCCTCAGGCTAATAATGATGTTTTTTTTCTCACCTTCAACTCATGTAAGATGTGGCTAGATGATAGGAGCAACAAGATCAGGTTGTTGAATAGGAGAAATAGGATGCCAAATGGTCATTCCTGTGTCATAAAGTGTTAGCTTTCTTGATGTTTTATGCCTTGTGCCCCATGGTGGGTGCCAAAAACTGTTGGAATTTCAAATCACACCTCTAGAGTGCAGATTGGAAATGGACATCTATGCACAATTAGAATAATCTTCAAATTAGGAGGGGAAGCTCCCTCTTTGCTAATTATGCTTAAAAATAAATACTAAACTAAATTGCCAATATTTTTATCTTATCTAAGAGCACAAGGTTATAAAACTCTTTGTGTCATAGTTGAGGTTTTCTCTAGTTTCGTAACTTCAACTACAACTAAGCCTATTCTAAAGATGCTTCTAACTTCTCAAATAAATTCAGAGCAAGAGATGTTAGAAGTAAACAAGGAATAATTGACAAACACATAAACTTAAATAAACTCTCTTTCAAAATACCCTCGAAGACTCATTGTACTTTTGAGATGTATGTTGAAATAAAGATTATGCAAGTTAAACATATAAGATAATAACACTAAAATATTTTGATACCATGGATCAAAGAAAGGTAGGCATAAGATTTACTTCTTAAAATTCCAATCGTAATAACACATCTCGAATAGTAGATTGTAGCAAAAGTAGGCATACAATATATAATCAAACCAAATTACACTTGAAAAAGTGAACAAATACTAAATAGAAAACTTGTAGGAAAAAATTAGGCTCAGTAATTTGTTAGCACAAGCATGGTTAAGAAAATAATGAGCAAGGCTGCTCTTATTTATACGCAAACAAAGGAGTATGAAACCCTAAAATCTCCTTGTTTTAACAATCAGTCTTGTCAACATGCAAGCTTTATTTCTAAGTCTAAACAAAAGATAACTAACAGTTAATTGGAATGCTAACATCAATTAATTGGTCTAACACTAAAGAAAGATCCAACTATACAATAGATGACTCTAAAGAATAGACATGCATGAAAAGAGGACAAGAAGTTAAACTTAGAAAAGACATCGAGTTAACTATTGTTTTATATTTTATCCTTGGAAAATGTTGCATGCCTTAACTGGTAGCTCACTCATCAACAACTTGAGCAATCATATCCTCTAAGAGTCCATTAACTACCTCTTCATTGTGTAAACTGATAATTTTTAGAATAATGTATTGTCTTTGCAGCATCTCATCACCATCTACGATCAAATTGAGAAATTATTTTCTCATTTTAGTTGCTTCATCAAATCTTGCTGACATTGTTGCAACTTGATTCATCTGAAAAGCACTAGGATCACCATTAAAAATAGTATGAAAAAGGCTTTGAATTTTTTTTTGTACTTCACTGAGATCAATGTAAGTGCCATCTTCATGTTGATATAGACAAAGAATTTGTGACACAAACATGCTTACGAACTTGAGAATACCAACAACCTTTGGTCTATACTTAGTTAATTCACATATATTACTTCATAAGTTTTTACTTTGAAGAGGTGTTGTTCTCTCTAAGAAAAAATATTCTTCTTATACTCTTTTGTAATAACTAAATCATAAGCCATTCTCAAGTCAGAAATGATAATATTGTCTCTTGGCTTCCTTTCCACTATGTTATGCTCTGACTCCTAAATTACTGAGTGAAGATCATGGGCATTGTACCTCAATTGGTACGTCTCTGCAAGTATAAATCTGCCCTTGGTGATGAATTCTTCTACCTAGTCTCTCAGATGTTTCCCATATATAACCAACTGACTTAGTTGATTTTGATCTACAAATGATTCTAGAATCTATGGAAGCAAAGCAATGATGTGTGAAGTACCATGAAGTAGATTGGAAATGTACTGCCATAGCTATTGATTCTTAGCCTTGAGGGCTTCCTTTTCTTCTCCATATTTGAGCACTTTCTCCTTCAAGTTAACTGCTGCAACCTCAAAGAGATTCATATCATCTTGTCAGGTGCTTCTACCAAGATTAGATTTGACCAATGTGAAGCCATCAATATCAACTTCATCGGTGTTCTTGTTTTTTGGTGGTGTAGCAATCTCAATGACAACCTCATTATCAACAATCTTCTCCATGCGAACCTATTTCTTGAGTTTCTTTTCTGATGTGTCTTGGTAGACATTATCAAACTCTACAAAGTCCAACTAATAAGAAGGATTTCTCCTCTTCTTGCCTAGGAGGTTCTCAAGCCAAGATGAAGAGTCTTTACTAACCTCTCTGGGAGGTTTGGCTCTAGTCCCATCAACTCCTAATGAATGAGTTCGTGTTGAGATGTCACAAACTAGTGAATCAAGCTCTGAATCTATGTGAATTGGAGATGGTTGTGGTGATGATGGAAGAATAGTAGATGAAGGCTCTACCTCAACTTGTGAGACTGCCTCAACTAGAACCTCTGGTGCATCTGCTGATTGTTCCTGTTGATTCTCATTTTTCTTCAAGCTCTTTGTCATTCTGCTAAGCTTAGTACCTTAAGGAGGATTTCTCATTGCTTTAACTCTAGGTTTTGATCTAGGAGAGGTAGGTAGTGATGAATGAACCACTATCAGATCTTTAATTAGGATGACTACCCTCCATGTCCTTTTTCTATTCAAGAATAGTCTGCTATTCTTGACAATCTAGCTTGTTCTTTCCTTGATCAAGGTGCTCTCTTTAGTGTACCAATCAATTGGTCAAAGTGACTACTGATCAACTTGATCTTTGGAATATGTGGGAAATAAGACTTATCCATCATCATCTGAAAAACCCTCCACATCTTTTGATAAAAAATCAACAATATGATGGAGAGTAAGTCTACTATAATCACACTTACACACTTCAAACTCATCTTCACAATTAACCCAAAAATCTTCCATTATAGTTTTATCTAAATACTTTTGACCAAGATGAGCTACCAAGAGACCCCAAGGGTCATATGAACACCTTTCTTTGAAATCCTAGAGATTAAGCTTTAACAATTAATTACTAATCAACTTGGCATCAACCGCTGATCTGCACCTATATATACTCATCTCAAATGGTAAATTGATAGTAGACTTGTGCCTTCTATGCAAAAAGGAGTAAAATTCATGTACTTTCCTTAGGAACTCCATGAATACTACCTTATCCGTTGGATATCGAGGTAGCATGACTGGAGACCTAAGAAGCCATATACTCTAATGTAGGAAAAAGTGGGGAATTGGATAAACCAATTAGCTCAATCTTCCATTGCCAAACTAGCATCTCCTAAAAACTGTATATGCAACTCATTGTCAAGACCTCACACTACATGCATTAGGAAAAGATCATTCACTCGCTTGAAATGCCACTATGACAATGTGAACTCTAACTGTGAGTAATGCTCATACACAAATTAAATGCACAAAGTTCCCACAACATTAAAACCTCTAAACTTTCCTTGAAAGGACATTAGATATACAAGGTATGAAATCATGTGGAATTCATGGGCCTTGAAGAACCCTATCAATTGACAACGAAGAGTATCACTGATTAATGGTGCCAGTCGTAGTGTTCTCTTTTGTTGATAATTTGGGACATTATTTAGAACATCCAAGGATAAAACTTGTGTGCTTCTGCTTGACCTATGAATCGATTGAGCAAAGTAATCAAGACTGCAACTTCATCCTTGAAATCACCACGTCTAATGTTCTTTGGCAAAGTGTTTCACTACTCTTTCAACTACCTTTGTGCAATCCTTTTCTAGAACTATTCCTTTTGTGCATTCCACGCATTTTCACATTCTTCAATTGATACAATAAAGTTATCTGCATATGGTGGAATGGAAAAACATCTCTCAATGTCTCTTGGCTTGAGGTTGCAAACAACATGCCCATCTGCTAATAGGATTTCTCATGAAGTTGGATTGTACTGCTTGACACAAGCAATCACAAACTCAATGTTCCACATTGAGATGGGAAAAGAAGCCGCTACCAAGAACCCAAAATGATCAAGATTATTGATTGTAACACTATCTATGCCTTTCAAAGTACTTAGATCAAATTTTGGATGTACTTGATGCAATTTGGTGTCAAATGTTTTCTAAAAATCATGAAGCAAGACTGATTTGGTCCTGATTTCTATTGGAGAGAATTGCATATCTGAAAACTTGAAGATTGGTTGTGAATACGACTATGTTTGAACAAGTTCTGCACAAAAGCTAAAAATAGATTCATTGATTCTTCTTCAAAAAAAGGTAGATATAGGTTTTGTAGAGAATGTCGTTCTGAATAGACCCAAATTATCCATTTTTGAAAAAGTTGATTTTTTCAAGAACATGCAAGGTCCCCTAAAAACTAGAAGCTGCAAAGAATTTTTTTTGAGAAAAATATGAGATATGGGTTTTGTAGATATTCATATGCTAAATAGATTGAGATTGTTAGATTTAAAAAAAACAAAGTTTTTCCCAAAAAAGATAGATCTTCTAGAAAAGTGGAAGCCTTAAAAGCAAAATTTTCAAGAAAAGTTGAGGTCTGGGTTTTGTAGATAATCTTATTCTGAAGATACCTAGTTCATCAAATTTTGAAAAATCTAAAGATTTCTTAAACATGCGTGCTTTCCTAGAAAAGTGGAAGCCGAAGAAACAAATGAAATTTTTTTCGATCTTGGAAAATAATGAAAAAGAAATACCCAGATCGATGAAAGTTGAAAATTATGACCTCCTGTTTCTCAAAAATGACGCCTTAGAAAAACTGTAACTCCCCACTAATGGACCTAGTGGATTAATACAAAAGACCTTCAAAATCCTACCAATTTTTTTTTTTTTTAAAATTAAAGTGACACTAACTAACATAACTCAACAAATTAACATGGATAACATTATTACATTAACATCATATCATAATCACATTATGACCTACAAGTAACACTAATCATAGCCCACTTACACACTTATCCACCATGGTCCCCTAACATCACTACTAGCTACAATACATCTACACTAACTAAGCCTAAAGAAAGACATTTGATACACTAAGACCACATCTAATCAATTCTCTGAATGTAAATTAAATCTCATACATCAAATTACATGTGATAACATAACTTAATTATAAATAAACCTCATCTAACACTATGCCAATATGATCCTAATCTTAATCAACACCAAGAAATAGGTACAAGATATATCACATCTACTACTAAATTAAGTTCATATGCATGTTAAATACAACATTTCTATGTTAACCTTTTCATTACATAATAAACAACAATAAATATATCTTCAAGGTTACATCGACTTATTTACATTTCCTTTACAAGAATGCTACAATGTACAAGATTCATTCATATGAGAGGTACATATATATAAGATGCATATTAGACATAATTTTCTTAGAAATATCATTTTCATCTTGAAACCAACTCTGAAATGAAGTGGAAGGAAAGACTTCATGTTGCACTCGTACTATACTACCTAAACCTCAATGGATGGTTGGAAAATACCACCCTACCACGCGGAACCCTGAGGCCCACTCCCTCCATGCTAGGAGACAACACTAGGCCCCACACACATGCAAACAATATATACAACAAGTGGCTGACACAAAAAATCTAAAAGAGATTGCTTAAAACAAGAATCAACTAAAAATCACAAGGACTTTCACAAAGACTTTCAGATACTTCTAGAGACCCAATCACATAACACAAATGGATAGGAAATTCAAAAGCTGACCATTATACCACAATACATACAATGAAGTACATAACATCATTTGCACAATCTTATAACATAATAGTCAATCTTCAATTTAGCAGTTCATAATCAAGACCAACAATACATAACCTTGGTATAAGTGATCCTTACATGGTACAAAAGCCTCAACATAAGTTTTCACAAATGGGAAGGGATTATCAACATAAATACAATAACACATTCAAACAAAAATGATACAACACAATACAAATAAAATGATAGAGCTATTTTATCCTATACAACTTTAAAACTAAACTAATTTTTCCTCTTGACAACAGTAAATTTTCCATCCATAAAACAACCATAAAAAACTCAAATCAATTTGAAATCCAAATATAAGTGATCCATTTCATATTTGGCCCTTGACTACTCAACAACATGGAAAGAATTAAGCAAAAATGACTTAAAAATTTACAAAATACAAAACAATAAACAAATCCCACAAAAAACCTCTTTTTGGTATACCCGATTACAACCAAATGACAAAATAAGAAACCCAACAACCAGATCTTTTCCAAAATATAAAATATTAAAATTCTAATTAATTTAACCACTTTCAAATTTTTATAAATCTAAAATCCTAGTCTTCCATTGTCTGGTTATAATTACAGGGAGAAACAAGAGAGTTTTTGCAGTCATGGAGGAGCAGCTTGACAACAGCCCCGTGTTTCAACCATATCTCAAAAACTACAATCTAGGTTTTTGATATTTTTGAACATAATTTAAAAGACAACAAAACACAAAAACTCTTTAAAATTATCACCAACCCAGTTTGTAAAAACAAAATTATGGGCAACCCAATCATACCATTTTATTGGTAGAGAACTGAGACAATAAACATGTATTGATTTTTATTCTGGAATAAATAAATGTTTTAGTCACACAAGATAAAAATATTTATTATTTATTTTCAAGAATTAGAGAGAGAAATCAATCAAATTATTCTTACATTCTAAAAGAAAATTTAAACAAAAGATTTCAAAATCCAACCTAGATCCAATGCTTGACATGGATGAGAATTCGATGCCAAGTTCCAAGAAATTTGAGCTTCTAACTCTCCAATCTAGAATTTTCCAAAAACCACAATTCCCTAGCAAAATCTATTCCCCTCAAATCATAATTGAATTCCAAATCACTCTCTTCCAAATTTCCATTCAAAACCACTCCAAATTTCCCAAAAACTTTCAAAAAATTACTCCCAAAACTATGTGAAATCTCACCATTCTCAAAAACTCCCATTTTTTTTTTCAAAATCCTCTAAAATTTCATGCACAAAAAGTGAAAATCCAATTTCCCTATTTTTTTTCTCATAAATAAAACTAATTAAATTCAAAAAATAAAGAAAAAAAATGAAAGTAATTTTCTTTCTTTTTCCCAAAAAGACTATTCTTTTCCAAAATAAAACAAAGAAATAAAATCCTCATAAAATAAATTACTAAAATATTAAATTAAAGTACCTATCCTCATCCCACTAATAAAATAATTAAAATAAATTAAATAATAAAATTAACTCACATAATTAACTCATTTGTTTAGGGTTTCCTAGACTAAATAAATTCAAAATATTATAAGAGATAAAAGAACCTCCTTAAAAATAATCACTCTACCAAAATAGTAAATCAAAACACAAATATAACATATGCTTACATATTAATATTTAAATATTTACTAATAAACATTAATATTTAATAAATAACATTATAATACGTTAATATTTATAACTTTATTTTCATAAAACATAATATACATATAATCATAATAATGTTAATAACAATTAAATAATAACAACTAACATGAGCGACCCAATATCTAACTTCACTCAAATAATCCACATCTAAGGCTAGGCATAAACCACAAAATAACTTCTCACATAAAAGATACATTCACATCAAAACATAAATAACGAGAATGGTCACAACAGTGACTAACTTGACTTACCAAAGGACTTAGTACCATTAGAACTAAATCCACACTCAAAGCTAGACATTGGAGTCACACAATCACATAACTCAACAGAAAAATTCACACACATGCAACACTCCAATCATAGGGTAAAGGAGATTGGGCATTATTCCTTGACAACCCAAAAAGGTGGTCACACATTGAATCGATTGTCCCTAATTGGGGACAATGGCTAGGGTTAGGGTATAACTTGGACCTAGATGTTATCTCCTCAACCACCATTGGGATTAGAGGCACGCTCAAACCTGCTAATTCAGGTGGAGATGTAGTCTAGTACCTGTTCACTCAAACATACAAATTAGAGCATATGTGCATAATAGATGAAGCACTAGGAATGGAACTCTAGCAATCATATCTCATTCCCATATGTCTCACATACGTCCAATGGTATAATGCTGCCCTTTCCACAAACACACTATTGCATCACTTAACTATCTAAGTAAATCTCTACATAATAATAATAGCATAACAATATGCATCATACTCACAAAAGTACTAACAGAAACTCATGTTCCATCTGCAACCACAACACTTGAACATAAGTTAGTACCTCTTCATGATAATAAATATAAGCACAATCAAAATTATAATATCATATCATCATGATAATAATATGTCAAAATCATGTGAAAATTCTAAAGATAACCAAAGCATTTTCATAGCACAAATATGCCCATAGCTTGCATCCTAGTAATGGTCATATATGAACACACATAATAATAACCCTATCTTTAAACATATATAATAAGTACTTTCCTAACCTTCTCACATAGTCCCTAAATTCATGATATACAACATCAATTGCTTAACATCATTAGTGCATACCTTTAAATATCTCTATTATTTTACCTTCATCTCCAAGTTCTAAAGCCAAACTATTTGCACATCCATTGTGAGAATGGAGGGGCATTACAAAAATGGATTATGGAAAAGTGTTCTTTTGTGCAACCTAAACTCAAATCTATGAAGAACGTTGAAAATATCTTCGTTTGAGCCTTCAAATCCTATTGAGAAGAAAATGATGGGTTTCTTCCTCTTGAAGCTAACATGAAATTTGTGAATAAAGGACGCCCAAAGCTTCTTTAAATAAAATTTTGGAAGCAAACAAGCACTTAACTCACAAAACCCATAATTTAGGAGTCATCACATGAAAATATCTATCTTTGTTTACATCAACTCAAAGAATCCCTAAAAAATAGGGTGCCCAAAGCATACATTCATGAAGACGTCTTAAAAAATTTCTAACTCAAGTTGACTTGGGCATCCTCAAGATAAGGCGTTCAACTTTTGTAGTGTTAGAACATTTTTAAAATTTAAAATTTTTCTTTATGAAATGCCTCTATATGATCTTTGATTCTGGGCATCTAATAGATCCCATGAACTGGTTGACAGACTCGTTGAAGAGTTTGATCAAATATGAGAAGGATCTCTTGGAGGCTATAAACCCTAAAAAGTGGTTTTGAGGGCTTGAAATCTTGGGCACCCATGGCTAACAGGGGTGATTTTGTTTGCTAGACTTAACCATCTTTTAATGATTTTCAACTTTTCCAATTTGTCTCTAGTGCTTCATTTTCCATTTGATCTGCAATTGTTGGTGATTGATGAATCCTATAGTATAGCTGAGATATTCATTGGAAAGCATGAAGAATTCTAGAAAGAATGACCAATGTTGCAATCCCTAAAAGTTAATTCTGAGGGCTCAAAACCCTAGGCACCCTTGGTTTATTGGGGTGCCCATGTGTGCTAGAGAAAGAAATTTTTTTGATGTTTTTTTATGATTTTCAATTTCTCCCTCTAAAGAAATGCCTTAGTTTGATCTACAATTTTGGTCATTCAACTGATCTAGTGAACCTATTAGTGGACTCATTGCAAAGCTTCATCAAATTTGAGGACCTCTTGGAAGTCGTGAAACCTAAAAATTGCATTTGATGGCTCAAAATGTTGGGTGCCCTGGCTAGCAAGGGCACTTATATGCTCCAAACAACCATTTTCTAATGATTTTCAACCTTTGTGTGCTTTGTGTTCATCACCTTGTCGTCTGCATCAATTGTTGTGCTGAAGCATTAACCATGTTCATTATCGTATGTGCATGACCTATGAAATCTGAAAAATTAGCTAAGGCATTGACTGCAAGGTGCCTCACTTGAAACAAGGCGTTCAACTTCTCTAGTGTTAGAATTTTCTTTTTTTTGTAATTTTCAACTTTTTGAATTCCCCTCCACCTTTCACCATTTTTTGAATAACTTTTGTCATAGATCATTTTGTGAAGTGTTTGAGACTTTGATTTGGACACCTGACAACTAGCCATCCTCCATTAATGACCTCATAGGTCCTAATTTTCCTTCTAGAAAGTGAAATAGACCCACCAAAGAAAATTTGACTTTTTGATAATTTTGACTCGACCAGTGTGATCTTGATGTAAAATCAACCAAAAAAAATCAATTTGAACCATTTCTACAAAGATTATATTTTTAGCCATTTTCCCTAAAAATAGGGGCCTAAAACCCTAATTTCAAATTTTTCCAAAATTTTGTGAGCATCCTTTTGACAACAAGCCCAAAAAAACCCAATGGTTCATTTACTATTCAGAAATTTCTAAAAATAGAAAATCACTATTTTTAGACATTTTGACCTTTTTGACTTTTGATGACAAATTTTACAAGATTTTGACCATTTTTACGAAAATACCTTAATGAAGCAAATTTTTTAATTTTGGGTACAACATAATAGAAATCTTGTGTAGCCTCACTTACATCATTGATCATCACCTGAAAAGGTATGAGAATAATCCTATAAATACTATGGTCAAATTCATTGAAGTTGAACCTCGTAAGGGCCTAACCAGAATGCCCCTTGACATTGCTTTCTCACAACATGACATAATCAAACATGCACTTGATGATCCTCTTTACATAACTGGAAGATTCAATGACAAGCTTACTAATGGGATATTAATTGATCTTGTTTGTGTAGAGAATGTGATCACTGAAGAATTCTTGTTTGTGCATGAGCTTTATCAAGATACTTATAAACAACTAAAATCATGGATCAAAAAGCATAATGGTTTTGCTTTCCCTACAATAGGTTCGATCACTCTTCCTCTAAAATTTGGACTAAAAACATTGTCTCATTTTCCATCATCCCGTCGTTAGACCAATTTCGTGTGAAGTTAGGCTACCCATGGATTTGCTCATGAAATTTGTCCCATTGATAGTGCATAAATGCTTAACGTTTCTATTTGGTAATAAGATCTTCACTATGCATCATAGTGGCTTTAATCTAGTGTCTTCTCATGGGAATTTCTCATTGGATTTCTTTTGGCCCAAACCTATGGAACCTATTAGTGTGATTTCCAATCATACACTGAAGTAAATTTTCCTAAGTTTTCACTATGCGAGTAAATAAACTATGTAATAAACCATTGCAATAAAAAAATTCTATTTTTTTATATTGAGAATATGTGAACAAAGATGCTATAACAAAATACAATAAGGATTTCCATTTCATTACAATAGCTCACAAATTACAATATTCCAAGAATGTACACAATTAAAAACACAACTCCTTTGAGCTTTAGAGCATAAGATATAGATGGTCCAGGAATCTGCCTTTCAAAACCTTGGTCTTCTATCACCTGCTAAGGAGGAGAAGCATCACTCAATCCCTTTTTCATTGACTACAGACTTATATGCGGTCCCCCACACATCTATCAATGATAGATGTCCCTACCCTTCAATGAAGGTATTGGTTGGGTAATCCAATACGACATACCACATGGAGCTTAGTGTTGTACCCTACATGACTAGGATTATAACCCTACACTAGGCAACCCTCATGCATTTAAATGGACACGATGAATTAACAATAGAGCCTCGAGCAATCACGCTACTTTTTCCAAAGTATTCTCACTCAGTACTTCAAGTGAAGGTCTACTACTCACTTACACTATAGAAAGCTCATTTTGACTTAAGGCCATTATATCTATGTTTAGGTAATCCCTCTCCATGGGTAAGCTTAATCCCTAGGATAACCTATCTCTTTAACAAAAACCTAAGGTAACACAACTCATCAAGAAAAGTACTAGTTCCTTCCCTTCACTGGACAACAATCCTAGGAGTAGCCTACTAGCCATCTAGCATAATTAAATAACTAGCTATGAGTATCCCTTAAGCTACCCATGTTTAATCATATCTAGTATAATAATAATACCTATGACAAACAATATCTCCTATCATGGAGTAACTACAAGCATTTCACAAATAGAGTAAACATCTTCTATTTTTCTTTCAAAGAAAACATTACTTTCCCCTAATTACAAGTAACCATAATAGACTTCAAAACAAACAAGAAATAACTCTTTGAAAACTAATACAAACAACAAAAGATTATCCTCATGCCTATGATAAGCTTTCCAATCAACTGGTTGCAAACACAACACTCCCAGAACAACAAGAAGCTTGGTATCGATCCATCCAACAAAGTCACAATGACCTCTAACTCACAAGTTGAAAAATACTTCTCTCAAAATAATAATAAATTCTCTCTAATGCTCAAAGCTCTCACTCACTGTATTAAGTAGAATAATGCAGATAGGAATTTAAATAGAATGCAAAAACTTGCTCAAGGAATGCATCCCAAACAAGTGAACTAGCTCCACTATTTATACAAAAATTTGGAGACTACTCAGCCTACAATTTAGGCATGAGTTCTTACAACAATTACCATGCACAACCTACTCACTCAACTTAGCAAAAAGGTGGCACAAATATAAGAACTTTTAGCTAATTACAATAACAAATCAACCTTGTTGATTGACAACAATAAAATACTTATTCAAATCAGCACATGATTGATAAAGTGCAATTCAAATTACTTAAACAAAAGACATCTACATCAAATAGGTTTCCAAAGGTTGTTCCAAGTAAATAACTCTCTATCCAATAGTTGGTGGTTTGCATAATATTTGAATCATTCAATATCCAGTATGCAACACAAAATGCATCAACTTAGTCTTGGTGTGAGTCGACTAATTACATTTATCAGTTTGACCACTTCAATGACGTGTTGTTCATTGATTAATACACCTTTTATAGCTGTTAATATATGCAAAAACACATAATGATAAGAGGTTTACCAAGTCAAAGAAGATTCTACTAAAGGTGTCGACTATGTCTGCACCATATATCAACTTAATGCTGTGAGCTAATTTGCAAAATTCTTGCTTCTAAATGAGTGGGCAACATGAGCTATATTTGGCCTTTCAACATATAGTGATAAGTAATATAATTGGCCATTAATTAAGTTGAATAATCAACCTCTATCATTATTAGTGATAGTCAATTTCTATACTTTAGATAATATATTATATATATATATATATATATAACTACATATACATATACATATACATATACTATATATATATATGTTAAATATTTATATATATCATATGCCAACTATATATGTTTACATTCAATATACAATAAGTATAAGCAAGGTAGTAATCACACAGTAATAATATATCAATTACAGTATACATATATATGTATATAAGTATATGCCTCTATGTACATGTATACACATGTATACATGTATTGATACCATATGGGCATGTCCATTTTCCACCATACACATATATTGATACATATATACATATGGATATATGTATATACTTTATATATGAAACAATGGAAAATGGGGGTTGGAATGCTATTGTATGGCTTAGGACATAGAGTATACCCACTTTCCAATTATTTCATTGAAGGGTAACCCTAGAGATCTCAATGCAAAGGAGAAAGAGATCTTGCAATAGGGCTATCCTAGGGGCTGATTATAAACTAATGAGGAGTTCACCACCAAGCTAGGGCTTGGAAAGATAAATGTAATGCAAGATGTAATACTAAACCCTAATATAATGCTAACTTTAACTAGATGACCTAAAAATGCATATAAAATAGAATAACAAGTTGTAAGATGAAATGTGTGCATCTGGGAATTTGAAGATGACTAAATGGAGCTTTGAAATGTTGGAAATACTAACTTTAATGTTGAGTGGGACTCATATGGCAAGCTAGGAAAATTAGTCCTAGGTCTAGGTTTCTGTGCAAAAATAGGAATCTGACAAATGGGTATCTGAATCTGTAAAAATCTAAATTTTGACCTATACTGGGACTCATTCACTAAAGGTGGCAAATCAATCTAGTTACGGTTTTTTAGAACTTCAAATTATGAATTTGGTTTTCAAGGTATTCTTTGTGCTTCCTAATTGATTTTTGGATCGTAAACCCTGATTTGCAACCTATAGAATCTCGCCAAGTATCTCCAATAAAAGATAACAACTTTGAAAACTTTCTCCAAAATTTCTCTTCAATGTTTCTTCAACCTAAACTTCCAAATCAAACACTAAAGAGAGGGAAAAATGTTGTTTTGTTAGTGGAAAGGGGTTTGCCTTGGTCAAACCTCGTTTTGGTAATCAAACCTTGAAATGAAATGAAATAGGAATGGAGAATGATGAATGAAAAAAATATGATGTTGCAACTCACCAAGCCCTAGCAATAAGAGGCTACAAACATGTATGAGATGACTCCAATGGATGTAGATCTTGACTCTTGCTTGGATGTGATAGATCTTGAATGGAATGCTAGCTTAAATCATAAAATACTACATCATAATTGTTAGCTCAAAAACAAACATGATGCAGGAAGAATTTGACATGATGCTTGATGCTTGAAGAATACTCTAAAATGCTTGATGATCTAGTCTTGAAGACTCTTGAATGTTCTTGTAAATGATTGAATGCTCTTGTGAACTCCAATTTTCTATAAGAATGCTCATTCAACTTGATAGGTGTAAAATGAGTGAAAGAAACTTGTATTTATACTTAATTATGCACGAATTCCTGAAATTACAACACTACAAGCCGAAATCAGATCTAGGAGGATAAAATATTGCCAAAAACTTGAATTAATTTTGATTTTGGGCCACACGAGACTCATTCGTCCAAGGTGGTGAATGAGTCCCATTAGGTATAATTTATGGGAATATTTTTAAAAATGCTTAGAAAGGTGTAAAACCAGGATTGGGACCCAAAAACCTAGGTGGGACTCATTCGTTCAAGGTGGAAAATGAGTCCCAAATCACTAAATATAGGCCACACAACCTAAAAAACACTTGAATTATGATTGGATGTTGATTTGTGTTAGGATTATACTTGAAAAGATGCATTAAATGGGGCTTGTGGATGTAAAATAAGGCCAATTAAAGCACAAAGAAGCCCAATTATTAATAAAAATCCTAGAAAAGTGTGAGAGTGTGTTACAACACTTTACAACACTCTAGATAAGGCATGATTAAGGTTTATTAGGTTCAGTTAATTAATAAAACCTCATAAAAGTGTGAAAGTGTGTTACAACACCTCACAACACTTTAGCAAGGTACCATTTTAAGTTCATTAGTTTACAAGGGACCAAGACCTAATGTGAATATGTCAGAAACATTACAACACTAAATCAAGGCACCATTAAGCTTAGTTTACAAGGAGGGACCAAACAAGCAAGAAAAAGGGATACTTTTTCCATTGCCACATATACACACACACACATTTGATTCTCACACCAAAAGTATCCACAATTACTATGGTATTGATAAGTAACCATGATCAATATATCTATACATATACATATACATGCTATTTGATCCATTGGATAGTTCCATGCACATAAGCAACTCGTGCATGAGTGTGCATAGATTCATCTACCTATGTACCCTCATGTATGTGTTCCTTCTTGCATATAGTCTATCATCAACATGCATGTGTGTGCGTATACATATTCCTCGTATGTCCCATATATTAATACAAGCATTGTAACAAGGAAAGAACTCACAAGCTCAAACACATAAAATTCACCCAATAATGCATTCAATAGCAAAAAAGACTCTTACTAAAGGAAACACATCAAACTAAGGATGACTTGCCAACTTCCCACTTAATAACCCAACTCAACTATTCTACTGTGGTGTGTGTAAGCTCAGATAGGTTGTGTTACTGGTTACCTAACCAAGACCTTCTCCTGAGTGATACTTCCCATCCGCCTAGAGGAATTGAACATGTATCTACATCCACTAACATATGCCCAAGGTAGTTAGCTATTCAACAAAATATGCATTACACTTAATATATTTTCATAGTTAGAATATCAACCATTATCCATTCATTCACATATATGCATTGCTTCATATAACATTAACTATCATAACATTCATTCATAACACATTGATAACAAAGTGCATGTACAATTTATTCATCCATAGAATTCACATTACATTCACATTTACGCTATATAGTAATAGTAAATAGTAATTAAAAAATTGGAGTGTAACATACTCCCCCCTTGTGAATCATTGTCCCTGATGATTTTATGTAGCAACATAAAAAAAACAAAAAATCAACACATTATTTTTAAACATTCTCAAAAGCATCTAAAACATGAGGAAACTTTTGCTTAATCTCAACATAATCCTTCCAAGTGGCTAAGTCATCTGAATACTGGTCCCACTAGACTTTGCATTGTAGAACCTCCTTGTTTCGCAAGTGAACTTTACATGTCCTGAGCACCTTGATGGGCTTGAGAGTTACCACTCCAAGGTCTTGTACTTGTAAAGCAGTCCAATCAATCACATGATTCTCACCATGTTGAGTGAAAATTCTATAATCCCTTTTAATAGATTAGAAAACTCAATTTCAACAATAGTTATGTGAGATCAAATATCTTC
>VDFB02281492.1:785962496-786044566 GCA_007258455.2 Sequoia sempervirens
ATTCATCTGAAAAGCACTAGGATCACTGTTAAAAATAGTATGAACAAGGCTTTGAAACTTTGTTTGTACTTCACTGAGATCAATGTAAGCACCATCTTCATGTTGATATAGACAAGGGATTTTTGACACAAACATGCTTACGAACTTGAGAATACCAACAACCTTTGGTCTATACTTAGTTAATTCACAGATATTACTTCATAAGTTTTTATTTTGAAGAGGTGTTGTTCTCTCTAAGAAAAAATATTCTTCTTATACTCTTCTGTAATAACTAAATCATAAGCCATTCTCAAGTCAGAAATGATGATATCATCTCTTGGCTTCCTTTCCACTATGTTATGCTCTGACTCCTGAATTCCTGAGTGAAGATCGTGGGCGTTGTACCTCAATTGGTACGTCTCTGCAAGTATAAATCTACCCCTAGTGATGAATTCTTCTACCTAGTCTCTTAGATGTTTCCTATATATAACCAACTGACTCAGTTGATTTTGATCTACAAATGATTCTAGATTATGTGGAAGCAAAGCAATGATGTGTGAAGTACCATGAAGTAGATTGGAAGTGTACTTCCGCAACTATTGATTCTCAGCCTTAAGGGCTTCATTTTCTTCTCCATATTTGAGCACTCTCTCCTTCAAGTTAACTGCTACAACCTCAAAGAGATTCATATCATCTTGTCATGTGCTTCTACTAAGATTAGATTTGACCAATGTGAAGTCATCAATCTCAACTTCATCGGCGTTCTTATTTTTCGATGGTGTAGCAATCTCAATGAGAACCTCATTATCAACACTCTTCTCCATGTAGACCTATTTCTTGAGTTTCTTTTCTGATGTGTCTTGGTAGACATTATCAAACTATACAAAGTCCAACTTATAAGAAGGATTTCTCCTCTTCTTTCCTAGGAGGTTCTCAAGCCAAGATGAAGAGTCTTTACTAACCTCTCTGGGAGGTTTGGCTCTAGTCCCATCAACTCCTAATGAATGAGTTCATGTTGAGATGTCACAAACTAGTGAATCAAGCTCTGAATCTATGTGAATTGGAGATGGTTGTGGTGATGATGGAAGAATTTAGGAGACGAAGGCTCTACCTCAACTTGTGAGACTGCCTCAACTAGAATTTCTAGTGCATCTGCTGATTGTTCCTGTTGATTCTCATTTTTCTTCAAGCTCTTTGTCATTCTGCTAAGCTTAGTACCTTTAGGAGGATTGCTTATTGCTTTAACTCTAGGTTTTGATCTAGGAGAGGTAGGTAGTGATGAATGAACCACTATAGGATCTTTAATTAGACTGATTACCTTCCATGTCCTTTTGCTATTCAAGAATAGTCTACTATTCTTGATAATCTAGCTTGTTCTTTCCTTGATCAAGGTGCTCTCTTTAGTGTACCAATCAATTGGTCAAAGTGACTACTGATCAACCTAATCTTTGGAATATGTGGGAAATAAGACTTATCCATCATCATCTGAAAAACCCTCCACATCTTTTGATAAGAAATCAACAATCTGATGGAGAGTAAGTCTACTGTAATCGCGCTTACACACTTTGAACTCATCTTCACAATTAACCCAAAAATATTCCATTATAGTTTTATCTAAATACTTTTTGACCAAGATGAGCTACCAAGAGACCCCAAGGGTCATATGAACACCTTTCTTTGAAAGCCTTGAGATTAAGCTTTGAAAATTCATTACTCATCAACTTAGCATCAGCCGCTGAATTGCATCTATATATACTCATCTCAAATGGTAAATTGATAGTAGACTTGTGCCTGCTATGCAAAAAGGAGTGAAATTCATGTACTTTCCTTAGGAACTCCATGAATACTACCTTATCTATTGGATATCAAGGTAGCATGACTGGATACCTAAGAAGCCATATACTCTAATGTAGGAAAAAGTGGGGAATTGGATAAACCAATTAGCTCAATCTGCCATTGCCAAACTAGCATCTCCTAAAAACTGTATATGCAACTCATTGTCAAGATCTCACACTATATGCATCAGGAAAAGATCATTCACTCGCTTGAAATGCCGCTCTAATAGTGTGAACTCTAACTATGAGTAATACTCATACACATGTTAAATGCACAAAGTTCCCACAACATTCAAACCTCTAAACTTTCCTTGAAAGGCCATTAGATAAACGAGGTATGAAATCATGTGGAATTCATGGGCCTTGAAGAACCCTATCAATCGACAACGAAAAGTATCACTGATTAATGGTGGCCAGTCGTAGTGTTCTCTTTTGTTGATAATTTGGGACATTATGTAGAACATCCAAGGCTAAAACTTGTGTACTTTTGCTTGACCTATGACTCGGTTGAACAAAGTAATCAAGACTGCAATTTCATCCTTGAGCTCACCACGTCTAATGTTCTTTGGAAAAGTGTTTCACTGCTCTTTCAACCACCTTTGTGCAATCATTTTTTGGCACTAATCCTTTTGTGCATTCCACACATTTTCACATTCTTCAATTGATCATACAATAAAGTTATCTGCATATGGTGGAATGGAATAACATCTCTCAATGTCTCCCGGCCTGAGGTTGCAAACAACATGCCCATCCGCTAATTGGATTTCTCGTGAAGTTGGATTGTACTGCTTGACACAAGCAATCACAAACTCAATGTTCCACACTGAGATGGGAAAAGAAGCCACTGCCAAGAACCCAAAATTATCAAGATTATTGATTGTAACACTATCCACGCCTTTCAAAGTATTTAGATCAACTTTTGGATGTTCTTGATGCAATTTGGTGTAAATTTTTTTCTAGAAATCGTGAAGCAAGACCGATTTGGTCCTGATTTCTATTGGAGAGAATTGCATATCTAAAAACTTGAAGATTGGTTGTGAACACGACTATGTTTGAACAAGTTCTGCACAAAAGCTAAAAATAGATTCATTGATTCTTCTTCAAAAAAAGGTAGATATAGGTTTTGTAGAGAATGTCGTTTTGAATAGACCCAAATTATCCATTTTTGAAAAAGTTGATTTTTTCAAGAACATGCAAGATCCCCTAAAAAGTAGTTGTGAAGCAAATTTTTTGAGAAAAATCTGAGATATTGGTTTTGTAGATATTCATATGCTAAAGAGATCGAGATTGTTAGATTTTTAAAAAACCAAGTTTTTCCCAAAAAAGATAGATCTTCTAGAAAAGTGGAAGCCATAAAAGAAAAAAATTTAAGAAAAGTTGAGGTCTGGGTTTTGTAGATAATCTTATTCTGAAGAGACCTAGATCATCAAATTTTAGAAAAAATCTAAGGTTCCTCAAACATCGTGCTCCCTCTAGAAAGGAGGTGGGCTGAGAAACAAATGAAATTTTTTCGATCTTGGAAAATAATGAAAGATACCGGATCGATTAGAGGTTGAAAATTATGAACTCTTGTTTCTCCAAAAATGAAGTGCCTTAGAAAATTTGTAACTCCAAGCTAACAATGGGCGGTGGATTATGGCACAAAGACCTTCAACATCCTGCAATTTTTTTTTTAATTTTTTAAAACTAAAGTGATACTAACCCAACTCAACAAATTAACATGGATAACATTATTAAATTAATATCATATCATAATCACATTATGACCTACAAGTAACATTAATCATATCCCACTTGCACACTTATCCACCATGATCCCCAAAACATCACTACTCGACAATACATCTACACTAACTAAGCCTACAGAAAGACATTTGATACACTAAGATCACATCCAATCACTTCTTTGAATGTAAATTAAATCTCATACATCAAATTACATGGCGAGTAACCGCTTGTTAAAATAAAACCTCATCTAACTTTATGCAATATGATCCCTAATCTTAATGGCAATCTTAGCACATAGGTGATTTTTATAAGATATATCCGCATCTACTATTAAATTTTAAGTTCAACATGCATCTAAATACAACATTTCATATTTAACCTTTTCCATTTACATAATAAACAACAATAAATACTCATCTTCTATAGAAAAGGGTTTCCTTCGACTTATTTGCATTTCAACTTTTAGAATGCTACAGTGTACAAGATTCATTTCATAGAGGTACATAAGACCCTTATTGGACACAATTTTCTTAGAAATATCATCTGCACCATAAAACCAACTTTGGAATGAAATGGAAGGAAAGACTCTCCAAGTTGCACACGAACTGTACCACCTAAACCCCAATGGATGGTTGGAAAATACCACTCTACCACGTGGAACCCTGAGGCCCACTCCTCCATACTAGGAGATAACTTACTATGACCCCTACACATATAGAAACAACATATATATATATTAGGAAACTGCAAAACATCAAAAGAAATTTTGCTAAAACAAGAGGTAACTAAAATCCCACAAGGACTTTCCTGAACTTTGAATACTTCAGGAGGTGAAATCACATAGCTTACAAATGGATGGGAAACTCAAAAGGTGACCATTATACCCACCAACACCTTCCCCAATGAAGTACATAACATCATTTGCACAATCTTATAATATAATAGCTAATCTTCAATTTAGCAGTTCATAATCAGGACCAACAATACATAACCTTGGTATAAGTGATCCTTACACGGTACAAAATTCTCAACATAAGTTTTCACAAATGGGAAGGGATTATCAACATAAATACAATAACCCATTCAAACAAAAATGATACAACATAATACAGATAAAATGATAGAGCTATTTTCTCCTATACAACTTCAAAACTGAACTAATTTTTCCTCTTGACAACTGTAAATTTGTCATCCATAAAACAACCATAAAACACTCAAATCAACTCGAAATCCAAATCTATCAAAGACCCATTTCAGATTTGGCCCTCGACTACTCAGAAACACAAACAGAATTAAGCAAAAATGAATAAAATTTTACAAAATGCAAAACAACAAACGGATCCCACAAAAAACTTTTTTTCGGTATACCCGATTACAACCAAATGACAAAATAAGCATCTTAGCAACCATATATTTTTTAAAATATAAAACATTAAAACTATAATTAATTTAACTACTTTCAAATGCCTAAAAATCTAAAATCCTAGTCTTCCATTGGTTGGTTACAGTTACAAGGAGAAACAAGAGTATTTGCAGCCATGGAGGAGCAGCCTGATAGAAGTCTCGTGTTTCAACTATATCTCAAAAACTATGATCTAGGTTTTTGAAATTTTTTGAATAAATTTAATAGACAATAAAACAAAAAAACCTTTAAAATTATCACCAACCCAATTCATAAAAATAGAATTATGGGCGATGCAATTAGACCATTTTATTGTGGTAGGCTTGAGACAATAAATATGTATTGATTTTATTAAAAAGGTCAAATAAATGTTCAGTCACGCATAGAGATAAAAGTATCTATCATTTATTTTCAAAGAATCAGAGAAATCAATCAAATTATTCTGCCCACAAAGAAAAATTTAAACAAAAGATCTCAAAATCCAACCTAGATCTAATGCTTGACATGGATGAAAATTCAATGACGAGCTCTGAAAATTTTGAACTTCTGACTCTTCAATCTAGAATTTTCCAAAAACCACAATTCCCCAACAAAATCTATTTCTCTCAAATCATAATTGAATTCCAAATCACTCTCCTCCAAATTTTCATTCAAAACCACTCCAAATTTTTCAAAAACTTTTAAAAAATTACTCCAAAACTATGTAGAATCTCACTATTCTCAAAAACTCCCAAAAATCTTTTTTTTTTCAAAATCCTCTAAAATTTCATGCACAAAAAGTGAAACTCTTATTTCCCTATTTTTTTCTCATAAATAAAACTAATTAAATTCAAAAAAGAAAGAAAAACAAAAATGAAAGTAACTTTCTTTCTTTTTCCCAAAAAGACTCTTCTTTTCCAAAATAAAACAAGGAAATAAAATCCTCTCATAAAATAAATTACTAAAATATTAAATTAAAGTACCTATCCTCATCCCATTAATAAAATAATTAAAATAAATTAAATAATCAAATTAACTCACATAATTAACTCATTTGTTTAGGGTTTCCCACTAAATAAATTTAAAATATTATAAGAGATAAAAGAACCTCCTTAAAAATAATCACTCTACCAAAATAGTAAATCAAAACATAAATATAACATATGCTTACATATTAATATTTAAATATTTACTAATAAACATTAATATTTAATAAATAACATTAGAATATGTTAATATTTATAACTTTATTTTCATAAAACATAATATACATATAATCATAATAATGTTAATAACAATTAAATAATAACAACTAACATGAGCGACCCAATATCTAACTTCACTCAAATAATCCACATCTAAGGCTAGGCATAAACCACAAAATAACTTCTCACATAAAAGATACATTCACATCAAAACATAAATAATGAGAATGGTCACAACAGTGACTAACTTCACTTACCAAAGGACTTAGTACCATTAGAACTGAATCCACACTCAAAGCTAGACATTGGAGTCACACAATCACATAACTCAACAAAAAAATTCACACACATGCAACACTCCAATCATAGGGTAAACGAGATTGGGCATTGTCCCTTGACAACCCAAAAAGGTGGTCACACACTGAATCGATTGTCCCTAATTGGGGACAATGGCTAGGGTTAGGGTATAACTTGGACCTAGATGTTATCTCCTCAACCACCATTAGGATTAGAGGCATGCTCAAACCTACTAATTCAGGTGGAGATGTAGTCTAGTACCTGTTCACTCAAACATACAAATTAGAGCACATGTGCATAATAAACGAAGCACTAGGAAAGGAACTCTAGTAATCATATCTCATTCCCATATGTCTCACATACGTCCAATGGTATAATGCCACCCTTTCCACAAACACACTATTGCATCACTTAACTATCGAAGTAAATCTCTGCATAATAATAATAACATAACAATATGCATCATACTCACAAAAGTACTAATAGGAACTCATGTTCCATATGCAACCACAACACTTGAACATAAGTTAGTACCTCTTCATGATAATAAATATAAGCACAATCAAAATCATAATATCATATAATCATGATAATAATATGTCAAAATCATGTGAAAATTTTAAAGATAACCAAAGCATTTTCGTAGCACAAAAATGCCCATAGCTTGCATCCTAGTAATGGTCATATCTGAACACACATAATAATAACCCTATCCTTAAACATATATAATAAGTCCTTTCCTAACCTTCTCACATAGTCCCTAAATTCATGATATACAACATCAACTGCTTAACATCATTAGTGCATACCTTTAAATATCCCTATTATTTTACTTGCATCTCCAAGTTCTAAAGCCAAACTACTTGCACATCCATTGTGAGAATGGAGGGGCATTACAAAAATGGATTATGGAAAAGTGTTCTTTTGTGCAACCTAAACTCGAATCTATTAAGAACGCTAAAAATATCTTCGTTTGAGCCTTCAAATCCTATTGAGAAGAAAATTATGGGTTTCTTCCTCTTGAAGCTAACTTGAAATTTGTGAATAATGGACGCCCAAAGCTTCTTTAAATAAAATTTTGGAAGAAAACAAGCACTTAACTCACAAAACCCAAAATTTAGGAGTCATCACATGAAAATATCTATCTTCATTTACATCAACTTGAAAAATCCCTAAAAAATAGGGTGCCCAAAGCATGCATTCATGAAGACATCTTAAAAAATTTCTAACTCAAGTTCACTTGGGAATCCTCCTTAAGATAAGGCGTCCAAATTTTGTAGCGTTAGAACATTTTTAAAATTTAAAACTTTTCTTTATGAAATGCCTCCATATGATCTTTGATTCTGGGCATCTGATAGATCCCATGAATTGGCTGACAGACTCATTGAAGAGTTTGATCAAATATGAGAAGGATCTCTTGGAGGCTATAAACCCTAAAAAGTGGTTTTGAGGGCTTGAAATCTTGGGCACCCATGGCTAACAGGGGTGCTTTTGTTTGCTAGACTTAACCATTTTTTAATGATTTTCAACTTTCCAATTTGTCTCCTGTGCTTCATTTCCTGTTTGATCTGCAATTGTCGGTGATTGATGAATCCTATAGTCTAGCTGAGATATTCATTGGAAAGCATGAAGAATTTTGGAAAGAATGACCAATGTTGCAATCCCTAAAAGCTAGTTCTGAGGGCTCAAAACCCTAGGCACCCTTGGTTGATTGGGGCGCCCATGTGTGCCAGAGATAGAAATTTTTTTGATGTTTTTTATGATTTTCAATTTCTCCCTCTAATGAAACACCTTAGTTTGATCTACAATTCTGGTCATTCGACTGATCTAGTGAACCCATTGGTAGACTCATTGCAAAGCTTGATCAAATTTGAGGACCTCTTGGAAGTCGTGAAACCTAAAAATTTCATTTGATGGCTCAAAATGTTGGGTGCCCTGGCTAGCAGGGGCACTTTTATGCTCCAAACAACCATTTTCTAATGATTTTCAACATTTGCGTGCTTCGTGTTCATCACCTTGTCGACTGTGTCAACCATTGTGCTGAAGCATTAACCATGTTCATTATTGTGTGTGCATGACCTATGAAATCTAAAAAATTAGCTAAGGCATTGACTGCAAGGTGCCTCACTTGAAACAAGGCGTTCAACTTCTCTAGTGTTAGAATATATATTTGTTTTTTTGTAATTTTCAACTTTTTGAATTCCCCTCCATCTTTCACCATTTTTTGGATAACTTTTTTCATAGATCATTTTGTGGAGTGTTTGAGACTTTGATTCAGACACCTGACAACTAGCCATCCTCCATTAATGACCTCAGAGGTCCTAATTTTCCTTCTAAAAAGTGAAATAGACCCACCAAAGAAAATTTGACATTTTGATAATTCTGACTCGACCAGTGTGATCTTGATGTAAAATCAACCAAAAAAATCAATTTGAACCATTTCTACAAAGATTCTATTTTTATCCATTTTCCCTAAAAATAAGGGCTTAAAACCCTAATTTCAAAATTTTCCAAAATTTTGTGAGCATCCTTTTGACAATAAACCTAGAAAAACCCAATGGTTTGTTTACTGTTCAAAAATTTCTAAAAATAGAAAATCACTATTTTTAGTCATTTTGACCTTTTTGACTTTTGATGACAAATTTTACAAGATTTTGACCATTTTTACGAAAATACCGTAATGAAGCAATTTTTTAATTTTGGGTACAGCAGAATAGAAATCTTGTGTAGCCTCACTTACATCATTGATCATCACCTGAAAAAGTATGAGAATAATCCTATAAATACTATGGTGAAATTAATTGAAGTTCAACCTCGTAAGGGCCTAACCAGAATGCCCCTTGACATTGCTTTCTCACAACATGACATAATCAAACATGCACTTAATGATCCTCTGTACATAACTGGAAGATTCAATGACAAGCCTACTAATGGGATATTAATTGATCTTGTTTGTGTAGAGAATGTGATCACTGAATAATTCTTGTTTGTGCATGAGCTTTATCAAGATATTATAAACAATTGAAATCATGGAACAAAAAGCATAATTTTTTTGCTTGCCCTACAATAGGTTCGATCACTCTTCCTCTAAAATTTGGACTGAAAAAATTGTCTCATTTTCCATCATCTCGTTGTTAGACCAATTTTGTGTGAAGTTAGGCTACCCATGGATTCACTCTATGAAATTCGTCCCATCGATAGTGCATAAATGCTTAACGTTTCTATTTGGTAATGAGATCTTCACTATGTATCATAGTGGCTTTAATATAGTGTCTTCTCATGGGAATTTCTCATTGGATTTCATTTGGCCCAAACCTATGGAACCTATTAGTGTGATATTCCAATTGTACACTGAAGTAAATTTTCCTAAGTTTTCACTATGCGAGTAAATAAACTATGTAATAAACCATTGCAATAATCTTTTTTTTTTTATATTGAGAATATGTGAACAAAGATGCTATAACAAAGTACAATAAGTATTTCCATTTCATTACAATAGTTCAAAAATTACAATATTCCAAGAACATACACAGTTAAAAACACAACTCCTTTGAGCTTTAGAGCATAAGATATAGATGGTCCAGGAATCTGCCTTTCAAAACCTTGGTCTTCTATTTCATGCCGAGGAGGAGAAGCATCACTCAAGCCCTTGACGTATATGCGGTACCCCACACATCTATCAATGATAGATGTCCCTACCCTTCAACGAAGGTATTGGTTGGGTAATCTAGTATGACATACCACACGGATCTTAGTGTTGTACCCGACATGACTAGGATTAGAACCCTACACTAGGCAACCCTCATGCATTTAAATGGACATGATGAATTAACAACAAAGCCTCGAACAATCACACTACTTTTGCCAAAGTATTCTCACTCAGTACTTCGAGTGAAGGTCTACCATTCACTTACACTATAGCAAGCTTGTTTTGACTTAAGGCCAATATATCTATGTTTAGGTAATCCCTCTCCATGGGTAAGCTTAATCCCTAGGATAACCTATCTCTTTAATAAAAACCTAAGGTAACACAACTCATCAAGAAAAGTACTAGTTCCTTCCCTTCACTAGACAACAATCCTAGGAGTAGCCTACTAGCCATCTAGCATAATTAAATAACTAGCTATGAGTATCCCTTAAGCTACCCATGTTTAATCATATCTAGTATAATAATAATACCTATGACAAACAATATCTCCTATCATGGAGCAACTATAGGCATTTCACAAATAGAGTAAACATCTTCTATTTTTCTTTCAAAGCAAACATTACTTTTCCCTAATTGCAAGTAACCATAATAGACTTAAAAAAAACAAGAAATAACTCTTTCAAAACTAATACAAACAACAAAAGATTATCCTCATGCCTATGATAAGCTTTCCAATCAACTGGTTGCAAACACAACACTTCCAGAACAACAACAAGCTTGGTATAGATCCATCCAACAAAGTCATAATAACCTCTAACTCACAAGTTGAAAAATACTTCTCTCAAAATAATAATAAATTCTCTCTAATGCTCAAAGCTCTCACTCATTGTATTAAGTAGAATAATGCAGATAGGAATTTAAATAGAATACAAAAACTTGCTCAAGGAATGCATCCCAAACAAGTGAACTAGCTCCACTATTTATACAAAAATTTGGAGACTACTCAGCCTACAATTTAGGAATGAGTTCTGACAACAATTACCATGCACAACCTACTCACTCAACTTAGCAAAAAGGTGGCACAAATATAAGAACTTTCTTAGCTAATTACAATAACAAATCAACCTTGTTGATTGACAACAATAAAATACTTATTCAAGTTAGCACATGATTGATAAAGTGCAATTCGAATTACTTAAACACAAGACATCTACATCAAATAGGTTTCCAAAGGTGGTTCCAAGTAAATAACTCTCTATCCAATAGTTGGTGGTTTGCATAATATTTGAATCATTCAATATCCAGTATGCAACACATAGAATGCATCAACTTAGTCTTGGCGTGAGTTGACTAATTACATTTATTAGTTTGACCACTTCAATGACTTGTTGTTCATTTCTTAATACACCTTTTATAGCTATTAATATATGCAAAAACACATAATGATAAGAGGTTTACCAAGTCAAAGAAGATTCTACTAAAGGTGTTGACTATGTCTCCACCATATATCAACTTAATGCTGTGAGCTAATTTGCAAAATTCTTGCTTCTAAATGCATGGGCAACATGAGTTATATTTGGCCTTTCAACATACAGTGATAAGTAATATAATTGGCCATTAATTAAGTCGAATAATCAACCTCTAGCATTATTAGTGATAGTCAATTTATCATTAACTATGATAGTCGATTTATCATTATCTATGATAGTCAATTTCTATACTTCAGATAATATATTAAATATATATATATATATAAAACTACATATACATATACATAGACATATACATATACATATACATATACATATACATATACATATACTATATATATATGTTAAATATTTATATATATCATATGCCAACTATATATGTTTACATTCAATATACAATAAGTATAAGCAAGGTAGTAATCACACAATAATAATATATCGATTACAGTATACATATATATGTATATAAGTATATGCCTCTATGTACATGTATACGTATGTATACATGTATTGATACCATATGGGCATGTCCATTTCCCACCATACACATATATTGATACATATATACATATGGATATATGTATATACTCTATATATGAAACAATGGAAAATGGGGGTTGGAATGCTATTGTATGGCTTAGGACATAGAGTATACCCACTTTCCAATTATTTCATTGAAGGGTAACCCTAGAGATCTCAATGCAAAGGAGAAAGAGATCTTGCAATAGGGCTGTCCTAGGGGCTGATTGTAAACTAATGAGGGGTTCACCACCAAGCTAGGGCTTGGAAAGACAAATGTAATGCAAGATGTAATACTAAACCCTAATATAATGCTAACTTTAACTAGATGACCTAAAAATGCATATAAAATAGAATAACAAGCTGTAAGATGAAATGTGTGCACCTGGGAATCTGAAGATGACTAAATGGAGCTTTGAAATGCTAGAAATCTTGACTTTAATGCTAAGTGGGACTCATATGGCAAGCTAGGAAAATTAGTCCTAGTTCTGGGTTTCTGTGCAAAAATAGGAATCTGACAAATGGGTATCTGATTCTGTAAAAATCTAAATTTTGACCTATATTGGGACTCATTCACTAGAGGTGGCAAATCAATCTAGTTAGGGTTTTTTAGAACTTCAAATTATGAATTTGGTCTTCAAGGTCTGCTTTGTGCTTCCCAATTGATTTTTCAGATTTGAAACCCTGATTTGCAACCTATAGAATCTCTCCAAGTATCTCCAATAAAAGATGACAACTTTGAAAATTTTCTCCAAAATTTCTCTTCAATGTGTCTTCAACCTAAACTTCCAAATCAAACACTAAAGAGAGGGAAAAATTTTGTTTTGTTGGTGGAAAGGGGTTTGCCTTGGTCAAACCCCATTTTGGTAATCAAACCTTGAAATGAAATGAAAGAGGAATGGAGAATGATGAATGAACAAAATATGATGTTGCAACTCACCAAGCCCTAGCAATAAGAGGCTGCAAACATGTATGAGATGACTCCAATGGATGTAGATCTTGAATCTTGCTTGGATGTGATAGATCTTGAATGGAATTCTAGCTTAAATCACAAAATACTACATCATAATTGTTAGCTAAAAAAAAAACATGATGCAGGAAGAATTTGAAATGATGCTTGATGCTTGAAGAATACTCTAAAATGCTTGATGATCTACTATTGAAGACTCTTGAATGTTCTTGTAAATGATTGAATGCTCTTGTGACCCCAATTTTCTATAAGAATGCCCATTCAACTTGATAGGTGTAAAATGAGTGAAAGAAACTTGTACTTATACTTAATTATGCAAGAATTCCTGAAATTACAACACTATAAGCTGACATCAGATCTAGGAGGATAAAATATTGCCAAAAACTTGAATTAATTTTTATTTTGGGCCACACGAGACTCATTCATTCAAGGTGGTGAATGAGTCCCATTAGGTATAATTTATGGGACCATTTTTAAAAATGCTTAGAAAGGTGTAAAACTAGGATTGGGACCCAAAAACCTAGGTGGGACTCATTCACTCAAGGTGGAAAATGAGTCCCAAATCACTAAATCTAGGTCACACAACCTAAAAAACACCTGAATTATGATTGGATGTTGATTTGTGTCAGGATTATACTTGAAAAGATGCATTAAATGGGGCTTGTGGATGTAAAATAAGGCCAATTAAAGCATAAAGAAGCCCAATTATTAATGAAAATCCTAGAAAAGTGTGAAAGTGTGTTACAACACTTTACAAAACTCTAGATAAGGCATGATTAAGGTTTATTAGGTTCAGTTAATTAATAAAACCCCATAAAAGTGTAAAAGTGTGTTACAACACCTTACAACACTTTAGCAAGGTACCATTTTAAGTTCATTAGTTCACAAGGGACCAAGACCTAATGTGAATATGTCAGACACATTACAACACTAAATCAAGGCACCGTTAAGCTTAGTTTACAAGGAGGGACCAAACAAGCAAGAAAAAGGGATACTTTTTCCATTGCCACATATATACACACACACACACATTTGATTCTCACACCAAAAGTATCCACAATTACTATGGTATTGATAAGTAACCATGAGCGATATATCTATACATATACATATACATGCTATTTGATCCATTGGATAGTTCCATGCACATAAGCAACTCGTGCATGAGTGTGCATAGATTCGTCTACCTATGTACCCTCATGTATGTGTTCCTTCTTGCGTATAGTCTATCATCAACATGCATGTGTGTGCGTATACATATTCCTCTTATGTCCCATATATTAATACAAGCATTGTAACAAGGAAAAAACTCACAAGCTCAAACAAATAAAATTCACCAAATAATGCATTCAATAGTAAGAAAGACTCTTACTAAAGCAAACACATCAAACTCAGGATGAATTACCAACTTCCCACTTAATAACCTGACTCAACTATTCTACTATGGTGTGTGTAAGCTAAAATAGGTTGCGTTATTGGTTACCTGACCAAGACCTTCTCCTGAGTGATACTTCCCCTCTGCTTGGAGGAATTGAACATGTACCTACATCCACTAACATATGCCCAAGGTAGTTAGCTATTCGACAAAATATTCATTACACATAATATATTTTCACAGTTAGAATATCAACCATTATCCATTCATTCACATATATGCATTGCTTCATATAACAATAACTATCATAAAATTCATTCATAATGCATTGATATCAAAGTGCATGTACAATTTATTCATCCATAGAATTCACATTACACTCACATTTACCCTGTATAGTAATAGCAAATAGTAATTAAACAATTGGAGTGTAACATACTCCTCCCTTGTGAATCATTGTCCTCGATGATTTTATGTAGCAACATAAAACAAAACAAAAAATCAACACATTATTTTTAAATATTCTCAAAATAATCTAAAACATGAGGAAACTTTTGCTTAATCTCAACATAATCCTTCCAAGTGGCTAAGTCATCTGAATACTGGTCCCACTAGACTTCACATTGTAGAACCTCCTTGTTTCACAAGTGAAGCTTACGTGTTTTGAGCACCTTGATGGGCTTGAGAGTTACCACTCCAAGGTCTTGTACTTGTAAAGCAGTCCAATCAATCACATGATTCTCACCATGTTGAGTGAAAATTCTATAATCCCTATTAATAGATTAGAAAACTCAATTTCAACAATAGTTATGTGAGATAGAATCTCTTCTCTCAGAAAGGGGAGGCACCCTTCTTACTACTCATTGAAACTAAGGAAAAATAACCAAATATTTATAATAATGGTATGGAGGTGTGTCACATTCATGATTCTCTTTTTTTCAGAGAATATATTTTACAATGTTTCATGATTTTTGTCTCTAGATGCAATACAACTTTAAATAAAAACTAAGCAATAATTCAAATACCCCTAACTTGTCAAAGAAAAGTTTATGAATACTAGTACGATAAAAGACAACTAACAAAAAAGAAAGCTGACTGAGGCACAAAGTCATTCTACAGTTTCCGATAGTGAATTCTTCAAAATAGTAACCAGTGTTGTAAAAGAAGCACAAAGTCTATGATATAATTCACAATTAGACCCACAAGTAGCATGAACAATTATAAGAACAAAGTATTATAAATGATTCGCCAATATTATCATCAATTTCACAATTTAAAGCAATAGGTGTAGCTCAAAATCTACACAAATTTACTCAAAATCCATTCAATCTCAATTAAAAAACACTCAATTCAATCAAATAAGAGGATAATTGTCACAACACAAAGTTTGGTGTGCAACTTAGCTTCTTTATTGATTAAAAATAGTTTCACAAAGATGAACTCAAAGTTTCAATATTACTTCACAATTGGGCATCACTTTGTTGCATAAGATAAAAGGTAAATAATACAAAGGAATCCTCTCATATTTATAGATGAGAGAGGAGAGCTAATCTAGGAAAAACCCTAACCAACTATTGACTTATTCAAAGGTGTTGTCCATGAATGTAGGATAACATCTCTATTTTTAAATGCAATTACATATTTCAAAATGACATAAAATGTCAAAACATATCTACATAAAGCATAGAAAAAAGCATAGGAACTATCTAACTCTGGAGATGTAAGAATATTTTTATGGTTCCTTGCTCTTGGCCTAGAAATCTTCATACTTCTTCTTGATCTCTTGCATGATCATCTCATCTGGTCCAACGGTGTAGTCAATGATTGTGTGAAATTTTGTGATTGACTTCCTTGCAATGGAGCAAATCTTTTTTGCACCTATCTAGATGCGATTTGAGGTTGTCCAAAGTGATATGTACATCACACAAGGCATACATTGAAGTCATTGAAAAGGCTTCATTTTCTACCTGATTTTGGATAGATTCTTTGAATATTTGGATAATCTCACTTGCCGAGAGGAAAGTATGATTATCATCAAGGAGTTTTCCTGAAAAATATTCAACCCCATTCATCATAGCAATACGACGTCCTTCGAAATATTATTGCACTTGTTGTATCTCTTTGATGAGGGATTTGATAACCTGTATGCAGTTCTTAATAGACTCTTTTATTTCCACATACTTTTCTTTTTCAGGAATAACCCCAACTTCCACTTGTTTTCTCAATTTTATCTCCGTCATTTGTAACTAAAATATGAGACTTCGTTCCATCTCCTTTTGTTCCATGGAAAGTGTGCCTTATACTTTATCCAATTCCAACTTCATCTTGGATTCTTGGGCAATCTTTTCATCATCAATAATTATGAGTTGTGAGCCCTCCTCTATTAGTTTATCAATAAACTCATACAACACTTTACCTTTGGAGTAGTACTTTTCTACTTTTTGAACTTTTGGATCTTCAACATTCATCATATCCATTGGTTGAACGTTCTCTGAGGTCCCCGTGATCTTCCTCAACATCGATGCATATTTTTCAGCTCTTTCTTTGTACATATCCTTGGCTCTCTCCATCTCATCCAATCTATCCGCCAATGCATTAAGAGTCACTTGTGCATCTTCCTTGGTGATTGCATTAGTGACCTTCCCAAGTTGAATCCTTTTCATGATGTAATCTTCCATACTGATCTCGCTCTTATTTTGTGGAGGTGCTGCAACATCTACATATTTATAACTTAATTTATCCACATGTATTCTAGAATGAATCTTTTCCATTTTATTCCCTTTGGCTTTTGAAAGTACTATCTCCTCAAGATCTAACTCATCAAGAGAAACCATATGCTTCTTCTATTTATAAACCTGTGAAACTAACCAAGGAGGAAGAAATGAAGTATTACTTACTTGACCCACTGCTAATTCTTGTGTGGCAGCTACATTCGTAGAGACAAGTATTGTAGTCACAATTGGGTTTGTTTCAATCATTACAACTCTAGGAGTATGTAGATCTGATGTATCTGGAAAAGAATTTCTTATAAATTGATCAAATTCAGCTTCTGATACAATATCATAGGATGGTGAAGATAGAATAGGAATTGATGAAGGAGAACCCAAGGAAATATCAATACTTTGCAAAATTGAACCCATAGAAGGGGTGGGAAGAATTGAATGCACTAATGGGGGAATCATTACTTTCAGTGCATGCAAACCAGTAGTAGGTGGAGGTGAAGTAGGAAGAGGTGGTGTAGGTGAAGTGGGAAAAGGAGGAGTGTGAGGTGTGGTAGAAACAAGCGATGATGTATGAGGGGGATTGTCAACAATGTTTTCATAGAGAAATAACCACATTTTCTCATTATTCCTTTCTTCCTCATTACCTTCCTCCTCTCCTTGATCCACTTCTGACTATTCATCTTCTACAAACTCTTCATATTCTTCACTCATTTCCTTTTTCTTTTTCTTTTTGCTTCTCAAATGCAAGTTCTCATTCCTCTCTAGATGGCTGTTCTTCCTTAGTAGACTGCTCATCTTTAGTTTCCTGTACTGTAATTTTGACATAAGTGAATTTAATCTTAGGACCTCTATGTGAAGAAGAGGGGGTAGCTACAACTCTGTGTTTGGTTTAGAGTTCTTGCTAGCAGCTGGCTTCACCTTCTAATGTCTCTCCCTTGGACTCTGTTTTGAAGGACTTCAATCGAGAACCATGCCTTTGCGACCATTCACTTGTTTTGTGTAGAATAGGAGCAAGTCTTTCCCTGATGGAAATGCTCTCTTTCTTGGACGACTGAATTGGTGGTAAAGGCTTACTGAAAATTTCCTCTTCTTCATAATCAGAGTCTATACTATCAACATGATCTTCAAAATCCTCTAGAATATCAACTAAGCCTAGGTCTTTGATCTGCTCCATAGTTAATCTACAAAATTTCATTTTTTGGATGTCCTCTTCATCTCTACATTCTACCCATATGTCCTTAAAATGGTAGACATGATTATGACTCTTCTTGAGTTTTCTATTGACATCCCTATAATCGAAATAATGCCTATACCTCTATGACCTTATAGTCATAATCTGCATCTTTGCTGCTACTAATTTGGATTTTTGCACACTTTGAATAGAATACCTTCTAATAGCAATTGGAAATTGAAAACCTATTTTGTAAATTTCCTAGTGTTCCTTGTGTATTGTAATTAGTTGTCTACATAATTCCATCAAAACCCACTTTTTAGAAGGATATCTTGGCAACATATATGGGAATCTAGTGTAACACCCTACTCTTAAATATGTAAAAGTGGGAAATTGCAAGAAAATACATCAAAACTTGCTAACAACTTTCCATGCCTCGTCAGACACTCTCTTCTTTTCTCGAGTTGGATCAAACATAAAAAGTAATGGCACAAAGAAGGCATTAGTGACCCTCTTAAAATGCTTGATACTCCCTCTCAAAGTGATTTAAGAGTAAAAATCATATACTGACATGAAATTTGTGTTACATTTTGTTGTCAACCCTAGAAATTATCTCATGAGAATAGTAGCATACACTAGGTAGGAGGTCATGTAAAACTTCAAGGTTGTTTGCACATTGATTAATTGTTCATGAATCTCATCACTAATCTATGTACCCCATTCTATGTGTGTCTTCTTCCTCCTGATGATTCAGATGTACACATACATCCAATCTTAGAAATTAGATGAGATGGGTAAAACTTTCACCCTACTTAGAAGAGTGATTATGTCTCGAACATCTTCCTTGAAGTCACTTCATGGAAGAGCTTTGGCCCATCAAGCAATGGTGGGGCTCAGAGTCTTCAACCATTATGAAGTGATCAATTGTTTGGATTTGTTATGATCTTTACCACAATCCTCTTGATCTTGTTGAATGGAAATACTTGTATACCTTTCCATGTGTTGATGGGTGTTTTATGCACTTTCTCAATATAGATAGTGCGTAGGTGCACTACCTCTCGTGAAAGGTAATCTCCAACAACAAGTTGCTGAAAATCACCCCAAGGTCTCTCGGGTGTCAGGTCATGATGTGCATGAAATTTCTTAGTTGTTTCAATGTGATTTTGCTAGTAATCACAGGGAAAGCTTACAAAGTTAAGCTAGAGGGAAGTTGGATCTTGAAATGGAGTTCTTGAGATGGGGAAGTTAGTGCACAATTGCTGCAGGTTCAAACAACAGTCCTAAACTCCAATTTTAACTTAAGATTTGGCTTTACAATGTGCAATGAACCTTAGCATAGGTTATTTATAAAAAAAAGGAAAAAGGGAAGGGAAGAGAGAAGGTTCTTGGATTTGAAATTCAGTAGTGAACAACGATCATGGAGGATTCTATTGCAGAAAAGCTTCCTAAAACATAATTTCACTTAACCAGATTGTATCACAATTTAATGAAATTTGTGCAAGCTTCTAAGGACTACAAATATTCAATCATTCATTCACCATAAGCATGAATAAATAATGGAAATTTAGAGAAGCTTTCAATTTAAGTCCAAACTAACTTTACACAACTATCTACCATCAATAAAAAAAGAAGTATGGATTAGAAAGGTTGCCAACACACAACATAATGCTTCAAAACCAATGAACAACATTATCTAATCTACTAAAGCAAGGTAAAACATGAAGAAAAACAAAGCAAAGTAATCCTACTTCAAATTAACTAACTATGGGAAAAGAACCATGTAACATGCAATGAAAACTCAAGAGTCCACCAAAAGCCAATGAACTTCTATTAAAATTTATGCAGCATGCCTTTACAACAACTGAACTCTCTCTTGAAAAAGAGAAGAGACCCCCTATTTATAGTGTTCCAAAAGAAAAATGAATGGCTAAGATTGATTTGCATTGTGTGGCTAAGATTCACTACAAACTAGGGTTTCGCCTACCCCCAAATATATTACAATTTAAAATACATTCTTTGTGTTTTCCCCTATTTTTTCTTCTTGTGGCAGCACTATATCTCTTTCATCTTTTGCTAATTTCCCTTTTGTTGTAGCTACAATGTGAGGAATTCATCATCAATCACAAGAATTCCTTCATTTCTCTTCATGGTGGCGTACTCCACAAACTTTTTGATCAATGCCCGAAGCTTGTTCCATTCCAAGATATCAGATTGGATCACCTAAAAATTCAGCCTCCTGGATTTGTTTGTGATGGTATCATATCCTTGTCAAATTTATGCGCATTCTTAATCACCTGCTCAAACTGAGAGAAGGCCCTTGCAGAAAAACCCATGAAATCTAGCGTTAGTCCATCCATACTCCCATTCTCCATTTTCTTATGAAAGTAGGGCTTTATCTTTTTGGGATCCAATTCGACTGCAGGAATATCAAAGTTTGTCATCAGCTTTATGTATTCTTCACAGACAACACAAAATTACTTTATCTAATCAATCTCAATCTCCACCTCATAGAGCACTTGCTCCAATACCTCCTTTCTATGGTCAAGGCTCAATTTCCACATCTCTACGAGTCAATGATCACCTTTAGCCAACGAAAATTCCTTTTCCTAGGATCCATCAGGTACCTCGAGGATGGCCTCAAGTTTGGGGTACGTGATCCTGTATTGCTCGGGGAAGTCAATATAAAATTTCCTTATTCCATCAAATACTCTTTGAAATTCTAGGAATTTGTTGGCTGTCCTAACCACACAACCGATGCCCATGTTCCCATTGTAGACAACCTGTCTGAACCATTCCTCCATAGATTTTGTCCAATTCTTTCTCTTCTCAAGCGGATCAATATGGTCCTTGGATAGTAATTGTGGTGGCACCGAGGATGTGGTGGGAAGCTCTTCTACTGATGACCATTGCTGAATATATGCTATCAAATCAACCACTTGTGCCTTTAGTTCCTCCTTTGAAATATTATCCTTACACATCTGATGCATGATGGTGGCAATAGACCCTTGGAGGTGGTCAATATTCTTCTCTCTAGTAGCCATCCCCATGTCAATGGTGGAGATGTTGTAACTTATTCCTTTTTCTCCCACCATTAGTGTGGCTATTTGCATAGTTCTAGATCCAGAGGCATCCATTGTTAGCTAAGATTTGACCTTAGGCTTATTTTCTTTCATGGTACTAATCTGGGTTTAGGCCAAGATGGCCTCCAGCCTTGCTCTTAGATCCTTTGAGCTTGGGGTTATCTTTTGAAATTGTTTCTCCAATGACTCAAGCATCTGAGATTCTCCCCTTGGCGATTCATGAATGAATTCTTCCTCACAGGTGTCTTCAATCTCCATCACCTTACTACTTGGGGCCTCTTGCTAGATCGTTTCTACTTCTTCTTCATCTAAATCATGAATGAATACAGTCTCCTTTTGTGGGGACTCGGTGGCTGTATACTCTTTGGGGCTATCTTCCCCTTTGGTAGTTTTATTTTCTTCTTATTCTTCATGCGCATGTTCTTTGGGATGCTTCATTCCTAGGATTTCGTGGGTTTCAACCTCTTCTTGGGGTTTATCTTCTCCTTTCTTTTCCTCTTCCTCTCATTGATGTGGTAATTCTTCTTGTTCTTTCTTTTCTTTCTCTTCTTGCCCTTTCGAAAGAGGCATTTCTTCACCATGTTTGGGGCTTTCATCATGCTCCCCAGTTGGAGGTTCAGTACCCTCCTCCATCTTATCACTTGATTCCTTTTCTTCCTTAGAAGGCTTCCTTTCTTCTTCCTCTCCAATATTCTTCAACTGCCGAGTTAATCCCTCTTGAATTTCCTGAATTGCAATTGAGGGTACCTATCATATATTGTGTATGGTCAACCAGTGAATAGACTAGGTAGGACGTCATATAGAAGTGTGAGGTCTTCTTTACAACCATAAATTTCTCATGGAAGAAATCACTAATTATTATTGCCTAGTAGAACTTAGTTTTACCTTGAAGGATCTCTTCCATGAAATATACCATCCAATCTTGGAAATAGGCCGTAGTTGGGAGGCCCATGAATCTAATCATCAAGGTCACCAAATCATGGTTGTCCTCATAAAAGTCACTGCGAAAGAGCTCCTAGGGCACCTTAGCTGCACTACCCCTCTTTTCTTTCAACCAGCATTGGTTGATAAGCCTTTTTCATTTAAGAGGGTCTTCATCCCATATCACCTTGCCATCCTCTATGGATGATTCCTCCATCTCTCCGAAGGTAGGAATATGAAAAGTCTTTATTATTGACTTGGTAGACATTCAACCAAAACATTTCCGTCCCTATCCACCATGATTCTGGTTTCTAGATGATATGCCTCCCTGCAGGCCATCACTAGTTTAGGGGTAATAAGATTAGGAGGGAAGCCTGCAGCTTTGGAAAACCCACTACTTCTAATCCTTCTCTCACTTTCAGTTGTAGGGTTGATCCAGACCCTCTGCTTGAATTCATCGATGTCTACATGTCTGATGTTCATGTCCGAGACCTTCTAGGCCAAGGTGACCTTGGAGTTGAGAGTTTCCCATTGGAACTTATATTTCATCTGGTCCTTTTCATCTTTCCCTTGGGGTTCCTTGGTTGTTTTCTTCCCTTTGTCCTTCTCCATGGTTGCTCTCGAAGGTCCTGCACTTGATTCCATATATCTTGCGGGAAAAAGAGAGGTGAGCACATTCAAGCATGAAAACATGGAAACGCTAGCCAAATCACTGCAAAATGGCGCTAGATTAGATAATTCATCATTGAAGAACCCTAACATTTCCTTTAGATTGACATTAGAATTTTGTAGGAGGGATTTTTCAATAATTCAGGTCCCAGGGGTCAGATTTCCCTTGGCTGATGGTAGTTTGGAGAAGCTGTAGTAGGGACGAAAATCAGGGCACACTCGCCTATCTCGACTCACCTTCAAATTTGGTCTATTTGTGGGGTCCACAAAGGAGGGTGCCCTATTTTGGCATGTGGGTCTAAGTCACTATGAAGATTTAAGGGCATTAAGATCACCTTTTGAGCAATCGGGACCAAGAGGAAGCTTTGTTGTTTGGAGTCTACCATTGAGAATGACTCTAGAAAGATGGCATCCCACAAGTGGAGTTCCATCAGGTGGGACCCAAGGCTCTAGAGGGTGGTGGTATTACTCTCTTGTAGTTGGGTCAGCATGGACGGGAGGACGTTAGGTGATTGTTGTTTGGAATGACAAAAATCAAGTGAAAGCTCGACGGGAGCAACCCGCCTTGTCAGGTTTGAAAAAAGATGGGTCTTCCATGTTTACTTTGCTTATCATTGAAAGTTTAGTGGCCAAGGTAAGGTTGGGTTCCGGGTGGTGGAAGGGTAGAGGCAGTTTTTTATTTACAACAGTGAAATATAGATGGAGTCCTAGTGACGACAATCGGACAAGGGAAACGTGCTGAAGGCCAACCACTTAGAAATTTCACATTTTTATTTAGACGACTGCGATGGAGTTAGGTCCTAGAGGGAGGAAGGATGTTCATCAAAAGTCGTAAGAGACAACAATCTTAATGCAGAGCCCTTGGATGGAAGTCCTCTAGGTGGGACCCAAGATGAGGTTAGCACTTGCTCATTTAAGGTTCAAAATAAAGGAAGCCAACTAGGACAAGTTCGGGATCCAAAAGTCAGGAGAATGCTGGGCGAAAGCTGTCTAGGGTAGTGAAATGTCGATGGAATTCTACCGGTGGAAGTCTGTGAGGTGGAGTCCGAGATAGACAGTGACTTAGGATTTTTCATGAGTTTAACCATAGGGAAATTAGGAGGCCGGGGTCCAAAGGTTTGGAAAGTTGGGGTCAAAAAGCTGTTTGGAATGATAGATCATGAGCAGCGCCTTAGGCACAGAGTCCCATGGTGGTGGACCCGAAAGGTTCATTGGATCTCATCATTTTCACTTTGAGTTTTGACCAAGTTTGGGCAGCAAAGGAGGAGAGTCCTCCTACTAGGGAAAACCCGGAGGGGTCACCCGCTGTTTAAGTTTAGGTTTAGTTTTTTAATGTTTGTGACGGTGACGGGAGTTTGAGGGCCCATAGAGCGTAAATGCTCTGGCTAAAGAACGATGTCGAGGAGTCAAGGTTTTGTGGTCACTATATTAGTTGATTTGGAGGGTTTTACATGAGTTGAGCACATGGGTTTTGTGCGCCCTTGTTTTCTTTAGCTAGTTATTAGGTTTTTCTCTCTTCAAGTTCATCAATTTTTTGAAAATCAAAGGAAACATAATGGAGGGCGCGGAATGGAAAATTCACCTCAAGAATCTGATGAAGGTGGATGACTAGGTAGGCAATAGAGATCTGGAGATGGTGATCAAGTGATGCGAAAGTGATGGTGACATTAGAAGCTAGATCTGACTCATTCTGAACAAACTGGCAAATGAAAATGACAGTTTAGAGTTTACTATTTATAGAAATTGCCTCATTAATGCACCTCATAAATGTGGGTATGGTGGGTTAGAAGGTTGGTAAGCCATCATTTGAAAATGATAGCAGGAGCATTGAGACCTGCCAGGTGGGTGGTAGTCAGCTGATGGCCATTTGGGTTGTTCGGTGATAAATAGACAATGCTGGAGGGTCTGGATCTTGGTGAGTGGAAAGCCGCTAGATGATAGCCATTCAAAAGTTAACAATTAGGGAAATGGAAAACAATCCCACGAGTCTCGATAGGTGGAGAGTTGTCAGAAGAAGGCCATTTAAGATAGTTTTGAGGCAATGGAGACTCGATGGGGCAACCCGACGGGGTAGGCCTGATGGGCTCCAGGGATGCCAACTTTGAAGAGCTAAGGAAAATAGCTAGTGGGAACCTGTGAAGACTTAGAACTTTGAGAATTTGAGGGGGAAAAAACATGGCCAACTCGAGATGACTTCCCTAAAGCTCATTGACCATTTTAAACACCAAACATGGGGCATGCAAAATGAGGTGGCAACCAAAAGTGACCTAGTGAGGTGAAGAAGAGAGAGGGTCCCCCTTCCGAATGGGGCGTGTGTGTTGAAGGCACAACAAATTGTGAGTTTGTTGGGGAATGCTCCCGAGTGTTCTAAGGATAAATTCTCATTCAAAACCTAGAATCTCTGGTTTCGTAGACCAAGGCCCGACATCAAAAAGTGAACTAAGAGAATAGGATCCTTAGCTAAGTCAACCCACGAAGACATCTCAGAAGTGTGCTTTAAGTGAATTCATTCCCTTTTCTTAGAAACTATGGAAAGTGTTAGAATTGGCTATGGCTACCACCCAAGATCTATGGACCAAATGGAAAGCACAAGAAAAGAGAGAAAATATGACAAAAATAAACTGTATTCAATGTCATTGATATGATATGATTATGATTATGATTATGATTATGATTATGATTGTTTACAATGATAGAGACCCCTTGGTTATATAGCCAAGGTGAGAACATAGAAGGGCATAAGATTATGACAAGTGTCAGAATCTTATGACATGAGACAACTATGAAGAGCTATCACTCCACTTAAGGTGGAGAGATAATCACATGATATGTCCACAAAAGGTGGAAGTGATGAGGTAATGACATGTCAAGTCCACCAAAAGTGGAAATTCTCCAACAACCTCCTATGTGGTCCCTAAGTAAACTTAACTAAGGTGTAATTAAGACCTAGGACAAGGTACAAGACTTTTAATTACACCAACACCCCCCCTTAAGTGCAACTTAGGGAGTAGCGAATTATTATGCAAATGGCACAAAGATGCAAAGATGGGTCCTGGCTACTAGGCCATGTTAGGTACCCATGTACAAACAATGCAATCAATGCAATCTCTCACAAGTGAGGAAAGGGAGAAAACCTCATGGGAAAAACTCCCCCTCAAAAGAGAGATGAATACAAAATAGAAATAAAATACTCTCCATGAAGAATGAGAAGGTAAAAACCCCATGTGAGGAAAAAGACCCCCCTATAAGAGAGAAGTAGAAGAGAAGCAAGGTAGCCCCCCCTCAATGTTGAGTCTCCTGCAATCATGGTAGAAGCTTGACATTGAATGCTGAAGATGATCCAATTGCCCCGAATAATGTTCCTCCCCTTGGGAAGAAACAAAACCAAGGATGTATGCAGGAAGTCATGAAGATGGATGATGTGCGATGATGTTGTCTCTGAAGCATGCTCAAGTGTCTCCATGTTGATGCAGAAAGCTGAACCACTCCAATCAGGCATTCTAGGCCACACTGCTGAAGAGGAAAACCAAACATCTAGTAGAGAAGAATGTAGAGCACAATCCAAAGACAAAGATATCCCCTCTGAAGACAAAGAAGCCTCCTCGAAATGCTATCCAAAAGTATCCACACTCACGTCAATCTGTGAAGAATGATCATGTAGAGAATGAACAAGAGGGTCAAGGTGTTCCCTCACAACAACTGAAGAAGGTGTATCTTCATCAAAGAGAAGATGTATGTCATCAATGGTGTCCTCCAAATCTGCAAGATGAGACTCCACAAACAAGTCTGAAATGCCTATTAGGAAGTCATCCAAAGTAGCCATATCTGGAAGACAATTAGGATCCTGCTGTACTAAATCACTACAAGCCAAAACTGTTGAATCACAAGTATCATCAAGCACAACAATAGATGGAGGAGATGAAATGCATGGCTCAAGAATTGGATCTGCTGTGAGTATGCCCAAGTTCAAAAAGCCAAATGTCTCCTCAGAATCATAGTTGTGATCAATAGTCGAAGGAACAAGATCATCATCAGAAGCAAACTGTGCAAAGGAATACAACCAAGATGAATGATCAACCACCCTAGTAGCAATGACATCTCTAGTCTCCAAGTCATGAATGATAACTGAATTAGGAGTGAACTCCACAGTTCTCCCATCTCCACCATGTGTAATCTGATAAATGGAAAGTAGATTGTTTTTCAAATGAGGAACACACAAGACATCCTGAAAAGTGTTCTCCCCAATGCTAATAGATCCCTTCCCTATTACACTCATGTATGTATTGTTTCCCATCAAGATAGGAGACATAGAACAAGGCTGAAATGAAGAGAAGATAGTCTGTGAAGATGCCATATGATGTGATGCTCCTGAATCTAGAAGCCATCTCCCTGATCCTGGACTTGAATGAGCACAAAGAGCTTGTCCTTTATATCTTGATGTTTGAACTTTGTCCTTTTTAGACTGTTTTGAAGTAGAAGGAGAAGAAGATTTAGACATTCTAGAAGGCAAATCAATGTGATTCTTTTTGAGAAGATTTTTCAACTCATCAATATCCTTCTTATAACAATAGTGTTCTTCATGTCCATCCTTCTTGCAATATGCACAAAAAGGCCTCTCCTTCTTAGATGATTCTCCTTTTGAAGAAGATTTTTTCTTTGATTGATCTGAATGTGGTTTTACTTGATCTGAATGTTGATTATTCTTTGTTTTCTTCTGTTTCTTATCCGATTCTGATTCTTTCACCTGATTAACCAACAATGCCTGAGATTTAGAAGTCTTGATGAGACCCATTGAGATAAGCTTTTGTTGCTCATGTATCAACATCTCAGAAAATGATGCAAATGAAGGTGTAGTGTATGCAGACCCCATAGTCAATCTATGAGTATGAAAGCTAGAAACAAAAGAAGCATAATCAGGACCAAGTTTGTTCATTGTATCGTACACCAACTGGATGTCCTTCTTGTCAATTCCACATGCTTTAAATTGCTCTTTTAGATCATTAACCTTAGTGATGTAGTCCTGGATGTTGTCAAATTTCTTAGGATCAAGATTCATCAAATCATTATCAATTTGATAACCTCTTACTTCATCTTTTGTACCATACAATGTTTTCAATTTTTCCCAAGCTTCATGAGAATTTTTACATGATTCAATCTGAAACAACAAATCTTGAGAAACTAGTCTATGAAGACACCCAAGAGCTTTGGCATGTTTGATCATCCATTTTAACTTTTTCTCATCATCTATAGGTTCAGGTACCTTATTTTCAACATATAGAGAGTGACTTTCTGTCATTAGAATATTCCATGCATTTTGATGCCATGTTGAATAATTATATGATGTGAGCAAAGGAACCTTAGAATGATCCATGAGAATGAAAGAGCAAAGCAAACAAATCAAATCAATGCACCAAAAGACCCCCCAAAATCACTCAATCAAGAAATCCCCCAAGCAATATCTGATTTGGCACTTTATATTTAGTGCATTTACAGTTGCTAGATGCCAAAAATAGCAAACTAGACTTGATCTTAGTGCTTACAAATTCCAAAATAGGCCACAGTATCAAGTACAATTTTTGGTACAAAATTAGATCAATCTAATCCTACCACTGAGAAGTATAAGAAAAATCATGCACTTTCAAAAAAAACTGCACTAAAAAATGTTACCGTAGGAGCAAGATATGAGCTCCCAAAGTTCCCAAAATGAGGATGAAGCAACAACACCTGTGAGAATCTACAAATTCTGGAAAAACCAGGCACAAAAACCAAAAACCAATTGCACCAGTGTGTAGAGCATGAAAAATTATCCCAAATCAAAAAAATTGCTCGAAAAAAGGAGTCAGAATGAGCAAGATATTGACCTTCAAAGTTGAACTGCAAAAATGAAAATGCAATTGGAGAGGGGTTGGAAAAATCAAACTAGTCGCTGACATCACTGCTGACGTAGGATGACGTCAGAAATTCACTCGATTAAATTTGACGTTCTCCAAGCCGTCACCAGAGTCGGCGGAATCTACAGGGAATATTCTTCAATCCTGGGCTTAAGATTGACGTTGAAATGAACATCGCTAGTGTCAGAATATTTATTTGCCTTTTTGCTGGAATATAATTTTTGTCAACAGAATATTCCTCACAGATGCCAGAATCTAGAAAGATACGTCGGAATATGTTGAAGTGTTCACCAGTTTTGAATTGTGGTCGCCGGTGAATATATTGATTGCCGATTTTTTTGTTGAAGCTGTTGTTGGTAGAGGAGATAGGGGCCTGCCTGGAAGTGGTACAGAATCTGCCATGTGGCAGGCTATGAGTAGCCTGCGCTGTAGGTACAGGTGAGGGGGCAGGGTACAGTCTGCAGACTGTACACTATACTCCGTGATTTTTTTAAAAACTTTTTGATTTTTATGACTTTTAATACAAATTTTGGTAAAAAATCCAAACAAATTTTTATTTAAAAAAGAACTCTGAAAATATTTTAAAATATTTCGAAGGGAATATAAAATGATTTAAAAAAAAAAATCGTACTGCAAAATTTATGACGCCTGGGGGCCGTACGACTCTCGGGTAAAATTTTTTGCCTCATCGGATGACTTGCTCCGAAATGGATGAATTGACAGTTGATCTTAGGGTTTTTGGCCCTTCTGGATGCGATGGCAGGGTCAGATTTAACCCAAAATGCTCCAAAATTGCAGCTACCTTCTGGATCTGGCAACCACACTTCAACTTCAAACCCTCATAGATTTGGCCTCGTATCTCTGATTTGGACGAAACAAAAGGCAAAATCGACTTTCTCGAACCTTCCAGACACAATGGTGAGCTCAGATTTACACTAGCAAGCTTGGATATGAACTTGCAACAAAGAGCCACGAATGAAACCTGCTCAAATCTAGAATCTCTCTTCAGAAAATGGCTCTCCAATGGCACCCAACCCGCTTTGGTACCATGTTAGAATTGGCTATGGCTGCCACCCAAGATCTATGGACCAAATAGAAAGCACAAGAAAAGAGAGAGAAAATATGACAAGAATAAACTATATTCAATGTCATTGATATGATATGATTATGATTATGATTGTTTACAATGATAGAGACCCCTTGGTTATATAGCCAAGGGGAGAACATAGAAGAGCATAAGATTATGACAAGTGTTAGAATCTTATGACATGAGACAACTATGAAGAGTTATCACTCCACTTAAGGTGGAGAGATAATCACATGATATGTCCACAAAAGGTGGAAGTGATGAGGTAATGACATGTCAAGTCCACCAAAAGTGGAAATTCTCCAACAATCTCCTATGTGGTCCCTAAGTAAACTTAACTAAGGTGTAATTATGACCTAGGACAAGGTACAAGACTTTTAATTACACCAACAGAAAGTGATAGCTAATTGAACAGAACAAGCTATGTGAATTGTCCAACCCCAAAATTAACTAGGAGTCCATAGCCTCAATGAAGTTGTCGTTGTGACCCCACAAATATTTCTCTACTACCAGCCAAGTGTCCATAGCCCCAGTAGAGTTATCCACACACCCATACAGTTGCTTGATTTCATTATTTTCTTTTCTTTCTTTTGATACTTCTTTTAAAACTTTATTCCCTTGCTCAACCATGTAAGCATTGAAGCCTACTATGGGTTTGGGAACCACAGTGGTCACTAGAGCAGACTTAATATTTTTCACTTACCAAGTCGCCATAACAACCACTATATAGCTCTTTGGAAACCATTAATATGCATGTTGTGTAGGATCTGAGATGAACACGAAAGGAAGATTCATCCAAGGGTCGGGTTCTAAGTCAAAGTTCAAATGAGGAAACCACTCCATAGTAGCTATCAGAGATCAATAGTTGAGAGTGAATATTTAGCCACAAAACACTAAGAGTGGGCTATAGAGTGAACCATTTGTTAAAAAAGCACAACCACGTCCACAAAAATGAAGAACACCCTCATCAAAGCAAAATAGCAGGGAAATGAGTAAAAAAAAAGCAAAGCAATGCAAAGCAACGAAGCAAGAAAACACAGAGTAAAAGCAACCCAAACTAACCTATGTACAAGTATTTATAGGAATAGCTCCAAAGAAGCTTAGGCTTGGAAGTAATGCTTTAGGTGTTTCCCATTGACAGGAAACAAGACATCTTCATTAGTTAGGGTATTTAGGCAGAAATCATTGTCTCCAAGGATTTCAACAATCTGAAAGGGGCCAAGCCACAACTTGTCAAATTTTTCATGTCCCCCTTTCTTCTCATGGGCCTTGTCCCAGCATAGGACTAGATCAATGATTCTAAAGGCCTTGATTTTGGCTCGATGGTCAAACCATCTTTTAACTACACCTTGATGTTTGGAAATTTTTTCTATAGCATGATAACACACTTCTTCTAAGTGTAACAAATCAACCAAGTGAGCTTCTCTACAATCACCCTCTTCATAAAAGTTATTAATCAATTGGAGGGTGGGGATTTTCAGGTGGATTGGGAATATAGGCTCTACGTCATAAATGAGGTGGAATGAGGAATCACCAAGGGTAGTCTTGTGGCGTGTGTGATCTACCCAAAGGGGAATATGGAGCTAGGTATGCCAATCCTTGGGATTCATATTAAGCAATTTTTTAATCACAGTGATTAGGTTTTTGTTTGTGGATTTTGCCAAGCTATTGCCTTGGGGATAGTAGTTAGACAAAAACTTGAGGGAAATTCCATAATCAAAGGCCCAACTGACAAAACTAAGCGAGGAAAATGTAGGGCCATTATCACATACTAATGCATATGGGAAACCAAAATGGTTTAAGATAAAACTTTCGAGAAAATTTGTAACTACCTTTGTTGTGCATTGCCGACATGTAATGGATTATGTCCATCTAGTGTAGTAATTGGAAGTAGTTAAAATGTACTTGTGTCCTATAGATGATGGTGAGCTTACCGGACCACTAAAGTCAAGACCCCATTGCATGAATGGTCTCACCTCTAGAACTGGTTGCAACGAGACAACAACGTTCTTCTCTCTGGTTGTAGCAGTTTGGAAGATATGGCATGTGCAGACATGGTTGTGAGAATCTTTGAAGATGGTTGGCCAATATTAGCCTACCCTTAAGATTTTCTGCACGGTAGAAGGGCCAGATCCATGACCAGTGCCAACTTTGTCATGAAATTCCTTTAAGACCCGATTTGCTTCTTCTTTTCCAAGGCATCTTAGATAAACACTTTTGTGATTCCTCTTGTATAGTATAGATCCCTGTAGCATGTAGTTGCTACTTTTTAGGTGAAGAGTTGAACTCCTTGTAAGTGGGATGGGCACTTGTGGCTCAACAAATAGTAGACTATGTCATCGTACCATTCCCTTGGGAAAACATCTTCAAACTGATATTGTTGAACTATAATTTTGGGTCCTGCTTCATCTATTGTCTCAGCTATCATTTGAGTGAGTGCCTATCCTCTTACCAACTTCATTGGTTGAATTTCCATGTTGTATTCCTCCAGCAGGGTGACCCACTTGGCTCTTCATTCTCCCAACTCATTTTGCATGAGCAATGTCTTCACTGCTGGGTCAGGAACAATGGCGAACACCTTATTGCGCAAGATGTAATGCCTGAAATTCTTAACCCTCTGACAAGAGCATATGCTTACTTTTCCACATTGTGATATCCTAGTTTGAAATCATTCAAGGGAGCACTCATGAAGGTGATCGAGTGCTCATTTCTATCATTGTCCTTATGGGTTAGAATGCTGGCACATGAGTGATCTAAAACAAATAAATAGATGTAGAAGGGTTTCAAGTAGTATGGGTTGACTAGGAAAGGTTCCTCAATAATAGATTTCTTAATCTCTTCAAAGGATTGCTTTTCTTCTGGGGTCCACTCAATCTTAGCATCTTGTTTCAACATGGCGTTGAGTGGCTTGATGATTTCAACAAAGCCTGTGATGAACTTCCTTATGAAGTTGATCTTTTCGAAGAAAGATTTGAGTTCTTTCTTGTTTCCTGATAGCTGAATCTTCAGTAGGGATTAGATGCACTCAGGGTTGATGGAGATTCCTTGCTCTGAGATGATGTGCCCGAGCAACTTTGCTTGAGTGACTCCAAAGATGCATTTCTTTGGATTAAGAGAAACTCCAAATTATCGGTACCTCTGGAAAACTTTGTATAATTCAAAGGCATGATCACTCCATTTCTTTGAGAACATGGTCAAATCATCCATGTAGATGATGATGCATTTTCCAATTAGATCTTTAAAGGAAATGTCCATGGCATGCTGGAAAGTGGCACCAATGTTAATGAGCCCAAATGGCATTCGTCTATAGGAAAAGGTGCCCCACTTGGTGGTGAATGCTATCTTGTGATGATCTTCATACTTGACCATGACTTGGTTGTATCTAGAGTACCCATCCAAGAAGGAAATCATTTGTGAACCATTGACGATCTGCAACACCTCATCCAATTATGGCACTGGATAGTTGTCCTTTTTTGAAGCTCTATTCAGATTGTGGAAGTCCACATATAATCTAATTTCTTCGTTCTTTTTATTGACTAGGAAAAAATTGGCCACCCACATGGAATGCCTAACTAGAAAAATAATTATGGCTGAAATTAACTTCTACACTTCCTTATAAGTGATAGGCTCTAACAAGGTATTGATAGGACGTTGTCTTTTTCGAAATGGTCGCACATCAGGCTTGAGAGGGATGGTATGTGTGATGATGGAAGTATCATAGGTATTCAAATATTTGTAGCTCCATGCTACCACATTGTGGTACTTTTGCAAAGCATCAATAATCCCTTTCTTTTCTTCTACAGTGCATACTTTGCCAATAGAAACATTTTTAACTTCCTTGGCTATTTTGAGGTTGTGGATGTCGCACTGGTTGCTTATGGATTCCTTCTTTGCTTAATGATATTGATCTCTAATTTTATCCAAGTCAAATATGCGCTCAAAATGAACCATACCTCTAGGGATTGTATTGGTTTTAAGGTTGATGACCCCCTTTGTGTCAAGTTCAACTTCTTTTGGATCAGTTTCATCAGTTATTTATGTGGAAAACATGTCAGAACTCATTATAAACTCTAGGATATGCTTATCATCATTGAATACTTGGAAATGAGTGAGGTTTTTTGGCATAGATGAGGTAGATGTTAGCTCAACTATGAATCTCTTGAGACTAGAATGTCAAAATGCTACAAGTTTTTATGGCTCTATTCCATGGGTAGCGAAGTAAGTCTATGGGTAGCGAAGTAAGTCTTATCCATGGGGTTGATGAGTTCAAACCTGGCACTGACTCTATGGGGTTGATGAGTTCAAACCTGGCACCGACTCCCTGCTTGGACTTAGATCCATCAAAGTGCAATGTCTAGAATTTGGAAGGCTTTTTGACGCTAGGGCCAATGATGCATTCATTCCCTTTAGGCTATGTGCTTGCATCTACAACCTTCAGAGTAGGCATTGGTTCAATATGATTGGAGGATAGCTATTGTGCTAACATCTCCTTTTGAGGAGTAACTATTCTTTGGACATGTTCCACTACTACTTGGCACAAACAAGCTAATGTGCTTGAGGAGTAACTCTATGGGTAGCGAAGTAAGTCTTATCCATGGGGTTGATGAGTTCAAACCTGGCACCGAATCCCTGCTTGGACTTAGATCCATCAAAGTTCAATGTCTAGAATTTGGAAGGCTTTTTGACGCTAGGGCCAATGATGCATTCATTCCCTTTAGGCTATGTGCTTGCATCTACAACCTTCAGAGTAGGCATTGGTTCAATATGATTGGAGGATAGCTATTGTGCTAACATCTCCTTTTGAGGAGTAACTATTCTTTGGACATGTTCCACTACTACTTGGCACAAACAACCTTCGAATTCAGAGTGGGAAACATTGTGAACTCTGCACTAGCTAGGGAGTAGGAGCTCATGGAAGTCCATTTTGGCTCCTAGACTAAGTTGATTTTGTACGCACTTCTCCATGAAGTATTGAAATCCATCTAACAATCCCAAATTTCCATCTTCATTAGGCTCTTCATCTTTTGATTCCACTAACATCTTCATACTTTGAGGTGCATGGGCAAAGTTGGTTGGAGGACTGCATTGTACCAAGAAGATCTCCACAACTAGTTCTTCTTCTTGAGGCTTTGCTTCTTCCTAATAAGAAAAGGGACAATAATTACCCAATTCCATTTCAACAAACAACACCTCATTGACGTTGTTATATTCTGTGATCATAAATTTCATTCGTGGATCCTGATCTATTCGAATATGGTTTGGTAGGCCTTTCCATGGCAGCCACATATGAGAAAATTCTATTGCAGCATACCCATTCAATGCAAGGGTTAAGTCCCATCCTAAGATGATTTTGTATGTATCGGGAATGTCTGCAACTTGGATGTCAATTACTTGTTGCACCCTCGGATCTGCAACAATCTTCATCAAAATGCAATTGATCTCCCCAATGATGTTGACCTTAGTCTTGTACAATTGTGCCACTTTTCTCCTTGAAGGTGTGGGGGTAATCCCAAGGGATTTGCACATTTCTGAAGGCATGACGTTGGCTGATGCTCCTAAGTCAATTAGGAAATTGTGCAAGTTCTTTCTGAATATTCTAATTGTGGTGAGGAAGGGTGACATTTCAAACTTTCCTTGGAATAATCCCATAGGCCTGTTAGCTTGGGCCACTTTACTCTTGTCCTTCTCATTGGACTTCTCTTTAGTTTGCACTGGGGTCTGTTCTTTGGCAAGTTGTTTTCCAATTTGCTGGTTGGTGGAGGCATCCTTCTTCTTGCCTATGATCTCTTGGATTATGGGCTCCTATTGAGGTTCTTCAAAGGTGACTCTCTTAGAAGGTATCCCTTGTGTTTTTTTAGAGGAGGGGGTTCCATTAATAACCCTAAAGAAGGCATGCCAAATTGTAGGAACCTTGAGCAACTCAAAGGCAGACAGACTAATCTTAACTTAAATTCTTCAACAACACATTCCCCCATTTGTTCAATTTCGGGCTCAAAGGATCTACCTATGGATGAGCTAGTAGGATGAATTTACGTTTGATTAGGTTGTTGGTTGTTGTTCAAATATTGTTTGGGCACATGGGGATAGCCAAGGTTGTTGCTAGCATTGGGGTCAGATAGGGTGCTAAAGTTATTGGGTGGGGTGGAAGTAGTAAAAGGTCCTCCTTCTTTCCTATTTCTCAAGTAATATGGACTGACTCTTTGATGAAACATTTGAACCTCATCTTCATGAAACTCCTCCCCATCAATGAGGCCATTATCTACCGAAGTAAAAAGATGAGACAAAGCTTCTTCATTACTTACCTCTTGTACTTCTTCATTTTTTGCAGAGGCAGTCTTGATCTTGAGCTCGTTGCTTTCACTTCGTAGGAATGGGGCCTAGTTGACCATGAGATAGGAGGAATCGTAGTGCTTGGATGAAACTATATCTCTATAGTTTGCACTCTCAACAATGTTCTGGACCTCCACTTGAAAGATCTCTATGGCTATCTAGAATTCGAGGCAATCTAACTCAAAATTCCTATTTGTCTTATGAATCTTGCACCATCCAGACAGAGTAGCTTCGGCAAGGTACAGTCCGCTAGTTGTCTTCTTTGTGTTGGAAAGCTAGTCAAGAAGAGTGGGGACAACTCTATTGTTCAGCCTTGTATTCCATGTTTAGCTCTATCTTTGGGAGGGTCTCCTTTCAAAATTCTGATTAGAGTTATGTCCCCATTCATAATTCGGCCCAGATGAGGTACTTGCCTCACAGTTGTCCCTATTATCTTGGTTGAGATTAGCTTGAATGTTGCATTGAGAATCTTACAGCTAGTTGTTCTAATTTCTCAAGTTTTTCATCTTTGTGGACATCTTCCAGATCATCTTTGTCATCTCATCCAATCGATCCTTCTTTGCATTGCTTGATTGCGGTGTTTGATTCTAAAGAAAGATAGGCTATGCCCCTAGTTGATTTTGCTGAGTGGGTGGGAATTAAGGCCCTTGTAGGTATAGGGGAAGTTGAGGCTGTTGTGAATATGCTTGTGGTTTCTAGGGCTGCAAGTAGTGAGGCACTGGGGGTGCCTGATTCATGGGTTGCCGCAGGTGAGGCACCAAAGGCAGCCATGGCACTTGATTCATTAGGGGAGTCTATTGTTGCAATGCTTGGGTAAGTCCCTAAATATGTAGTGGATGGGAAACCTACCCCAAGGAGGGCAGTGGACTAGAGGTGGTCTGACCCAAGTCAATGTTGGCAATAACTAATTCCACGTAAGCGTCCACTAGTCTAGTTAGAGGTGGTAACATTCTCTTTACCAATGCAACTGTGAGGATGTCCATGCTGCATAATATATTAGTGAGACAACAAAATCATTGAGCACATATAGGGCTTGAAACCTTGTGTAGGCTCAGTGGAATAGATCATTGAAGGAGCTAATTGGCTTATTGATTTCCCTATGAACTATCATAAATTGTCAATATAGGTCTGAAGGGTTGATTGAGATCTTGTACTTCTACAAGAAGGTGTTCATCAGTAAAGCCCACGATGTGATGGAACCCACCAAAAAATTAATGTACTAATAGAAGGATTCTTCCACTAATAAATAAGGGAAAAGCCTACATGCCACATCTTCCTGATCGATCTGCATGTCTTTCAACATTGTTTGGAATATCTTGATGTGTTCTTCAGCCATCCTCTATGGATCCCAAGGATTGAAATTCGAATAGAAGCTCTTTGGGTTCTTAGGCATGTCATGGTAAGCATTGAAGTGCAATGGAGAAGGGTTTTTCCCAAGCCAAGCCATGAGGGGAGGCAAAGATAGTATTTTCTATTGAACAGTAAACTAGGGCTGCACAGGGGCAATGACAGTCATGACTGCACCTTGGACTTGGATGGTAGGGAAAGAGGGAGCACCCCAGCTGTGGGTAGTAAGAGGTGGGAAAGTATTATGGTATGGATGAATGGAATGAATGAAGGTGAAGGAATTCTACTGAGTTTGAGGTGAATGGAAGGAGAAGGGAGGCGAAGGTGAAGGTGAAGCGGGTGGAACGAAAGAGGAAGAAGAGACTACATCCTCTCTCTTAGTTCTTCTAGCCCTTGTGGGAGGTTGTAATTCCTAAAATTTCCCTTTGTTTAGAGTAAAATTTAAAATTATTTGTGACCTCTCAGGGGAGAGTGAATCACCTCGATCCAACTTCACTCAGATGCCCTCCTTCTACCGCCAGTTTTGTTGATGGGTGTTTTATGCACTTTCTCAACATAGATAGTGCGTAGGTGCACTACCTCTCTTGAAAGGTAATATCCCACAACACTTTGCTGAAAATAACCCCAAGGTCTCTCAGGTGTAAAGTGATGATGTGCATGTAATTTCTCAATTGTTTCAATGTGATTTGGCTGGTAATTACAAGGCAGACTTACAAAGTTAAGCTAGAGGGAAGTTGAATCTTGAAATGAAGTTCTTGAGATGGGGAAGTTAGTGCACAATTGATGCAGGTTCAAACAACAGTCCTAAACTCCAATTTTAACTAAAGATTTGGATTTACAATGTGCAATGAACCTTAGCATAGGTTATTTATAAAAAAAAGGAAAAAGGGTAGGGAAGAGAGAAGGTTTCTGGATCTGAAATTCAGCAGTGAATAGTGATCATGGAGAAATGTACTGTAGAAAACCTTCCTAAAACAAAATTTCACTTAACCAGATTGTATCACAGTCTAATGAAATTTGTGCAAGCTTCTAAGGACTACATATATTCAATCATTCATTCACCATAAGCATGAATAAGCAATGGAAATTTAGAGTAGCTTTCAATTTAAGTCCAGACTAACTTTACACAATTGTCTACCATCAATAAACAACAAAAGTATGGACCAGAAAGGTTGTCAACACACAACAGAATGCTTCAAAAGTAATGAAAAACATTATCTAATCTACTAAAACAAGCTAAAACATGAAGAACAACAAAGCAAAGTAAACCTACTTCAAATTAACTAACTATGGGAGAAGAACCATGTAACATGCAATAGAAACTCAAGAGTTCACCAAAAGCCAATGAACTATTAAAATTTTTGTAGCATACCTTTACAATAACTCAGCTCTCTCTTGAAAATGAGAGGAGACACCCTATTTATAGTGTTCCAAAAGAAAAATGAATGGCCGATATTGATTTGCATTATGTGGCCAAGATTAAAAAAAAACTAGGGTTTCACCTACCCCCAAATATATTATAATTTAAAATACATTCTTTGTCTTTTTCCCTATTTTGTCTTCTTGTGGAAACACTATAGCTCTTTTGTCTTTTGCTGATTTCCCTTTTGCTATTGCTACACTGTGAGGAATTCATCATCAATCACATGAATAACTTCATTTCTCTTCATGGTGGCATACTCCAAAAAATTTTAGGTGAATTCCTGGAGCTTGTTCCATTCCAAGATATCAGATTGGATCACCTGAAAATTCAGTCTCTTGGATTTGTTTGTGATGGTATCCTAGTCCTTGTCAACCTTTTGCACATTCTTAATCAACTGCTCAGACTGAGAGAAGGCCCTTGCAACAAAACCCATGAAATCTGACATTCATGCATCTATAGTCCCATTCTCCATTTTCTTATGAAAGTAGGGCTTTATCTTTTTGGGATCCAATTTGACTGCGGGCACATCAAAGTCTATCATCAACTTTATGTATTCTTCATAAACAACACAAAATTACTTGATCCAATCAATCTCAATCTCCACCTCATGGAGCACTTGCTCCAATACCTCCTTTCTGTGGTCAAGGCTCAGTTTCCACGTCTCTACGAGCTAATGATCACCTTTAGCCAAAGAAAATTACTTTTCCTAGGATCCATTAGGTACCTTTAGGATGGCCTCAAGTTTGGGGTATGTGATCCTGTATAGCTCGGGGAATTCGGTACATAATTTCTTTATTCCCTTGAATAATCTCTGTAATTCCAAGAATTTGTTGGATTTCCTAGCTGCACGACTGACGCCCATGTTCCTGTTGTAGACAACCTGTTTGAACCAATCCTCTATAGCTTTTTTCCAATTCTTTCTCTTCTCAAGCTAATCAATATGGTCCTTGGACAATAATTGTGGTGGCATAAAGGATGTGGTAGGAAGCTCTTTTGCTGATGACCATTAATGAATATATGTTATCAAATTAGCCACTTGTGCCTTTAGTTCCTCCTTTGAAATATTATCCTTGTGCATCTGATGCATGATGGTGGCAATAGACCCTTGGAGGTGGTCAATCTTTCACTCTCTATTAGCCATCCCCAAGTCAATGGTGGAGATGTTGTAACTTATTCCTTCTTCTCCCACCACTGGTGTGGCTATTTGCAAGGTTCTAGATCTAGAGGCATCCATTGTTAGCTGATATCTAACCTTAGGTTTCTTTTCTTTCTTGGTTCTAATCTAGGCTTAGGACAAGATGGCCTCCAACCTTTCTCTTGGATCCTTTGAGCTTGGGGTTCTCTTTTCCAACTATTTCTCCAACTACTTAGGCATCCGCGATTCTCCCCTTGGTGATTCATGTCTGACTTCTTCCTCACAAGTGTGTTCAATCTCCATCACCTTACTGCCTGGGGTCTGTTGATGGATCCTTTCTCCTTCTTCATCTAAATCATGAATGAATACAATATCCTTCTGTGGGGACTCATGGTTGTATTCTCTTTGGGGCTATCTTCCCCTTCAGTAGTTCTCTTTTCTTGTTCTTCCTCTTCATGCCCATGTTCTTCCAGTTGCTCTGTTCTTGGGCTTTCATGGGTTTCAACCTCTTCTTGGGGTTTATCTTCTCCTTTATTTTCCACTTCCTCACATTGAGGTAGGAATTCTTCTTGTTCTTTCTTTTCTTTCTCTTCTTGCCCTTCTAAAAGAGGCATTTCTTCATCATGTTTGGGGCTTTCATCATGCTCCCTAGTTGGAGGTTCAGTATCCTCCTCCATCTTATTACTTGATTCCTTTTCTTCCTCAGAATGCTACCTTTCTTTTTCCTCTCCAATATTTTTCAACTGTTGAGCTAACTCTTCCTTGAGGTCCACATCAAAGGTCTCCACAATATATTTGGTACTAGCATCTTCTCCATCACTCTCAAAGGATTTTGTTTCTTCACCTTTGCGCACCACTTCATCAATTGGTAGGTGCTGGAATTTAGGATGCTAATGGTAATCATTTGCTTCTTCCTTGATCCCTTTGGTGGCTTCCTTCTGTCATCTCTCCAACTCCTCAAAAATTTCCATTGTGGCTTTCATTTCTAGTGGTTCAGTTGGAGGAGTGGAGGTAGGAATATTAGCAAGAATTTGTGCCAAGGCAGCTTGAAGAGTCGGGCTCATTAGCACTCCTGAAAACACCAAGGGAACATTCTGCATATGCCAGGAGAAGGCTTCTGGAAGTGAGATTATGGGATTTGGTATTGTTGCTGTCATTAGGGGAAGTGATTTCGTCAAAGACATGGAAGCAGAGGAAAGTGGAGAGGTGGTGGAAGAGGAAGAGTCAATTATCATTACTTGCATCATGGGTGGAGTGGAAGAAAGGTGGACAAAGACATCCACTATAGGTGGGGAGGTGGAAACCATTGCCTGAGAAGTAAGTAGAGGGGCAAAAGTAGTAGCAACGTGAGTGGTAGCAGTGGTTGCAAGGGTGGAGGCAGTAGGTGGAGACCTTGAATGCTCAGTGTCTACTTCCTCCCCTTCATGGAGAGGGTCTTCTTGGATGGTATCAAGACTACCTGATGTCCTTGGCCTTTTGGAGGATTTTCCTTCTGAAGGCTTCCTTGAGTACACACAAGGTTTAGATTGTCCTTCCTCCGTCTCTTTTCTTTTTCTTGACCTAGTGACTAGAAGGGATTGAGAAGCTTCTTCTATTGGGGTATTAGCTGTCCCACTATTTGTCTCACTTGCAAGTTCTTCTTCAAGCTTCTCATAGGTCAGAGTGACCCCTTTTTTCTTTAATTGGGAAATTTTCCCATCAATCTATTCCTTTTTTCTAGCCTTGATGGGCTTGGTCAGAATATCGAGGTCATCAACCTCTTTATCACCCCAATCAATCAGTAGCAGTGAAAGGTTGGAAATTGCATTGTATCGACGATCCATTACTATATTCTCATCCTCCACTACCTAGTTTAACACTGGGAATAGGTTGATCCTCTTTACAAAATATGCAGTCATGCGCATGTAGTGCCTCATTCTCACTTCATTATCATCCTTACAGTTGGCCCATAAATATTCAACACTATGTCGATGGGCATATTCAACCATGACCATCTTCTTCAACTTAACATAAGGGTCCATTTGCGGTTGGGAAGTGTGGAACATCAAGTGATACTCCATGAGCTCTTTGTCTAAATTATCGACACACCGGGATGTGTGGAGTTCATATAGCTCTTGGCTAAAGGATAGGGGATAAGGGATCCCAGCCTTATGCTTGCTGCTTAAAAGGGCATGTGTGTGCAACAACTGCTGAGAGAGCTCTAATAGTATTATCTAGTCATTGGGGTACTAGGGTAGCTTGTATTGTTTCTCTAAAAATCCTTCAGCTCAGATGTAGGTGAACTTTAGATACTAAATGAATAAGAAGGAAAACTATTTGAGGAAGGAACTGGCATAGTGGGAGACTCTTCTTTTGAAGTCACCCCAGAGCAGTCTGATGATGTGACCTATGAAAGCGTCGTTAACTCTGTAATAATCCCTCTTGAAGTTCCTAAATTGCAATTGAAGGTACCTATCATATACTTTCAGCTCCCTATTTGGTTCCTCATTAGGAGCTCTAAACAAACCTCAATATTGTGTCTAGTTAGCTAGTGAATAGACTAGGTAGTATGTCATATAGAAGCTCGAGGTTTTCTTTACAACCATAAATTGCTCATGGAAGCAATCACTAATTATTCTTGCCCAGTAGAACTTAGTTTTACCTCAAAGGATCTCTTCCACAAAATATACCATCCAATCCTAGAAATAGGCCATAATTGGGAAGCCCATGACTCTACTCAGCAAGGTCACCAAATCATGGTATTTCTCGTAAAAGTCACTGCGGAAGAGCTCCTAGGGCACCTTAGCTACACTGCCCCTTTTTTCTTTCAATCGGTATTGGTTGATAAGCCTTTTTCATTTAAGAGGGTCACCTTGCCATCCTCTATGGATGCTTCCTCCATCTCTCCGAAGGTAGGAATATAAAAAGTATTTATTATTGACTTAGCATACATGTCAGCCAAAACATTTTTGTCTCTATCCATAATGGTTCTGGTTTTTGGCTGATATCCCTCCCTGTAGGCCATCACTAGTTCAAGGGAAATAAGAGTGGGAGGGAAGCCTGTAGCTTTGGCCAACCCACTACTTCTGATCCTTCTTGCACTTTTGGTTGTAGGGTTGATTTGGACCCTCTACTTGAATTCATCGATGTCTGCATGTTTGATGTTTGTGTTTGAGACCTCCTTCCAGGCTGAGGTGACCATGGAGTTGAGAGGTTCCCCTTGGAACTTACATTTCATCTGGTCCTTTTCATCTTTCCCTCAGGGTGCCTTGGTTGTTTTCTTCCCTTTGTCCTTCTCCCCGGCTGCTCTTGAAGGTCCTACACTTGATTCCATATATCCTGCAGGCAAAAGAGAGGTGAGCACATTCAAGCATGAAAACATAGAAGCACTAGCAAAATCACTACAAAATGGTGTTAGATTGGATAAGTCATCATTTAAGAACCTTAAAATTTCCTTTAGATTGATATTAGCATTTTATAGGAGGGATTTTTCAACAATTCGGGTCCCAGGGGTCAGATTTCCCTAGGCTAATGGTAGTTTGGAGAAGCTGTAGGAGGGACAAAAATTAGGGCATGAAAACCCACCTATCTTGAACCGCCTTCAAATTTGGTCTATTTGTGGGGTCCACTAAAGAGGGTGCCATATTTTGGCATGTGGGTCTAAGTCACTTTGAATATTTAAGGGCGTTAAGATCACCTTTTGAGCAATTAGGACTAGGAGGAAGCTTTGTTGTTTGGAGTTTGCCATTGAGAACAGCTCTAGCAAGACAACATCCCATGGGTGGAGTTTTGCCAGGTGGGACCCAGGGCTCTGGAGGGTGGTGAAATTACTCACTTGTAGTTGGGTTGGCATGGATGAGAGGACATTAGGTGATTGCCATTTGGAATGGAAAAAATTGGGTGGAAGCTCGATGGGAGCAAGCCAGCTTGTTAGGTCCAAATGGAGATGGGGCTTCCATGTTTACTTTGCTTTTCATTTGAAAGTTCAACGACCAAGGTAAGGTCGAGTTCTGAGTGGCAGAAGGGCAGAGGCAGTTTTCCATTTAGAACGACAGAGCACAGATGGAGTCTTGGTGATGACGACTGGACAAGGGAAACCCACTGAAGGTCAACGACTTAGCAACTTTCACATTTTCATTCAGACGACCGCGATGGAGTTGGGTCCTAGAGGGAGGAAGGCTATTCATCAAAAGTCATAAGAGATGACGATCTTACTGCGGAGGCCCATAGATAGAATTCCACTAGGTGGTACCCAAGATGAGGTTAGCACTTGGTTGTTTAAGGTTCAAAATAAAGGTGGTCGACTAGGAAAAGTTTGAGATCTAGAAGTCAGGAGGATGCTACGAAAAAGCTGTCTAGAGTGGTGAAATTCTAACGAAATTCTACCAGTGGAATTCCATGAGGCGGAGTTTGAGACAGATAGTGACTTAGGATTTCACATGAGTTTAACCATATGGCAATTGGGAGGCTAGGGTCCGAAGGTCTAGAAAGTTGGGTTTAGAAAGCCATTTGGAATGGCAGATCATGAGTGATGCCCTAGGGATGGAGTCCCTTGGGGGTAGACTCAAAAGGTTCATTGGATCTCATCATTTTCACTTTAAGTTTTGACCAAGTTTGGGTGGTGAAGGAGGAGAGTCCTCTTGCTAGGGCGGACTCAGAGGGGTCGCCCACTGTTTAAGTTTAGGTTTAGTTTTTTAACATTTGTGATAGCGATGGGAGTTTGTGGGCTTGCAGAGCGTAAACATTCTAGCTAAAGAACAGTGTCAGGGAGTCAAGGTTCTGCGGTCACTATATTAGTTGATTTGGAGGGTTTTTCATGATTTGAGAACATGGGTTTTGTGTGCCCTCATTTTCTTTAGCTAGTTATTAGGTTTTTCTCTCTTCAAGTTCATCAATTTTTTGAAAATCAAAGGAAACATAATGGAGGGTGCAGGATGGAAAACTCACCTTGAGAATCTGATGAAGATGGATGACTAGGCAGGCAACAAAGATCTAGAGATGTCGACTGAGCGATGTGGAAGCGATGGAGATGCTGGAAGCTAGCTCTGACTCATTCTAAACAAACTGGCGAATGAAAATGATAGTTCAGAGTCTACTATTTATAGAAATTCCCTCATTAAATGCACCTCATAAATGCGGGTACAATGGGTCAGAAGGTTGGTAAGCTATCATTTGAAAATGATATAGGAGCATCGGGATCCGCTGGGCAGGTGGTGGTCAGCCAATGGCCATTTGGGTTGTTCGGTGATAAACAAACGACGCTGGAGGGTTTAGGTCCTAGTGAGTGGAAAGTTGCTAGACGATAACTGTTCAAAAGTTAACAATCAGGGAAATGACGAACAATCCCGTGGGTCTCAACAGGCAGAGAGTTGTTGAAAGAAGGCTGTTTAAGATAGTTGTGAGGAAACGAAGACCTGATGGGGGTGGCCTAACGGGGTGGGCCCGATGGGCTCTAGGGACACCAGCTTTGAAGAGCTAAGGAAAACAACTAGTGGGAACCAACAAAGACTTAGAACTTTGAGAATTTGAGGGGGAAAAATAGAGTCAACTCAAGATGATTTCCCTAAAGTTCATTGACCATTTTGAACACCTAACAAGGGGAACACAAAATGAGGAAATAACCAAAAGTGACCCAGTGAGGTGAAGAAGAGAGAGGGTCCCCGTTCTGAATAGGGCATGTGTGATGAAGGAACAACACCATGTTTGGAACCTAGAAAACTATATCCAAGAATTTTGGATCTAATCTCATCATAACTTTCCTAGAAGAGTCTCTAACACCCCTGTCATCCCTGATATAGTGTGAGGAAACTTGTAGGACAAATTCTGGGTAGTGAGAAGCTACTAGAAATGAATCCGCTCAATGAATATTGTTGTGGACAACTGCTTGCATGTCTCCTTCCAATGGTTGCTTTTCCATTCTCTCTACAAAGTCCTCCATGTCAAGGTGATCAATTTTTGTGTCCTTGATCTCATCGATCTTAGACATCACAACAGTGTGCGCATAGATGCTAGATACTTGTACTTCATTTTGTATTTTTTAGATGATGAAGGAGATTCTTCTATTGTCACTAAGAACACAAGAGATCACTAGAAATCACCTTTGAAGAACACTTGATAAGAAGTTGAAGGTAACTGCAAGGAAACATGAACTTATCCAATTTTAGGAGTATATGCATCATGGAAGAAAATAGAATGTGTGAAGCTATGAAATCACTTTGGAGTGAGTTTACATGAGCTATGGAGTGTGAATAATGGAGCAAAAGAAAAAAGAATAAATTTTAGAAAGTGATTTGGAATGATTTTCAACATTAGTGAAAATTTCTATTTTTTGTGTAAGGGTGCTGAAAATTAGCACCCTTACACTTGGAATTTCTGCATTTGATATAATGGCACTTAAAAATAGTGCTCGAACATGTTCTAGAAAGATTGGTAGGAACTTGGTATATAAGCACTAAAAATTAGTGCCCTGATATTTCTTGCGAAGATCACTTCGTGCATTGGCGGTGAAAATTGACGCTTGTGCATTTTCCTTCGATGAATATCTTTGGTATGCAACGAAAGTGAAAATCACTGCTGGTGCATGGGAAATAGCTGTTACGTTGGTTAGGAGTGGTGATTTTCACTGCTCTTACATATGGAGTTTAGAAAATCATTTTAAAATGTGGGGGCGGTGAAAATCACCTCCCCTACATCAGGGGAAGATAAGTTCAATGCACAACCAGGAAAAATCATCTCCCCTACATTAAACACTGACAAAGACAATCACAATGGCAGGTTCTTTTGACACTTAGGTATATCATCTAATTGCTACAATGGTGAAAATCACTGTCAGATAGTCTTTGGTTTTGAATGATCAAAACACAAGTTTTTCAACCTTTTCGGATTTCAAATAGGGAAATTTCAATAGACTCAAAGAAAACAAGTAAGGTGAGAAAGTTCACTCAAAAACTAGGGAAAAAACACAAATGATAGGAATGTTGCAAATGGTTATAAAAAGAACAAAAAACCTACAAAAAAAGAAAAGAAAATGATGAATGCATTCCTTAAAATGGAAATAACACTACAAAAAACATTTGTAAAACTAGAAGATCAAAAAGGGAACAAATGGAGACATTCAAACAAAGGAATAAATGCAACATACCTATGAAAAGGAAGAAAAAACAAAAACCCTAGAATGGTGATGGGAAAAAAAACATGTGGATAGTCTGAAACCAAGCCTGACATGATCTAGAAGTTGAAATGTACTCATAGGAGACAGAGGAGGATGAAATCAAAGCAAGATGCAAAGAAATGAAGGCAAAGAGGACTTAAAAAGTGATTAAAGAGTTATTAATGAATTTAATTAATGAACACGAAGTTCATTAACTCCATGCATGGGAAGGTGAGAACATGTAGGGGTGGTGATTTTCACCACCCCAACATATTCAAAAAATTGGAAAAAAAACATACATGGGCACTAAAAATCACCGCCACGGCATGCAAAAACTTGCAAAAGCACTAAAAATTAGTGCCTTAACATGAAGGGTGAGGGAAGAAATGTAGGGGTGTTGAAAAAAAACACCTCTACACTTAGATAAAATTTATTAAAACTACTCATGTAGGGGCACTAAAAAACAACGCCCTTACATGGGAAAAACAATTTCTAACTCCCGAAGATTGAAAATCGACAAAAAAATTGTTTTGAAGGTTTTTGAGAAATGACTAAAGACAAGCACTAGAAAGGATGATTTGAGGCTCAATAACACACATGAAGGAAAATTGAGATTCACCTCATTTTGTGTGCTTAGAGTGCACGGGTCTACAAAAATGGACTAGTTTTGTAGGGGGTTATCCTATAAATTGAGCACAACTGGATTCAAGGATAACAACTAGCTCTAGCTGGGGAGCTTCCTTTGATTGTTCTTTGAAATTAATGAAGCGAGAAGAACTCCAGACTCTAAGTGCCTATATCCATCCATTGGGTATAGAGTCAGGTGAAAAAATAAAGACTCAAAAAGACTCAAAAATACAAGACGTAAAGACTGTATAAATATTTACATTAAACATCTGTCACCTTATTGAGTAAAGTGTTTTAGATGCTGCCCACTGTGTGGAAGAGAAAATGGTGTTCCATCTTTGTATGCCAAAAGAAAGCTATTTTCACCATGTATTTGATGAATCTCGAATAGTCTCATCCATAGTGAATCAAACTTTCCATGCATACCTTTTGGCTCTCTTCTCTTGTCCCACAAGAGAACAAGATCACCAATGTGAAAGTCACAAGACTTTACCTTCTTGTCAAAAATATTTTTTTACTTGTTCCCGATGTTTCATAATACAGTTGGCCACTTGAACTTGTTTCTCCTCCAATTCAGAAAGATACATAATTCACTTATCAACTAAACTTTCAAAAGTATCATACTCAATGGCCTTAGCCAACTTGAGGGCGGGAAGTTCTAGTGTAATTGGAATTTCAACATTCAACCCATACAAAAGTTGAAATGGGGACATGCCTATCACTCATTTTGGAGTGATCCTATCTTCCCACAAAGCATCATACAAACCTTTGTGCCACAAACATTGATTCTCATCCACAAGCTTGCAGATTATAGTAACCAAGTTTTTGTTATTGGATTCATCTTGACCATTACCTTGTGGGTAATAGTTGGATGAATGTGACAATGTAATACCATGCTCAAAATAGAATTTCGTAGTCTCTCTTGACAAGAATTCAGAAGCATTGTCAGCAATAATTTTTTTCGGCACACCAAACCTGAATATGATGTTTTCCTTCAAAATTTATACACAACTTCTGAAGTAGCATGCTTAACTGGTAAATTGCCTCCACCCATTTGGTGAAGTAGTTAGTTCAAGTGAGGACATAGGTTTGTCCTTAACTTGAAGGTGGATCCACTGCACCAATGAAGTCGATGTCCCATTGATGAAAGGGTTCTGCAATGATGACTAGTTTCAAAGGTAGAGTTTCCAACTTTGGTTTACCTACGAACTACTTGCATAGTTCACATTTATGCACCCATGAATACACATCCTAAAAAAGTGTAGGCCAATAGTAATTTTCCCTCAAAATATTATGGGATGTAACCGGTGTTGAGAAGTGTCCTCCACATGCTAAGTCATGGAAGGATTTCAACAATTTCTCCTATTGTGCCTTATCGACACAACATAAGAAAATACCATCCAAGGCATGCTTGTACAAACCATTGTCCCACAAGACATAATTTTCTAATTTGAGTTTGATAGTTCTTCTCTCTTTTGGAGTCAAGTGGCCTAGACATTCTCCATATGTAAGGAAATGAGCAATGTTTGAATACCATTCATCACTAGTATTGACAAACAAAACCATTGGAAATTCATTAGGACTTACCTCTTTAGATTCTAAAATTTCTTTATTAGGATTATTATAAAAAATAAACTGACATAAACCTTGCCCACACACCAAATTGGTGGGCTTAATGTCCATGTCATATTCCTGTATTTTGGAAATTTGATTTCTCTTTTTTTTTACGAAACTTCTATGGTGTCAAGATGAACTTGACAGTTGAATCTGGAACCAAGGCTCCAACATGGCTATTAAGAATGTAAAATCTGAAATGTTTCATTGCCTTAACCATAACAAAAGAATTTTTCTCCATTTGGGAATAATTTAGTTCATGATTCTTTAGAGCATAACTCATGAACGAAATTGGGGATTCAAACTCCTCACTATTCTCTTGCACCAATATTGCCAAGAGTGTATGCTTAGAAGCATTACTGTACATGATGAACTCCTTCGTGTAGTTTGGGAAAAATAACACCAATGCATGAGCAATAGCCTCTTTGATATCATCAAACATAGCTTTTTGTTCTATAGTCCAATGAAAAGTGGTAGTTCCTTTCATCATATTAACAATATGACATCTTCTCTACAAATTTTGGTACAAATCTTCACAAAAAATTTACCTTCCCAAAGACGGAATGAACAACCTTCTTACTTGATGGAAAAGTGAGATCCTGAATACTTTTGAACCTTTTAGGATCAATCTTGATACCTTCTTTGGACACAATGTGACCAAGAATCTTACCTTTGGTAACCCCAAAAATTGAATTTTTAGGATTTAAGGAAATTCCATATTGTTAGCATCTCTCCAAGATTTTCCTCAAATGGTAAAAATGCTCATGATGCTTTTTGGAAAAAATTGTAAGATCATCAAGGTAAAATAATATGGACTTACCTAATACATCATGAAAATCCAAATCCATAGCCCACTGGAACGTGGCACCAACATTGATAAGACCAAAAGGCATTCTGCGATATACAAAAGTACCCCATGGCATTGTAAAAATAGTCTCGTGTTGATCATCTGGACTAACCTCTATCTGGTTGTAATTAGAGAAACCATCCAACATAGAAAGCATCTTGTATCTAGTCACCATTTGAAGAAATTGATCCGTCATTGGGAGAGGATAGTTGTCCTTGAAAGATAGCTGATTTAGATTTCAGAAATCTACACAAATGTGGATCTCACCATTCTTTTTACGAACAAGAACAATATTGGCTATCCATGTTGAATGATGGATAGGGAAAATAATTCATGCATTCAACATCTTCTGAATCTCTGCAAGGATAGTACTAGAAATATTTGGATTATATTTATGTTTACCATCTTAGGATCTACATCAGCTCCCAAGTTTATCTGTTCAACTTTTGTAGATGAATCAGAGTTTTCCTACTGGTTTTTGACATAATGATCATGCTTGTCAAAAATTCTTTCAAGGGATACCAATCCCTTGGGAATTTTATTTCCTTTGAGTTGTAGAAAATATTCACCTATAATCAGATTAACCTCAAAGATAGATTCTTAGGGTGGAGAATCACTACCTTCAAAGTACAACTCATTTTTTTTAGCTTTCTCCAAAAAAGCTACGATCTGATGATTGTCATTAAAAATCTGCTAGTTATTTGAGTTGTCAGGAATGCTTGGTCGAACCACCAACTCAATGGTATAAGTAGGTCCATGAAAATCCTTGTGTGGTATCAGGAGCGTGGCTGAAACTGCTAAGGAATCAACTTTGTCATTGTATTCTCTTAGTACAATAGAAATGTTAAAAGCATTGAATTCCTCAATGCAATCCCAGATGAGATTGTGGTAATGCCTTATTATATCATTCTTAGTTTGTTACAAATTCCTTATTGGAAAATTACCAACTCAACATCACCTTGGGAATGAAGATTCTTAATAACTTTCTTACTTGCAGCTTGCATACCTACTAACAAAGCTTCATATTCGGCTATATTATTAGTATTGCCAAACTGCAATTTAAAATCAAAAGGAAAAAAATTCCTTTTGGAGAGACAAAAATAGCTCTGGCTCTTGAACCGATGGAAGAACAACTGTTGTCGAAATCAATCACCCAAACAACATTCGGATCACCAAGACTAACAACATCAAAATTCATGACTTCATCATCTAATGAAGCTTCATAATCTGAGATAAACAAATCATCTAATGATGATTCATTTTGTGGTGAAGATGAACCAACAATTTTTGACTCATATCTTGATGAAGATTCAACATCTTCATCAGTTTGAAGATAATAGGTACCAACTCCTGAAAACTCAAATAAAATTTGAGTTCTCGGATCATCAGACTTAGTTACTGAGAATTTTGACTCTCTTTTAGGAACCAACTTCTGTGTCACACCCTTTACAAGTATCCTAGCCTTTGACATATCCATGTTAATCTCTCCTCGAACATCTTTATAGAAATGACGTCCAAGAAGAATTCCACAAGATGTTGGCATATTTTCTACTAATACTATCATCTTGATCTTCTTTTATGAATATATAGCAAATACAAATTTTGCATCCTTAATCTTCTCGATTAGAGGTACTTGCTTTTTTCCCATAGAGAAACAATAGATAATTTTTTAATTTAGTGTCTACCTTAGTTGGCATCACATTAGCTGATGCACTAGAATCTATAACACAATTACTTAATTTAAAACAATTAACAAGTAGGGAAATAAAGAATGGATAAATACGTCCAGAAGTAGGAGGAACAAAAACTAGGTTATTCTGTGGAGTTTTTGGTTTTGGGACAACAGGAACATTAAGAGATGATTCCCTACTAGGGGTAATTCCTTTATCTCTAAAAACTTGACAAGCCTATCAAATTGTTCAGGATTTTCTTTAAGGCATTCCGCTTTAGACATTTGAATTTTTGTCCTCTTTGCATGGTCAATGATGTCAAAATCCTAAAAATAAATTTGCAAAGAAGACATGGTAACTTCATTTATGGGCTTAACAAAGGGTAAACTAGTCGTAGGAACCTGGACATTGGCCTTTAGGACAACATGAACTACAGGAGGAGGATGAGGAGCACTTGTTTATTTTTTGTATCTTTCGGTTGACAAGGCAAAGGAGATCCTCTTTTTGCAATGGTTACTGGTGATTTTTCTTTTTCTTGTGGAACAACAACTTGAGCTTCATCAAGTTGATTTTATTTTGACCATGTGAAAACAACATATGTATTAGTCACCAATTACTCATCATTGGATTCATTCACTATTTGCAAATAACCTATGTTGGTGTCACCAGCTGGATCCATTTCTTCATCTTGAAATAAATAACCTTGGACCCCAAACGCTTGACCCTTAACCTTGAACCCTAGACCCTTAACCTTGGACCCTGAACCCTGGAACCTGAACCGTGAGCATGAACCCTGAACACTAAACCTAGACTCTTGGACCTTGAACCCTTTTCCCTGGACCTTGAACCCTGAACTTGGACCCCAAACCCTGAACCTTAGACCCATAACCTGAATCCTGGACCTTGGACCTTGAACCCTGACCCGGAACCCTCGAACCTACACCTGGACCCTGAACCCTAAACCTTGGATCTTAGAACTTATAACCTAAACCTAAACCCCTTAACCATCAACATGGGACCTGACCCCTTAACCCTTGACCCTGGACCTTGAACTATGAACTTGGACCCTGAACCCTAAACCTTAAACTTTGAACCCTAGACCCAAACCCTCAACCCTCGACACTGACCTTGGTCCATGAACCCTAGACCCCGCATCCTTGACCCTTAACCCTTGGCCTTTAACCTTGGACCCTAGACCATGAACCCTAAACTTGGAATTTGAACCATGAACCCTAAACCTTGAGCCTTGAACATTGAAGCCCAAATCTTGAACCCTAAATCTAGACCCTAAACCCTAAACCTTGGACCTCAAACCCTAACCCCTCGACCCTTGATCTTGGACCCTAGACTTGGAACCCTATACCCTGGACCTTGAACCATGAAGCTGATCGGATGGGACTTTGGTACGAGAACCATTTTTGGAACATGAGTTTTGGATTTTATTTTTGGGACCCATTTTTGGACCCTGGACATTGGTCCTAGAATCCCCACCTTGAACCTTGATCCCTAAACCTAGACCCTTGACTATTAACCAGTAACCCTCAACCTTGAACCTTGGACCCTGAAGCCTAAAGCTTGGACCCTGGACCTTGATCTTGAACCCTATACCATGAACTTGGACCTTGAACCATGAACCCTACACCCTAAACCATGAGGCTTGGACCTTGAACCCTAAACCCTGAACCATGACCCCAAACCCTCAACCCTACACTTGGACCTTGAACCCTAAACCTTGGATCTTAGACCTTAAAACCTAAACCTAAACCGAGGACCCTAGACCCTAAAGCCCAATTGTTAGACCTCTAACTGTGAACATGGGCCCCGAACCCTTAACCATTGACCCTAGACCTTGAACCTTGAACTCGAACCTTGAACCTAGTACTGTAAACCCGAACCTTGCACCTTGGCCCCTAGACCCTGAACCTGGAACCTGGACCCTAGACCCTAGACCCTGGACTCCAAGACATGACCCATTTTCGTAACAAGATTTTATGATCCATCTTTAATTTTGGAGCTAGTATCCTAGGATGGAACTTCGAGGATAGGACAGGGTCAACGAGACCTAGTGGAATTGGGTCTAACGACAGGGGAAGGGATTGTCGGGGGTTGACGTCACAGACAAGAATGGATGGGCGGTATGAGATCACACAAATGTTCATTGCATCATGAATGCTTTCCCCAAGACAGTGTGGTGACAAGTTCATCACGGGTGCAATCATACCAACATTAGTGCACCGGATCCCATCAGAACTCTGCAGTTAAGCACGCTTGGGCCAGAGTAGTATTAGGATGGGTGACCTCCCGAGAAGTCCTGGTGTTGCACCCTTTTTAGTGTTTGGTTGAGTGACCCATTTTTGGGACACATTTTTTGAATCCACTCTTGGGACACATTTTTAGAGTGCATTTTTTGGAGCCCACGTTCGAGAACCCTACTATCTAAGGTGGCCTAGTCATAGGCCTAGGGTCAACTGTCACGGGCCATGCCTCCACGTGACACAAAAACAATGATGGGGTACTCTCATTCCCCCATCAGTGTTATTCGGTAGATTCCCAGGCAACTGTAGAAAATATCCACATTTCCACTTTTGGCTTGGGAAACCATTACCACACACGGTTCCCCTTCACCTAGCCTTGAGAAGCCATCATAATACCGAGCCCTCGAAGAAAATTGCATCCTTCCAATATCATGATAACCTTCCTTTGGTTCCACCCACAGACTTGGTTGTGGTCTTTACTTGTCTTGCTGCTCACTTTGGAACCCTATTTCGGACCCTGTCTTGAACCCCGGTGCAACCCCTGGTGCACTTGGAACACCCCTGGTGCCCCCTTGGAACAACCTTGTTCTACACTTTGGTGCAACCCCTGGTTGTTTCTGGAACACCCTTGGTGCAAGCCCGGTGCACCCCTCGAATGCCCTGGTGTAGCCCTAGTGCTCCCCTGAAACGGACTAGTGCACCCTTGGTGCGACCCTTGGTGCAACCCCCGGTGCACTTGGAACACCCTTGGTGCCCCCTTGGAACAACCTTGTTCTACAATTTGGTGAAAACCTCGGTGCACCTGGAACACCCCTAGTGCTCCCCTTGGTACTTTTCTTTGGTCCCTGGTGCGACCCTGGTGCACCCCTGGAATGGACTGGTGCAAGCCTCGGTGCACTTGGAACAACCTTTCTTTGCACTTTGGCACAACCCTTAGTGCTCCTAGAGCACCTTCGGTGCTCCCCTTGGTACTCACATTAGCTGATGCACTAGAATCTATAACACAATTACTTAATTTAAAACAATTAACAAGTAGGGAAATAAAGAATGGATAAATATGTCCAAAAGTAGGAGGAACAAAAACTAGGTTATTCTGTGGAGTTTTTGGTTTTGGGACAACAGGAACATTAAGAGATGATTCCGTACTAGGGGTAATTCCTTTATCTCTAAAAACTTGACAAGCCTATCAAATTGTTCAGGATTTTCTTTAAGGCATTCTGCTTCAAACATTTGGATTTTTGTCCTCTTTGCATGGTCAATGATGTCAAAATCCTAAAAATAAATTTTCAAAGAAGACATGGTAACTTCATTTATGGGCTTAAAAAAGGGTAAACTAGTCTTAGGAACCTGGACATTAGCCTTTAGGACAACATGAACTACAGGAGGAGGATGAGGAGCACTTGTTTATTTGTTGTATCTTTTGGTTGACAAGGAAAAGGAGATCCTCTTTTTGCAATGGTTACTGGTGATTTTTCTTTTTCTTGTGGAACAACAACTTGAACTTGATCAAGTTGATTTTATTTTGACCACGTGAAAACAACATATGTATTAGTCACCAATTACTCATCATCAGATTCATTCACTATTTGCAAATAACCAATGTTGGAGTCACCAGTTGGATCCATTTCTTCATCTTGAAATAAATTGACATTTTCTTCTACATGATAATCTGGTTGTGCATATTCATCTTGCTCTGCTTCATAATACCCCACTTCTATATTGGTAGGTGGAGCTTCCAAAGCAAGTCTTCCTTGTAGTGCAAGAAGACGATTCTTATTTCTATTTCCAGAATAATTGGGGAAGGTCCTTCTTGGAATATCCTTGTGAGTATTATCATTAGAAACTTGCTTCTTCAAGGCCAACAACTCATTTTCTAACCTCTAAACTATGGGATCATAAAAAATGGTGTTGGTATTGGAGGATGAATAACCTAACACTTGTCCCTTTCTATTTGTATTTTTTCTTATCTCACCAGCAAGAATTAAGTCATCCTCAAGATTTGTACCTAACTATTGTGCTACTTCATCATCAAAATAAAGTCATCGATTTCTTCATCTTCAAGTTGTGTATTAATGAAGAAGCACTTCAAATTATGGGCCATTGGTTTAGCCTCTGTGGGAATCCTTGTCACCAACTTGTTAAATTTGGCCACGAACTCATACATGGGTTCATGGGCCTCTTTCCTCATGGTTGTAAGTTGATCTAACAAGGTATGTGCATCTTCAGTAGGTTTAAATATTTATTGAAACTTTGTATGAAGAGTATTCCAGCTAGTAACTGAAGTAGGAGCAAGAGTATAGAACCACTCAATAGCTACTCCTTGTAGAGTTTTGATGAACAACCTCACAACTACATCTTCATGCTCAACTCCAAGAACACCACAAACAATGTAGAAGGAATGAATGTGTTCATCTAGATGTTGCTTGCCATTTCCATAGAAATTTGGGATATTCGTTCATGAAACATGTGGGAGTTCATATAAAGGGGCGGCCAAATTGAGAGAACCAAAAGCATTACCCCAAGATCCTGGAGGAGTTTGAGCCATAGTGATTTGAATAATAGGTACCTGAATTGGAGCTCTATGAAAGAGAAGATTCACTCAAAATAAATGATCTTAACTTTCATAGAGGATAACTTATAGTTCATTGTAACAATGACCTTTCTCATAAAGGAGAAGGAAGAATGTTATGCCACTGCAACAATTGGAAAAATGGATCAACCACTCCTTGTGCCCTTAAACCTCATGTATAGATTATATTAGATGGAATGTAGACTTGAAACAAAAGAGAAATTAGCAATAACAATATACACAATATAACAATAAGATACTGGAGTGCTTATTCACTTCAATCGAAAGCATGAGGCTTTGATTGTGTGCTTCATTCCCCAACGGAGTTGCCAAAAAACTATTGGGTGAAAATTCTATAATCCCTTTTAACAGATTAAAAAACTTAATTTCAACCATAGTTATGTGAGATAAAATCTCTCCTCTCGGAAAGGGGAAGCACCCTTCTTACTGCTTATTGAAATTAAGGAAAACTAATCAAATATTTACAATAATGTACACTACAATAATGGTATGGGGATGTGTCACATTCATGATTCTCTCTTTTTTCAAAGAATATGTTTTACAATGTTTCATGATTTTTATCTCTAGATGCAATACAACTTTAAATAAAAACTAAGCAATAATTCTAATGCTCCAAACTTGTCAAAGTGAAGTTTAGGAATACTAGTACGATAAAAAACAAGTAACAAACAATAAAGCTCATGGAGGCACAAAGTCGTTATGTAGTTTCCGATAGTGAATTCTTCAAAATAGTAACTAGAATTGTAAAAGAAGAAGAATGTCTTCAATATACTTCACAATTAGACCCATGAGCAGCATGAAAAATTATAAGCACAAAGTCATATAAATGATTCACTAATAATATCATCAATTTCACAATTTCAAGCAATAGGCGCAACTCAAATTCTACGCAAATTTACTCAAAATCCCTTCAATCTCAATTACTAAACACTATCAATTCAATCAAATAATAAGATAATTATCCCAACACAAATTTTGGTGTGCAACTTAGCTTCTTTATTGATTAAAAATAGTTTCACAAAGATGAACTCAAAGTTCCAATATTTCTTTACAGTTGGGCAACACTTTGTTGCATAAGATAAAAGGTAAATAATACAAAGGAATCCTCTCATATTTATAGATGAGAGAGGAGAGATAATCTAGGAAAAGCCCTAGCCAACTATTGACTTATTCAAAGGTGTTGTCCATGAATGTAGGAGAACATCTCTATTTTTACATGTAATTACATTTTTCAAAATGACATGTAAAATTATGTCAAAACTTATCTACATTAAGCATAAAAGAAAGCATGGGAACTATCTAAATCAAGAGATATAAGAAGATGTTTATGGTTCCTTGCTCTTGGCCTGAAAATCTTCATACTTCTTCTTGATCTCCTTCATGATCATCTCATCTGGTCCAAAGGTGTAGTCAATGATTGTGTGAACTTTTGTGATTGACTTCCTTGTAGTGGAGAAAATATTTTTACACCTATCCAAATGCATTTTGAGGTTGAACAAAGTGAGATTTACATCACACAAGGCATACATTGAAGTCATTGAAAAGGAGTCATCTTCTACTTGCTTTTGGATAGCTTCTTTGCATATCTGAACAATCTCACTTGCTGAGAGGAAAGTATGATTATCATCAAGGAGTTTTCCCAAAAACTATTCAATCCAATTCACCATAACAATACGATGTCATTCAACATATTCTTGCACCTATTGAATGTATTTGATGAGGGCCTTGATAACCTGTATGCGTTTCTTAAGTGACTCTTTTATTTCCACATACTTTTCTTTGTCGGGGAAAAACCCAACTTCCACTAGTTTGGTCAATTTTATCTCCTTCATTTTTAACCAAAATTTGAGACTCCATTCCATCTCCTTTTGTTCCATGGAAAGTGTTCCTTCTATTGTATCCAATTCCAACTTCATCTTGGATACTTGGGAAATCTTTTCATCAGCAATAATTATGAGTTGCAAGCCCTACTCTATTATTTGATCAATAAACTCATACAACACTTTACCTTTGGAGTAGTAATTTTCTACTTTTTGAACTACTAGCTCTTAAACATTCATCATATCCATTGGTTGAATGTTCTCTGTGGTCCCTATTATCTTCCTCAATATTGATGTATTTTTTTAGCTCTTTCTTTGTACATGTCCTTGGATTTCTCCATCTTATCCAATCTATCTGCCAATGCATTTAGAGTAACTTGTGCATCTTCCTTGGTGCTTGCATTAGTGACTTTCCCAAGTTGAATCCTTGTCATGATGTAATATTCCATACTGATATCACTCTTATCTTGTGGAGGTGCTACAAAAACTACATATTTATAACCTGATTTATCCACATGTAATCTAGAATGATTCTTTTCCTTTTTCTTCCCTTTGGCTTTTGGAGGTACTATCTCGTCAAGATCTAACTTGTTAGGATAAACCATCCACTTCTTCCATTTAGAAACCTATGAGACTAACCAAGGAGGAAGAAATGAAGTATTACCTTCTTGAACCACTGCTAATTTCTTTGTGGCAGCCACATCCATAGAGACAAGTGTTGTAGTCACAGTTGGGTTTGTTTCAGTCATCACAGCTCCAAGAGTTTGCAGATTTGATGTATCTAGAAAAGACTCTCTCATAACTAATCAAATTCAAATTGTGATGAAATATCATTGGATGGTGAAGATAGAATAGGAATTGATGAAGGAGAACCTGAGGAAACATAAATACTTTGCAAAATTGAACCAATAGAAGGGGTGGAAAGAACTAAATGCACTGATGGAGGAATTGTTACTTTTAGTGCGTACAAACCAGCTATAGGTGGAGGTGAAGTAGGAAGAGGTGGTGTAGGTGAAGTGGGAAAAGGAGGAGTGTGAGGTGTGGTAGAAACATGCGATGATGTATGAGGGGGATTGTCAATGATGTTCTCATAGGGAGATAACCACATTTCCTCATTATGCCTTTCTTCTTCCTCATTACCTTCCTCCTCTCCTTGATCCTCTTCTGACTGTTCATCTTCTACAAACTCTTCAAATTATTCACTAGATGTTCCTTCTTCTTATTTTGGTTGCTCCTCAGATGCAAGCTCTTGTTCCTCTCTAGATGGTTGTTCTTCCTTAGTAGCCTGCTCCTCTTCAATTGCTTGTATTGTACTTTTTCCACAAGTGAATTTAATCTTAGGACCTTTTGGTGGAGAAGAGGGGGAAACAACTCTATGTTTTGTTCAGAGTTCTTGTTGGCGGCTGGCTTCACCTTCTGATGTATCTCCCTCATACTCTATTATGAAGGACTTCAATTGAAAACCATGCCTTTGCAACCATTCACTTGTGTTGTGTAGAATGGGAGCAAGTCTTTCCCAAATGGAAATGCTCTCTTTCTTGGACCATTGAATTGGAGGTAAAGTCTTACTAGCAATTTCCTCTTCTTCATAAGTAGAGTCTATATTATTGCTAGGATCTTCAAAATCCTCTGCAATATTAGCCAAGCCTAGGTCTTTGATATTCTCCATATTTAATCTACAAAAGTCCATTCTTTGGATGTCCTCTTCATCTCTACATTCTGCCCATATGTCCTCAAAAAAATAGACATGATTATGACCCTTCCTAGGTTTTGTATTGACATCCCTGTAGTCAAAATCATGCCTATACTTGTATGAACTTATGGTCATAATATGCATCTCTGTTGCTAACGATTTTTCCTTTTGCACACTTTGAATAGAATACCTTCAGATAACAATTGGGAACTTAAAGCTTGTTTTGTGAATTTCCTGACATTCCTTGGGTGCTGTAATTAGTTATCTGCATAATTCCATCAAAACCCACATGTCATAAGGATATCTTGGCAACATATATGGGAATCTAGTTTAGCACCCTACTCTTAAATATGTAAAAGTTGGAAACTACAAGAAAATACACCCAAACTTGCTAACAACTTTCCATGCCTTGTTAGACACTCTCTTCTTTTCTAGAGTTGGGTCAAACATAAAAAGAAATGGCCCAAAGAAAGTGTCAGTAACCCTCTTGAAATGCTTGATACTCCCTCTCAAAGTGATATGAGAGTAAAAATCATATACCGGCACAACACTTCTGTTTCCTTTCATTGTCAACCCTAGAAATTATCTCATGATAGTAGCAACATACACCAGGTAGGAGGTCATGTAAAACTTCAAGGTTTTTTGCACATTGATTAGTTGTTCATGAATCTCATCACTAATCCATGTACCCTAGTCTATGTGTTCCTTCTTCCTCTTGATGATTCAGATGTACTCGTACATCCAATCTTGGAAATTAGATGAGATGGGTAAACCTTTTACCCTACTTAAAAGAGTGATCATGTCTCAAACATCTTCCTTGAAGTTACTTCATGGAAGACATTTGGGCCATTGATTAATCACTGGTACAAAAAAATAAATAAATGACTAAAAGAAATACTAAAAATTGGTCACATGACCATTAGTTTAGTCACACGAACATTAGTAGTTTATTGCTAGTCATCTATAACACGACCAAATTTATGACAACCAATTTTAGTCATTTATTGGTTGTTTTGATTGATGAATTTGTTAGTATATTTAGTAATTAATTTAGTCATTGATTGTTGTTAACTGGTCATTTATTTAGTCATGGTAATCATTTATTTAGTCATCGTAGTTTTTTATTTATTCATGGTAGTCATTTATTTAGTCATTGTAGTTATTTTATTTAGTCATGGTAGTCATTTATTTAGTCATTTATGAACTAATACTTTCAAATGTGAACCAAGAGAAACTATCATTGAAATTCTGTTGTGATTGAAAGATATAAAACTTTAATGCTCTTATGTTATACTAGAAAAATTAAACTAAAATAATCATAAAAATTCAACAAATTTTCTCAAAAGATTGAAACAACAATGTTGGAAAATAATTCACTTGTTTATTCAAACTGTATATAAATATGTTACAAAGAACTCTATATATAGAGTTTTGAAGACATAATCTTTCTATGGTATGCAAACTGCTGATTTATTATGCTTTTAAAACTAAAAAAAACTAAAACTAAAGCTAAAAATCCATCAATGCGAATGCTTATCTTCAGTGATTCCATTGTTGCACATGGAGTGAGCTGTAAATGCATCTAGAAGGCACTAGTTTAACATGCATTTTCTCCTTCCACTATACCTGCCCACAATAAGAAAACTTAAAATTTGTTAATATTTTTAAAAGATTTATGAAACTTTGAAATATGAAAAACAAAGTGGGATAATAGGGAATTTCATACTGATATAGGCATATATTATGAAAGTATTCAAGAAGAAATGCATATATAGGTCTGATAGTCAAACTCCATAGTTCATTTATTCATATTTGACTGAAACACAGTATGATCTATGCAAATATAACCCCTAGTCATATTTTTATTGCTAAAGAAAATCTCCAGAAGACATCTATGATTATAAAAAGATAAAAGAAAATCATCTTGGCTTGACTCTAGATCCCAAAAGAACATCAACAATCATTAGGAAATTTGCAAGAAAGCATGCAGTAGACATAATCATTACTAAAAACAATCATTTAAAAAGACAATCATTACTATAAATGAAGAAAAGCATCAAATACGATATTTATATTCCAAACGAAATAAGGTAGCAATCTTTACTAGTACCATAGGAGGCCATAACTAGCATCGATGTTAAATTCACCAGAAAAGGTAAACGACTTTAATCAAATACAAGAAAAGTGTATGTTAAGAAACACTGCTATTAATGCAAAAGAAGTTTAGTCGCTAAGCTCAAAAACACTAATGTTTCTAAGAAAAAAACAAGATATAGGAAGCAAAAAAAGGCTAAGCTAACTAGTGTCACGCATTCCATGAGACTACATTTCTTTGAGGTATTCTGTCAAGTAGTTCACATGGCCTTCCTCCTTGGTATTGACCTTTCACTTCTCCAATTTGGTGAGCTACAACTTGAAAATGAGGTTTCAATGAGTGTTTTAGAGTATGTTTATTAAATAAAAATAACAACCAATATCCTAATAAGCACATTTAGGTTTTAACATTATGACATCCTTTCTTGTGGGGCAGGCTCTTTAGAGGCACCTTCATCCTTATGCAGTTTAGATTCCACCATTTTAGAGAGAGCCCCCGCCGCTATTGGTTTTAGCTCTTCCAAACTCCTCACTGGTATTGACCTTTCCTTTCTCCAATTTGGTGAGTTGCAGCTTGAAAATAAGGGTTTGATGAAGGTTATAGGGTATAAACTTAGTAAAATGAAAATTGCAGCCAAGATCCTAAAATGAGCACATTTAGGTTTTAACATTACAATGCCCTTTACCCTACGTTGTATACAGTTTATCATTTTTCCTACTTTCTTGCCATTGTTGGTTTTAGCTCCTCCAAACTCCTCGCTAGTAAATTGACCTTTCACTTCTCCAATTTGGTGAGTTGCAACCTGAAAATAAGGTTTCGACTAAGGTTTTAGAGTATGTTTATTAAAATGAAAATATGCCTGCCTAATTTGCTTGCCCTAATTTTCCTTAGCGGATTTTAAAATATAACTCAAAATAAATAAATTACAATACGCAAATCTCCCCCACAATAAATATGATTAAATATTATATTATTATATAATATTAAATATATTATAATATAATATTATAATATTAATAATACAATATAAATATAATATAATATAATATTAATAATATAATATAAATATAATATAATATAATATAATATAATATAATAATATAATATATTATAATATAATATAATATAATATAATATAATATAATATAATATAATATAATATAATTATATAATATCATATAATATATACATATTATAATATATATTATATATATTATATTATATTGTATTGTAATATAATATATTATTTTTAAATTATATTATAATACAACCCACTCCCTCAATTCAAAATATTTCTTTTAATTATCCACTTTAATATCATATTGTTTGATTTGTATTTGTGTGACTAATTATTTAGTTGTATTTTTTACCCCACAATCAAATTAGTGACTTATGATGATCAAATTAGTCATTTATTTAGTCATTTATAGTTGTGTTACAAAAAATGAGTATAATTTAGTCATCTTTAGTTGTGACTAAAATTTTTAGTCACGTAGTCATTTATTTGCCAAATTCTACTAGTGAATGGTGGGCCTCAGAGTCTTCAACCATTGTGAATTGATCAATTGTTTGGATTTGTTTTGATCTTTGTCGTAAGCATCTTGACCTTGTTGAATGGAAATACTTGTATACCTTTCCATGTTTGGAACTTGGAAAACTATTTCAAAGAATTTTGGATCCAATCTCATCATAACTTGCCTAGAAGAGTCTCTAAAAATCCTATCATCCATAATATAGTGTGAGGCAACTTGTAGGACAAATTCTGGGCAGTGAGTAACTATTGGAAATGAAGCCACTCAATGAAGATTTTTATGGACAATTTTTTGCAAGTTTCCTTCCAATGATTGCTTTTCTATTCTCTCTACAAAGTCCTCCATGTCAAGGTGACCAATTTTCGTGTCCTTGATCTCATCAATCTTAGACGTCACAACAGTGGCCCCATAGAGGCCTTGATACTTGTACTTCATTTTATCTTTTTTAGATGATGAAGAAGATTCTTTTTTTGTCATTAAGAACACAAGAGATCACTGGAAATCACCTTTGAAGAACACTTGATAAGAAGCTGAAGGCAACTACAAGGAAACATGAATTTATCCAATGTTAGGAGTATATGCATCATGGAAGCAAACGAAATGTGTGAAGCTATTCAAGCACTTTGGATTGAGTTGACATGAGCTATGAAGCACAGAAAATGGAGCAAAAGTGGAAAGAACGAAGTTTAGAAAGTGATTTGGAATGATTTTAAGCATTAGTGAAAATTTCTATTTTTTTGTGCAAGGGCGCTGAAAATTAGCGCCCTTACACTTGGAAGTTTTGCATTTGATGTAATGGCACTTAAAAATAGTGCTTGAACATGTTCTAGAAAGACTAGAAGGAACTTGGTGTATAAGCGCTAAAAATTAGTGCCCTAACATTTCTTGGGAAGATCACTTCGTGCATCAGGGAAAAAAATTGATGCTTGTGCATTTTCCTTCGATGAATATCTTTTTATGAAATGGCAGTGAAAATCACCATCAGTGCATGAGGAAGACATGCAATATTTGGTAGGAGCAATGATTTTCATTGCTCCTACATATGGAGATTAGGAAATCATCTTAAAATGTGGGGGTAGTGAAAATCACCGCCCCTACATCAGGGGAAGATAAGTTCAATGCATGGGAAAGAAAAATCACTACCCCTACATTGAACATTGAAAAAGACAATTGAAATGGTAGGTTCTTTTGATGCTCATGTATATCATGTAATTGCTACAATGGTGAAAATCACTGTTGGATAGTCTTTGGTTTTGAATGATCAAAACACAAGTTTTTTAACCTATTTGGATTTTAGATAGGGAAATTTCAATAGACTCAAAGAAAACAAGTAAGGCGAGCAAGTTCACTCAAAAACTAGGGAAAAAGCACAAATAATAGGAGTGTTGCAAATGGATATAGAGAGAATGAAAACCCTAGAAAACAAAAATAAAAAAAAGATGAATGTATTCCTTAAAATACAAATAACACTATAGAAAAAAATTGTAAAATCAAAAGATCGAAAAGGGAACAAATGGAAACATTCAAATAAAGGAAGAAATGCAACGTACCTACCAAAAGGAAGAAAACATGAAAACCCTATAATGGTGATGAGACACAAAATGCATGGATACTCCAAAACCAAGCTTGACGCAAGTTGGAATGTACTCATAGGAGGTAGAGGAGGAAAAAATAAAAGCAAGATGCGAAGAAATGAAGGAAAAAAGGACTTAAAAAGTGATTTAAAATTTATTAATGAATTGTCATCAATGAATAAAAAGTTCATTAACTTCGTGCATTGGAAGGCGAGAAAATGTAGGGCGGTGATTTTCACCACCCCAACATATTCAAAAAACTGGCATAAGCAAACATGCATGGGTGCTAAAAATCACCACCACTGCATGTAAAGACTTGCAAAAGTGCTAAAAATTAGCGCCTTAACATGAAGGGTGATGGAAGAAATTTAGGGGCATTGAAAAATAATGCCTCTACACTTAGAGAAAATTTATCAAAAACTGCTCATGTAGGGGCATTGAAAAATAGCACCCTTACATGGGCAAAATTTTTTCTAACTCCCAAAGACTGAAAATCGACAAAACATTCATTTTGAAGGTTTTTGAGAAACAACAAAAGACAAGCTCTCGGAAGGATGATTCGAGGCTCATGACCACACATGAAGGAAAATTAGATTTTCCTCATTTTTCATGCTTAAACGTGTCTATGAAATAGACTAGTTTCGTAGGCGGTTATCCCATAAATTAAGCACAACTGGATTCAAGGATAACACATTGGGTATATACCCCTTTAGGTAGGACACATGGAAGACATTATGCATTCTAGCAAGATCTGGTGGCAATGTTATTCGATAGGCTACTAGATTCACGTCCTCTAGAATCTCAAAAGGTATTACATAATGTGGGGCTAACTTGGAAGACTTTCAAAATTTAATGGAGCTTTTGTGAGGTTTTACTCTCAACAACACTTTGTCACCTACGATAAAATTTTGGGGAACTCTCTTAGTATCAACATAGGTTTTCTGTCTATCGTTAGCTTCATCTAACCTTTGCTTAGCAACCTTTAATTTCTCTTCCATTTCAGCCAACATCTCTAGCCCAAGACTCACTCTATCCTCAAGTCTATCCCAACTTATAGGAGCTCAACACTTGTGACCATACAATGCTTTGAAAGGAGCCATCTTTATCGCATAATGGTAAGAATTGTTATAAGAAAACTCTACTAAGGGAAAGTATTCTTCCCACTTGTACTATTGATCCATACAATACATTCTCAGTAGGTCTTCTAACACTTGATTCGCCCTTTCAGTTTGTCCATCCGTTTCCAAATGATATGCTAAGCTAATATTCAACTGAGTCCCTAGTGCAGAAAACAAGGTTTTCCAAAATCTCAGAGTGACTCATGCATCTCTCTTCGAGATAGTTTTCTATGGAATCCCATGCAATCTAAACACTTCTTTACAAAAATTTTCTCACTATGATAGCTGCTCCATCGGTTAGATTCGTAGGTATAAAATGTGCTACTTTCATAAGCTTATCTATAACCACAAGAATGGAATTGTACTTATTTCTTGACATAGGAAATCCTTGCACAAGTTCCATACTTATGACTTTCCACTTCATTTTTGGTATGTCATGTGGATATAACAAGCCTACAATATGATGATGCTTTGCTTTCACCTTTTGGCATTCAAGACATCTAGCCACAAATCTAGTAGCATCTCTTTTCATTCCCTTCCAAAAATATAGAGGCTTCACATCTGCCATAATTTTAGTCACTCTAGGGTGTCCATAGTATGGTGCTTCATGTACCAAATTCCTTAAATCTTCTACATCAGATACATAAATTCTTCCTTTATATCTAAGTAATCAATTAGGTTCAAAATGAAACCCTTCATACCTAGAATTTTGTAGATTGCTAGTGAGTGCTTGCTTGAATTGTAAGTAGTACTCATCCTCTTTGCATTTCTGTAATACTTGACCTTTAAAGTTAGTTTGAATCATCAGTATGGAAGCAATATGATGTCTTCGATTCAAGGCACTGAAAACTCAAATTTCCTTCCATTTTATATAATTGATATTAAAATCATCATTAGCTATTAACTCTAACCATCTTCTCTATCTAGCATTCAAATTAGGTTGAGTGAAAAGGTACTTTAACCCATTATGATTAGTTTTCAATTCAAAGGGTTTTCCCAAAAAGTAGTGCCTCGATATTTGTAACGCGTGAACCACAATTTCTAACTTCAAATCATGCAATGTATAATATTTCTGATAAGGTTTCAACTTTCTAGATTCATAAGAAATTACTTGCCCATCTTGCATTAACACACCTCCTAAAACTTCCACAGATGCATCTATGATAACAATAAAAATACCCTTAGGATTTGGTACTTTTAGGATTAGTGCAGTGGTCAACTTCTCTTTGAGTAGGCCAAAGGCTTCTTGACACTTCTCATTCCACTCAAATTTCTTCCCTTTCCTCTATAAAGAAGTAATTGGAAAAGCAATCTTAGAGAAGTTTACAACAAACTTTTTATAATAGCCTATCGGACCCATGAAACTTCTTACCTCAAACACTTTCTTGGGTATTGGCCATGTTGAGATGATGAATTGCACAGCCCCTGAAGCTCCGGAATCTTCAATGCAGGACTTTAGCCATGAAAGATAATCAACCACAAAAGAAGTGTTGCAACAATGGAATGCTTGATTAAAGATTCTATTGATATGATATGATATCTGATTGATATCTTGATATATTGATATGATAATATGATTGATTACAAATGTACAAGATGCCTGATTATATAGGCAAGAGCTAAACCCTAATATGCATGAGATGTTGACATGTGTCTTGATCTAACAACATGTGACAACATGTGAACCCTAATGGTGATGATCATTAAATGAGGGGATAAGTTCTAGAAGGACAACTCATCTTCTAGAGGAATCTTATCTCCTACAAATAAGGAAGGGAATATTATCCCATTTATTAAATGATTTATCTAATAATGCAACCTAGGACTTAATGATTAAATGCAAGACCTAAGTTAACTTATGCTAGTGTAATAATTAATTAATTAATACACCAACACCCCCCCATAAGTGCAACTTAGGGAGGAAAATGCAATGATTATGCAAGGATGATCGATGATGGATCTCGGCTACGAGGCCATGTTAGGTACCCATGTACATGATAGATGCAAAAAATCTCCCACAACGGAGAAAAGGGGAAAACCCAGTGGGAACAAAACCCCTCTCCAAAAGAGAGATGAAAATGCTAAAAGATGTGAGATAGGATGGGAAGGAAAGGATGGAGGACTCCCAAATACCCCCCAAGTACACCATCCGTCACATGGATACAATATAAGCAATGCCCCCCCATAGGAGGAAAAGAGAGAGACTATATAGCCCCCCCAGAAGATGAGATCACCTGCAAGAAAGGTAAGTGTCTGAAGACAAAACAAGATCCAATGCCGACAAACAACTTGTCTCCCTTTCGAAGAAACAAAACCAAATGCAAGTGCAGAGATGCTTCCCATTCCGGATAGGAATTGAAGGAAGGAAGGATGAACATGGATGATGATGTCTCGAACTCTGCTCAAATGTCTCCTTGCCTGATGATGAAAATGCCATAGTCCCAAACAATGAAGAGGGTGACAAACCAGGATGATGCAGAAACTGATGCTGAACAATATCCAAAGATGAAGATAGGATGAATATGATGGATGTGATGGAGACTTGATAGCCCCCCCTGAATGAAGTGTCCTCAAAACCACTGAAGGAAGTTCTGAAGCAACGAAGGTGTCCAAACCACAAATCTCTTGCTAGGAAGAAGCAAATCCAATGGTGGATGCTGAGAAAAACCTCAAGTCTTTTGGAGGAGGCAACCGAGGGAGAAGTCACCGAATATGAGAGAAATATCTGAAAAGAGAAAAGCATCAAGATGGTCACCGAATTTAATCAAGATTGAGACAAAGGAATGAGGAGATCAAAATAACAAAGTGAGGAAATCTGAATAGAGGTGATATCCCAGAATGTTCTCAAACTTGTAGCAAGAAGTGGCAAAGCGTGTGCGAAACAAATCCATCATGTGATGTCAAGAATGGCGGGCGTAGATGGGCGATGATGAGTGGTGGAAGCCTCAATCATGATTACGGACAAGGAATCGAATAATGAAGAATACCAGCTGTCTCGATGAAGAAGCATTACGAACATGATGAGCCTCTTGAAAAGGTCAAATTGATAAACTGCAACCAATGTATCATGATGGAATTTACATGATCTAAAGAATGACACATTACGGCGAGGATCATCGGGGAATAGTTGAATATCGAATCTCCATAGATCTCCCAAATCTTAGTCCAAAGAATGTGGGACAATCTGTGATCGAAATAGGAACTCAAAAGCATCGAGAATCAGCGGCATCTCAGAATCGCCAAAAGCGATTATTTACCTGCTGCAACTCCAAGCAAGCTCTGGCAGACAATGTGCGGACACAGGAACTATACCAGAAATAGATAGCTGGCAGGCTTCAGTGGAGTTAGAGATGGTGGCAGATCCATCTCCTAGCTGATAGTACCTTTTGTGCTAAAGGAGAGAGAGAAATAATACAGAAAGCCATAACAAAATTTCTCCACAAAACAAAGAATAGCGACCTTGATAAAGAAAGGAAAATAGAAGACTTCCCTAAAAGATAATGGTGAAAATGTATAAGATCAACGGAAATTCATGAGTCGCTTCGGGATGTCCAGAATCAAAACTAAAAATACTGGAGCTAAAACCAACGAAAATATTTGGATTGATGAAAGAAAGAAAAATGCACTGAAATATCTCTCGAATGCCGCTGGAATCTCTGAAATCTGACAATCTGATGCGAAGATATGCGCTTCTAAGTCCAGAATGGAGGGTTGACTTCAGTTGACTTTAGAAAGTTATAGCAGACAAATCTTGCAAAATGGATAGCACCACTGGATAGTGCTCCGAATTCTCTTTCCGTCGATATCTTGTTTGCAAATTTTGATAGGTGGCGAAAATATAATGGGAAGAAAAATTGCAATTTGATCTGAGCTGGCTAAATAAGGATTACTGCTACAACACCCTAAAACAAAAGTTTAGGCCCCGAATTGCTGATATGGCTAGGGCTGGGGAGTGATAAAGTGCGCCACTTGATGAGGCGGCTGACCCGGAGGCGGCGAAAAATGGCGGCTTTCGGTGGAGGAGTTTACCGCCGAGAATAGCGGAGCCGGTTTCCATGACACGGGGCCAAAAGCGGCGAGCTTCACCGCTTAAAGGCGGTGGGCGGTCAGCTGGAGGTTGACGCCGGTCAGGCTAGAAGCGACTATGGAGACTGGTGAGCGGAAGCGGTAGATGGTGGTCAGAGTCTGCAGTCGACGGTCGGTCTGCGGTCACCGGGAGATGTGCGGCTGATGGACGGGAGCCGGGAGTCAGCGACGATGCCGGGGGTTTGCGGAGATGACGCATAGTGTGACATAGGGGATGGAGCCGACAGGTGGTCGGTAAATGCTGACGGAGATTTTTTTTGAATATTGCAAAGAATTTACAATTCAAAAAAAATAAAATGCCGATATGAATTGCATGCTGACCAACGGAAAAACCCGAAACACTATAGCCTGTGACTTTAATTTTTCATGCCGACTGTGTAATTTTAATTGCAGGTCAAACCACTGCAATTTTAATTTTTGACAGAACTATAGAAAAAAATGCCCGAAAAATAGCCAATTTTTTTTTATTTTTCTAAATTTTTTTTTTCCTTGATGGAGGCCTGAAAGGGAGATTTTTTTCTGCAAAACTGTACAGATAGTACAAAAAATGCAAACCCTAAATAATACCTCGAAGGCTCTCGGATGATATGTCTCTGATTTTGACAAATGGATAGGCGATCTATGGGTTTTGAGGCCTTCTGGACGCAATGGAGAGGTCGAAGAGAGCCTGATCTGCACCAAAAATCAGCTTGGCTCCCAGGTAGAGCCAACTAGCCTGCAAAATAAAACCCTAAGCCTGCAAAGAATCTCGCACTCTAAATTTCCTAGATCTAGGGTTGATGTTTCAATAGACTAGCTCTGATACCATGTTGAGATGATGAATTGCACAGCCCCTGAAGCTCCGGAATCTTCAATGCAGGACTTTAGCCATGAAAGATAATCAACCACAAAAGAAGTGTTGCAACAATGGAATGCTTGATTAAAGATTCTATTGATATGATATCTGATTGATATCTTGATATATTGATATGATAATACGATTGATTACAAATGTACAAGATGCCTGATTATATAGGCAAGAGCTAAACCCTAATATGCATGAGATGTTGACATGTGTCTTGATCTAACAACATGTGAACCCTAATGGTGATGATCATTAAATGAGGGGATAAGTTCTAGAAGGACAACTCATCTTCTAGAGGGAATCTTATCTCCTCCAAATAAGGGAATATTATCCCATTTATTAAATGATTTATCTAATAATGCAACCTAGGACTTAATGATTAAATGCAAGACCTAAGTTAACTTATGCTAGTGTAATAATTAATTAATTAATTACACCAACAGGCCACTCAAGTACTACCTTGATCTTAGCTAGATCTATGAAGATTCTGTCCTTCAAGATCACATGCCCTAGATAATGCACTCTCCTTTGAAAAAAAGTACACTTAGAGAGTTTACCATACAACTTGTGTTCCCTTAACTATTGTAGGACTATCTCTAAATGTCTACAGTGATCTTCTTCATCCTTAGAATAAATTAGAATGTCATCTAAGAAAACCAAGAAAATTTTATCTAAGAAATCCCTAAATAAACTATTCATCAGGTTCATAAATGTGGCAGGTGCATTTGTTAACCCAAAAGGTAAAACTGTGAACTCATAGTGTCCATATCTGTTTCTGAACATAGTCTTAAAGATATCTTCATCCTTAATTCTTAACTGATGATATCCAAATCTTAGATCTATTTTAGAGAATATGGCAACTCCCCTCATTTGATCAAAAATATCATCAATTCATGGAAATGGATACTTGTTCTTCATCGTAGCTTTGTTAAGCATACAATAGTCAATGCACAAACACAAAGTACCATCCTTCTTTTTCACAAAAATCACTAGCACTCCCCATGTCGAAACACTTGGTCTTATCAACCCTTTTGACAATAGTTTTTCCAACTATGCCTTAAGCTCCATTAGATCGATTGTTGTCATCCTATAGGGTACTTTGGAGATAGGTTCAGACCCTGGAACTATTTCTATGGAGAAATCAAATATTCTTTTCCAAGGAAACCTAGGTAATTCATAAGGAAATACATCCAATTTTTTTTCGATATCTACGATATCTTTCCATATCTGAAATTTTAGTTTCATCCATTTCACCATCTTCCATCTCTTGAAAGCTTTGGGATTCCAGGTTATCAATATCTTCTTCAAGTTCTTCAATCTTAATGACAAATACCTTGCACCCTTTCTTCTTAGCTCTCAATAGTTGCATTGCTGAGATTTGGCGAATCTTGACCTCTCTAGGTATCCCTTAGAACTTCACTCAATTACCAAGATCATCTAGACAATCTACTATTTTAGCATGGCAATCTACCTTAGCCATATGCCTCTATAGACAATTCATACCTAAGATAACATTGTAAGATCCTAAAGGTGCAACATATAGGTTTACTTCTATAGAAAAACTAGGTAGCTCTATCCCAACCTCGAACAAACATTGTTCCAACTTTTCTCTTGTCTAGTTTGCATACTCTACATCCCAAGACATTTCCATGTGTCCCACCTTTCTAGATAATTTCTTATCTACTCTAGGTGAAATAAAATTCTTAGTTGCACCAGTATCGATAAGGACAAAAATAGGTAAACCAAGAAAAATACCTAGAGTTTCATTGGGATTTACTTGATACACATCCTGGAAATCATCCAGTACTACATGTATCTTCTATTGGAACATGAATCGCTGAGTAGGTAATGGATTACTGGAAGGTTTATTGGAACAATCTCAAGCATAGTGGTCTCCCCCACATGTAAAGCATCCCAAAAATGGTACCCTCTTCTTCACAGGTTCTCTAGATCTATTAGTGTTTCCACTAGCATTGTTGGTATTCCCACTATTGGAACCATTCCTCTTCTACTCCCTTTTCGACTCTTTTTCACTAGTATGGTTTCCTTTTTATCCTTTCTTAGGTACGTTCTGCACAACCTACACCTTCTTTAGAGTTGGATTTTCTGGTACCTCCACAACCTTCTTATAGTCTCTATTTTCCTGATAGTTGGAGATAGCCTTAATATTTTTCTCCTACTTAACCACTTTCTCATATATAAGATCCATAGTTGTTGGACCATGCATATCCACTTCACCTCCAATATGGTTGTTAAGTCCCATAATAAATTTTCTAATGCGAAAGCGTTCATCTTTATGATATATAGGAACACAACACAAAATTTGGGTAGAATTCTCCCAATACTCATTGACCATCATATTTCCTTGTCTCAAACTCTGAAAATCCATGAGTTTTTAGTCCTAGTAAAGTTGGGGAAACCATCACCTACAAAAAATCTCAAGAAATTCCCCCCATTTCAACTTCAATGAGTTAATATTGAGTTCCAATTTTTTATTCATCCACTAGTTAGAGGCTTCTCCTACTAACTGTTATGCACCCCAAGCAGCTTTAATGGTCTCAATATAATTATGGATTTTGAAATACTTTTCCATTTGGACAAGCCACGCCTCAGCTTCATCTCTGCTAGCACTTCCCTCAAACTTGGGTGGGGTAGTCTTCTTCATATCTCTGGAAATTTTGGCAGCCATACACTTCTTATTTGTTTCCTCAGATGGTGAAGGTGATTTTTCCCTTTTGTGATCATGAGTTTCGTCACATCCATGAGAAGAGTTTTCTCCCTTATTCTCATTAACGGGAACCTCCTTCTCAACCCTATCTTTTATCCTTTCTTGTTCAAGGTTATCCACCCTTTCCATGATTTGTCCAGTCTAGCTTCAATTCTTGTGGGTCCTTACCCAACTTCTTGGCTACCACTAGGATTGGTTTGTTTCCTCACCATCTTCACAAGACAAATTTTACCCGAATACGTATCCATGTTAGATTAAATCATGTTATCAACTATCTTATGGAAAACATTAAAATGACATTCATATGCACATAAAGAGTTCCCACATAAGATTAAGCACATTCTTTTTGATAAACATTCAATTTTATTCATTTCTTGAGGATTTCAATATCCTTTTGATTACATGGAGTGACTATTCAGATAATCAAGTGGAGTGTATCCCTTAGATTCACTCTTTGACACATAACTTAATGGAGTATATCCTATAGATTGATATTGTTGCTCATCTCTCATTTTTTCATACCTATCCCAAAATGGATAGTAGCCTTCAGATTTATCATCTGATACATAGTTACGAGGTACATATCCCTCAAACTTGTTACTCGAGTAAATTACTATTACTTTCACCATTGGGAGAACTCTAGAGTCCCTAAAGATAAATGTTGAACTGACACTACCTTCTGAGGGAATATCCCTGGAAAGTGATAATGACTTAGAATTCTCTAGTGAGATGGAAGGTAGATAGTTGTACTTATCCTCCATCTTCATATTCCTCTTCACATCACTGATCTGAGAAAGTGTGTGACTAAAATTTTTGGTGTCACTCTAGACGGTATTGTCATAGTTGGTACCCTCAATTATTCTAAAGATGGCTTCTCTTTCCTTCTTGTCCTTGAGGTAGCGCTCATTTCTGATTACTGACTTTCGAGTCATTAATATGAGATACACCTTCCTAGCACAAGAATTTCCAAACATTAGATAAAATTGTACGAAATGAATGATGAGCTCATAGGTTCCAGAGCTAAACTTGGTAGCTCTGAAACCACATGAAATATGCCAATCTTACACTAAAGTAAAATTTCCTAAGTTTTCATTGTGTGAGTAAATAAACTATGTAATAAACCATTGCAATATTTTTTTTCTTTGTTGAGAATATATGAAAAAATATGCTATAACAAAATACTTGATAAAGATTTCCATTCCATTACAATAGCTCACAAAGTACAATATTCCAAGAACACACACAGTTACAAACACAACTCCTTTGAGCTTCAAAGTATAAGATATAGATGGTCCAGGAATTCACCTTTCAAAACCTTGGTCTTCTATCACCTGCTGAAGAGGAAAAGCATCACTCAAGCACTTTTCCACCAACCATGGACTTATATGCAGCCCCTCACACATCTTTCAATGATAGATGGCCCTACCCTTCGATGAAGGTATTGGTTGGGTAACCCCGTATGATATACCACACTGAACTTAGTTTTGTGCCCTCCATGAATAGGATTTATAACCCTACACTAGGTAACTCTCATGCATTTAAATGGACACGTTGGACTGATAGTGGAGCCCTGGGCAATCACACTACTTTGGCCAAAATGTTCTCACTCAATACTTCAAGTGAAATTCTACCATTCACTTACACTATAGCAAGCTCATTTTGACTTAAGGCCATTATATCTCTACTTAGGTAATCCCTCTCCATGGGTAAGCTTAATCCCTAGGATAACCTATCTCTTTAACACAAACCTAAGGTAACACAACTCATCAAGCAAAGTACTAGTTCCCTCCCTTCACTGGACAACAATCCCAGGAGTAACCTACTAGCCATCTAGCATAATTAAATAACTAGCTATGAGTATCCCTTAAGTTACCTCTGTTTAATCATATATATTATAATAATAATACCTATGATAAAATATCTTTCCTATCATGGAGTAACTACAAGCATTTCACAAATAGAGTAAACATCTTCTATTTTTCTTTCAAAGAAAACATTACTTTCCCCTAATTGCAAGTAACCATAATAGACTTAAAAAAACAAGAAATAACTCTTTGAAAACTAATACATACAAAGGAAGGTTATCCTCATTCCTTTGATAAGCTTTCCAATCGACTGGCTACAAACACAACACTTCCAGAACAACATCCAGCTTGGTATTGATCCCTCCAACAAAGTCACAATAACCTCTAACTCACAATTTGGAAAATACTTCTCTCATAATAATAATAAATTCTCTCTAATGCTAAAATCTCTCACTCATTGTATTAAGCATAATAATGCAGATAGGAATGTAAATAGAATGCAAAAAATTTCTCAAGGAATGTGCCCCAAACAAGTGAACTAGCTCCACTATTTATACAACAATTTGGAGACTACTCAACCTATAGTTTAGGCATGAGTTCTGATAGAAATTACCATGCACAACCTACTCACTCAACTTGGCAAAAAGGTGGCACAAATATAAGAACTTACTCAGCTAATTAAAACAACAGATTGACCTTGTTGATTGAAAACAATAAAATACTTATTCAAATTAGCACATGATTGATAAAGTGAAATTCGAATTACTCAAACAAAGGTCATCTACAACATAAAAGTTTCCAAAGGTGACACCAAGTAAATAACTCTCTATCCAATAGTTGGAGGTTTGCATAATATTTGAATCAGTCAATATCCAGTATGCAACACATAGAATGCATCGACTTAGTATTGGCATAAGTCAACTAATTACATTTATCAGTTTGACCACTTCAATGACTTGTTGTTCACATCTTAATACACCTTTTACAGTTGTTAATATATGCACAAAGACATAATGATAAGAGGTTTACCAGGCCAAAGAATATTCCACTAAAGGTGTCAACTAAGTCTCCACCATATATCAACTTAATGTTGTGAGCTAATTTGGAGAATTCTTCCTTCTAAATGCATGGGAAACACGAGTTATATTCGGCCTTTCAACATACAATCATAAGTATTAATATAATCAACCCTCAATTAAGTCGAATAATCAACCTCTATCATTATTAGTTATAGTCGATTTATCATTAACTATGATAGTTGATTTCTATACTTTAGATAATGTATTAAATATATATTAATATATTTAACTACATATAAATAAATAAATAAATAAATAAATAAATAAATAAATATATGTATATATATATACGTTCACATATATCTATATATATATGCATATGTATATATATATGTTAATATATATTTATATATATATCATATGCCAACTATATATGTTTACATTCAATATACAATAAGTATAAGAAAGGTAGTAATCACACAGTAATAATATATTGACTGTATACATATATATATGTATATAAGTGTATGCCTGTATGTACATGTATACATATATATACATGTATCAATACATTCGTATGGGTGTTTCCATTTGCCACCATACGCATATATTGATACATCTATACATATGGATATATGTATATACTTTATATATATATACACATTTGATTCTCGCACCAAAATCATACACAATTACTATGGTATTGATAAGAGCCTACAAGCGATATATCTATATGTATACATATACATGTCATTTGATCCATTGGATAGTTCCATACACATAAGTAAATCATGCATGAGCGTGCATAGATACGTCTACCTATGTACCCTCATGTATGCATTCCTTCTTGCGTGTTGTCTATCAATGACATGCATGTGTGTGCATATACATATTCCTCGTATATACCATATATTAATACAAGCATTGTAACAAGGAAAGAACTCACAAGCTCAAATAGATAAACTTCACCCAATAATGCATTCAATAGTAAACAAAACTATTACTAAAGAAAACACATCAAACTAAGGATGACTTACCAACTTCCTACTTAATAACCTAACTCAACTATTCTATTGTGGTGTGTGTAAGATCAGATAGGTTGTGTTACTAGTTACCTGACCAAGACCTTCTCCTGAGTGATACTTCCCCCTCCGCTTGGAGGAATTGAACATGTACATGCATCCACTAACATAGTCCCAAGGGAGTTAGCTATTCAACAAAATATGCATTACACATAATATATTTTCATAGTTAGAATATCAACCAATATCCATTCATTCACATATATGCATTGCTTCATATAACATTAATTGTCATAACATTCATTCATAGAACATTGATAATAAAGTGCATGCACAGTTTATTCATCCACAAAATTCACATTACATTCACATTTACCCTATATAGTAATAGTAAATAGTAATTGCACAATTGGGGTGTAACAATTAGGCCTCATGAAGACTTATTTTCAAATCTTATCAAAATTTAAAGGAAAAGCGCATAGTAGAATTATCCCTTAGCAATATGCCTCAACCCACAATTGAACCTCTTATCCTTGACAAAACCAAGATTGAACCAAAATCCCTTCCAAGTAATGAAGACCAAACCATAGCAAATCCTCCACCTATTTCATATAAGAGACCACAAGATAACCAAATAAGTCTCGTTGTGCCTCCTAAAATCAAACAAGTTTATAAAGCTAAAGGTAAAGTGGTTGAAAAACCTCCCACGGTTCCTTTTGTTTCTCCCTTAAGGGAAGAAAATAAACCTATGGTTGATAAACTTTCTCCTACACAATCACAACTTGAAAACCAAACAAAAAGAAACTAAAATGCTAGAGAGCGTAGGCATAGATGTCGTGCTATTACTCATTTGTTACAAGCAAAAGAAGAAAAGAACAACATAGAAAATAAAAATCCAAACTTACCTCAAGCAATGCATGATGATTCTCCACCTTCACCACAACAAGAAAATCCTAAACCTCAATCACAGCAAGAACAAGCACCTCCCAGGGATATTATCATTAGACCTTCTATTGTGAAAAACTCGGATGATGATAATGAAATTGAAAAAATGATGAGGAAGTGCATAATGAGCTGAATTTATTATTTTCATCTTCTATAAGCTTAAATGATATTTATTCAACTGTGATGATCCTCATACAAAGAGTGATTCACCATGTGCCAAACTTGGTGATTGTCCTAGTTTGGAAATTGACATTGTCCATTTGGCTAGTTGTCCGCTTTCTGCATATGATGAACAAGATTGGGATGTGGATGACCTACTATAGGTTGACTTGCATGTGCCTTACTAGTCTTGTATTTATTTTATTTTTATGTTCTTTATGTGATTGCATGGGCATAATTTGATCCCCTGTATCATTTTGTTTGACATGTCCTCATGTTCATTCCTCTATTTGTATCTACATTCTTCTATATGTCATAATTTTTTTTCTTTTCTTTTCTCTTATGTTTTTCCTTTTGGGGATGATGCAAGGCATCGATACATTTAGGTATCTTCCATGTTGACCCAAAATATTTTTCTTTTATTTTCAGTCTCTATGTGTCATTCTTCTAGTTCAAGTGTTTGGGGAATGATGTCATTTCGAATCTCTCTAATATCATTGTAGCAAAGACATGCATTGAACCGGAATTTGTGGATCCCATGTGTTTGGGATTTTATTTTGGGGGAAACCCTATTTTCATGACGTAGCTTCATTTGGAAACATATGCTTGACATAGGGCTTTCCAACTAAGCTCTCATGTCTTGTTTAACATTTATCAATTGTTACTTTAAAGTTATTTCTCATAGGATGGTGTTTAGCAATTCCTTTAAAGTGGGGGCATACATTGGCATTATCATTTTGACATTCTTGAATATCTTTATATTTTGTAGTGTGGTCTTCTTAATTCACATGATGTGTCTTCTTCTTGGTGGTTTCATTTGGTTTGATGTCCTCCAAAGCATGACCTTTCTTAGCATACAACGTTCAGGTCTTAGTGGTGATGTTATGCATTGCATTCCCTAAGTTGTGATTCTTTTATTCTAGACTTTTCCTCTCTTGGAGACATTAGGCATGATGTTATCTAAGAGGATACCTTACATGAACTAAGAAAAAACCCTTTGAACATGGCTTATCCTATTTTTATTTTTTATAAGTGTTTAGCATAATGCAACTTACTAACCTTGTGAAGCTTGAAGTTACACCCTGTTGTGCAGATTTGCACACACGCCCCACTTAGAGTAGGGACCCTCTTTTGATGATGTCTTTTGGCCTTTGGTTTTATTGGATTTGTCCTTTTGAGGTCTTGACATGTTGGTATTGATCACTCTAGTCTTGCCCTGAGGCTTGAATTGGTTAAAATTGAGTTTTAGGCAAAATCCAGGTTTTGACTTGAATCTGGGATTTTCCAGCTCCAGCGGATTTTCCCGGACTGTGCTAAAATCCTGAACTTCATTAAAATCCCAGTTTCTACCATATCCACAGAATTCACGTTCATCCAGATTTTCCGCATATCTTGGGATTTTCTAAAATTCTGTCATGGGCTCGGGTTTCTAGATTTTTCAGACATGTCTTGTCACTCATTAATGACCGAGGTACCTTTGCTCAGACGCGTATCTAGGTGGATTTAAAACCTTTTAAGCATCATTTAAATTCATTATTCACCTATCTTCTGCCCTGGCATCTGAGTGCTTTCTACATTTAAGCTTTGAACATTGATCTTGAGTCGCTTGCGTGTGGATTGTTTGGGTGCTGGTATCTGAACCTTTGTTGCTGGGGCATTTTTGCTTTCTAGTTGCTTCATCAAGTTCAGGTTTCATCTGGATTAATTAATGGTGAGTTGTCGATGGACCCTCTTATTTTTTTACGTGATGATTGATTTTTTCTAGATTGGTTGATGGTCATTTTAGGTCGGCTTTTGCTTGATTATGATCTCCTATTTATAGAGCCGGGGTTTGACTTTTCCCTTCACCAATTTTCATCATCCCTGCTATGTGTGTTTTGTTCACCATTAGAGTGTCAGGTGCATCTTTATAGCCACGTCTGAATAGGACTTTTCCCCTAAGCGTTCGGTTTGCCGTGTTATGTGAAGATTAGGGTTTTGGTCCATTTACTCGAATATGCCAAGGTTCAATAGGGTTATCACGATTTCATGATTTATGTTCAGCTCAACCTGCTCACAGCTTGAGAAATCCTTGTGCGCATTGGTTGACCGCCCAAATGATAGTTTTCCTTGAAATTTTTAGCTTATCTAGGCTTTAATGGCAGGGGATTGGTTATTGGGCTTAGGGAACCATTGTTTCACCATGAATTTTGGTTATTCGAAGGTCTTTTGAAATCTAGGTTCAAGTGCATTCCGAATTTTGTTGATTAGCGTCGATTTTGGGACCATTAGAATCCAGGTAGAAAATTTTGCATGATCGCTTGATTAATGGTTCACGTATCGTCGTTCGTCGGGTTTCTGAGGTGTCTGCGAAATTTTGACGCACCTAGATTTTCCCGGTTTCGGCCAATTCCGTAGGGTATAGCGAATTCCAGAATATTTGAACTATCCGCGAAAATCTTTTCTGTATGGACTTTTCTGGTTTTCCCGTCTGGGTTTATTTCTTTCGATTTATCGAGGATAGGATTAGTGGAATAAATGCTAAATGATAATTTCTTGTTGCTAATGAACAAATTTTATGATAATCTTATGATCTTTTATCTGTGCTAATGATTTATTCGACTAATGATGTTTTGGCAACAGGAATCCGTTTGGGTCAGATTTCTTCAAAATTCTGCCCCGACTGGATTTTCCCGGTTTACAGTGTTTTCCCG